>CARXXK010001361.1:116312-716312 GCA_949089665.1 Macrosiphum euphorbiae
TATAAATTACTCACCTTCATTATTATACATGGTATTATTAAATATTTTATTTAAATAACTACTTTGTTATAAATTATAATATTAGGTAGGTATGTCTTAATCCTAATATTTATGTATCATAAAAATATTTTTATTTAAAAGTATATCGTTTTAATGTTTTGCTACTGAATAGTTCTTCTGTTTGATTGGTGTTGTTAGCTAATTATTACCACCTCCGAAGTTAAAATATTATTAGTCCCACTTTTAAATTTTACTGTATTTTTTTAAGTTAGGGGTTAAGTTGAGTTTGTTTCAATTTTTTTGAATACATGTTATGATCTTAACTCATATTTTGCATTACTGCATAACGAATGTTTTGATCTAACTGTATCATTTAATTTGGAATAGATTTATCATAGTCTTGGGCTTTTAAATATTGTAATGGGATTACGCAATTCATGTGCAACGCTCACAATAACAAGTACTACTTATGTAGAAAGCGGCCTCGTCGACCGCACCCAAAAGTGGTCATAGCTAGAATAGACGCTTCGGATCACAACAACTTCCCAAGGGCGCCAACATGCCACGCGCTGCTCAATTCAAAGGGCGTCGCCTTCGTATATTCGTATATAGAGGCTAGGGCTCCAATACAAATTAGATGTACCAGAGCCGCCAAGACCGAGCGAGCCGCTTAGCCACCAGCCATTACACACGACTTACATGGAGATTATCGACTACTACAACGAGTCAACTCACGACGCAGCAATTCACCACGACTATATTAATTATTTATTTGTTTTAATAAATTACAAATGATTTATATTTAAATTGACTACATTTTATTGTAAAAGTGCAACAAGCTTTTGGATCCCTGAAGGGCCGCATGTAACAATATTATGGTAACATTTTTGAAGGGTGTTTATCTAGCAGGTGCTCTATCAAATTTTATAAATGTGCATTTCTTTCATAGTAGTAATTGTAAAGTCGATCAAGTGAGCTTCTACTCCTTTATTATTTACCTATTAATTATTATAGTTATTACTTATTACATATTTCTCAATTTAAGCCGAAACTATGATGTATTACTATTATGATAATGTAGGTATGCCTGATTTTGATAATAATAGAAATATAATTTTCATATAGTAGCACTAATCAATGGCTGTAAACTGTGTATTTTTGAATGAATTCTTATTTGATTTGATAATCCTAAATAAAAAAATAACTTAATAATTAATGGTGAAATATATTTTAAACCTAATAGCCAATAGGTATGTACAATGTACATATTATTATAGGTACCTAAATCTTGTAGTAGATCACTTCTAGTAAATTGGTAGATCACCTGCTATACAAATTCCTTTTATAGTGGTTCATAATAATATAAATATAAAATGGGGTGATTTCAGTCACGATATATTGAAATAGCTAAGTTGTTTTTTACATATTACCTTATTGTTTGTAACAATATTCATAATTATTGTATTGTTAAAAAAACATAATATTATATAAATTTAAATTTATAGATGTGTACTTATGGGTTAGGCACCATATATTATGTATATTTAAAATTATGATTATTAACTTGCTACAATTAATTCAAAACTAACGTGAAATAGTTTTGAATGGTAATTGAAAAAAAAAAATCACCTATTAAAAGGTAAATCATAAAAACAAGACCTACAAGTTAAAATAAAAATTAATTTAATTTTTTAAATTAATATTGTATTGCAAAAATATATTCAATAAAAAATTGTTAAATTGTGAAAATAACATTTTAAATATGGCTCTAATCAACCCATTTTATATAGAATTAGTTACATTTTTAAACTTTTGTCAGTTGTATCATAGGGGTGTGCTGAATATGCTTTAATTTAAATAAATTATAAGGTATGTAAAACAATTTCTTAGGTAGCCAATATTGTATGCGCCTCTGAAGAGATTTTACAAATGGGTAATGAGCCTAGCCAATTTATCATAGACCATCTGAAATTAATGTCAGCATATACCTGTATTATATTGTGTGATTAAAAAAAATTGTATCATTTACTATGTAATTTTTTATTAGTTGCTTACTATGTTTTAAAGCTATTAAGTATATTTGTACATATCGTTTAAACCACAAAATCAATTAAAAAATTATTGTCTTCAAATTTTGTACTGGACAGTATTATAAGACATCAAACTCAATAATTTATTTTCATAAGATATTGGTGTTTATTTGTTTATAGTATTTATATGTGTGTATACTGTATCATAGGCGTGTCTACGGGTCTTGCCTGTCATGCACAGGCATGACCTGCGAAATTTGATCTAACTTACATTATAAATTGCGGTACATAATAATATACACTTTTTTTCTTAGATTCTGATTTCATATTAAATGTTTTAATTTTCATCATGTGGACTTTTAATATCTATTACAATTATTGATAATGCTTCCCTTGTGGAACCACTTCTAAAACACTTCATCAATGGATTGATTTTCTAAATTCAAATAATAGAAAGGTGGGTAAGTGGATGTCGCTCTGCTGTACTGTAGGTTACAAGTGGGTCACTGTATAATGGATGGTATTAAATTTGAATTCAATGATACAATATCATTGTATAAGAAAAACGATTCTGAGCGAAGACGGTATGTCAGTCTAGGTTTAAGACAAATTATATACATATCTATGGTATTAAAAAAAAAATTGACCTATAATAAATTCCAAATTAATCATATCACATTATCACAATATCAATTAGGTACTTATAACACGTTATACATCAACATCAATAACAAATCCTGATACTATCATTGATATATAATAGTAAACTTCAGAAGTTTCAAGTAGGTACCCATGAATAATATTATATAATCACAACAAAATAACTAGGTTTTTTAATGTGTAATATTGTCCAAATTTGAACATAAAATGACTATAAAATTAAACTGTGATTGTATATTTTTTAGATTTTTTGGGAAAAGAATTAACTACTTACGTGGAATCTTGTTTTAAATTTTCAATCCTTAGCTATAAAAACTGATTATTTTATAATTTATTAATTACGATGATTAATCATTTTCGAGATTTTGAAAAATTCTGTTAAAATTCGATGTTTAAATGCTTATAAAAAAAAACTGCGCCTATGTATTTTTAATATTTTTCAACTGATATTGTAACAATATATCAGGAGCCTTGTATTAAATTTTTACACTTTTGGCCCAACAGATAAAACTTTATTGATATTCATAGAAAAAAAAACTTAAAAAATTAAAAAATGAAAATATCCGTAAACAGCTCAAAAAGAGTCAAAATATTTTCAAAATTGTATGGTGTATAGGAAATGCTTATACAAACATTCAGTGAAATTTTCATGTATCTATAGTTATTCGTTTATGAATAACAATAAAATAAGGAAATCGCTACATGAGAAATCGAGTAAACATCCAATGTTGTAAAAATTTGAATTTCAAACGCTCATAAAAATTTAATTTGACTGTCCGGTAGAGATTTTTTTATTGATAAAGGTAGACAAACATATGAATAATCTTGTATTACATTTTCAAATCTTAGATTTAAAAAGAAACATTTTTACGAATACTTAACTCAAAATAATTTGCTAATTTTCGTGATTTGTCAATTTTTGAACTTTAAATGCTTATAAAAAAAAACTGTGACTAACGATTTTTAATATTTTTCATCTGCCTTTGAAACAATATAGTAGGAACCTTCTATTAAATTTTCAAGTATTTCTACTCAACAAACAAAGTTTTATTGATATTTTTAGAAAAAAAACTAAAAAAAAATGGAAAATGAAAATGTCCCTAAACAGTTCATAATAAATCAAAATATTTTGAAAATGTTATCATGTATAGAAAAGGCAAATATAAACAACCAGTCAAAATTTCATGTTCCTACAGTCATTTGTTTTAAAGTTACACCAAAAACCAAATTCGATTTTGTCAAAAACCTATTTTGCGTAAAAATTCCCGTTTTTCCTTTATTTTTATGTTGTTTTTCCCGGCGCTTGTGAAAACTATTGGGAATTTTAAATTTTGACCTCCCCAATGCACCAACGATATTCACTCTCCAATCGAACAAGATACTGAAGTCGAAAATCGAAGCATTATTTCGACTACTTATCGTGTACACAGACACAAAAAAAAAAAACACACATCATTGTAAAATCAATACATTCATCGTTTCACTCAGAATCTAAAACTATTTTTCTTCACTTTTATAAAGTAATAGTACTTTTTATCACTATTCCGGTAACAACTTGTTTATGTGAACGTGCATTTTCTAAGCTGACAATTGTAAAAACAAAACTCCGCAGCACCATGACTCAAGAAAGACTTGACGCTTTAATGTTTCTATTCATAGAACAACAGATGACAACAAATATTAATTATGACGAAGTTATCGAGGAATTTAAAGTGATGATACCAACAAAACGACGTTTAGAATTATAATATATATTAAGTATTAAGACCATTTGTGATTATAAAAATATTTGTAAAAAGTATTAGGTACACATTAATTATATTTTAAAATACAATTTTATATTGCCTTGTTATTTTATTTATCTAATAAAAGGAATATTGTTTTTTATTCTGAAGTATTAGATAATAATTAATAGGTAATGATAAAGCTTATTAAGAAATTTGGAGGTCATATCCTTAAACCGAAACCAAATTTTTTTTTTAGTGGATGGGGGGTGCAGAAACCTACTTCCCCTGAATATGCCACTACTGTGAATGACCTGCGAACAAGGTCTGGACAGTGGACACGCCTATGTACTGTATTGTAAACTTTAAAACTGTACCATACCTATTGATTTTTATTATACTATATTTTTTTGTAATTGATTTTTATTTGACAATTTAAAAAATAGGTATACATTTTCAAATACAACCAATATGTTGGTTATTATAACCAATTTAACTGAAAAAATAGGTAACAGTAAGTTAATTAAGGATCAAGGTATACCTTCAGTGAGAAAAAAAAATTTCGGTTTTCAAACGAATAGCCCCACCTAGAGATCCTATTCTTACATAAGCTTACAAGATGGTGCTCCGGCCCATAACTGCCGGCAGGTTCAGGACTATTTAAACAACATTTACGGAGGTAATTATGATTATCATCATATTTTGTTTGATTGCTACTTATAAAAATTTTAATATTATACATATAATATTTAAAGTTACACAATTTTCTTATCATTTATATTCATATAGGTATTTATTTACATTAACCCAATATGTTATGGATACAATTTATACAAATAAGTATTACATTTAATTTAAATTGTATTTTTAAGATAACTGGATGGGTACCCGGAGTCCAGAAAATTCAATGGCCAGCACGTAGTCCAGACGTGACACCTTTGGATTTTTTTTGGGGGGGATTTGTGAAGAATGCTGTTTATGATATAATGCCATCCAGTAAAAATGAGCGGATAAAAAAAATTACAGAAGTCTGTTCTGTTGAAAGTGAAGCTTGACGGACTAATGATGTTAGCATTAATATAATAAGTAATAACACGACAATATGATTATGTATAAGTATAATATATAATAACGTACAATTGGATAATTAAACTGTGACTATACACACACACCGCGTACACTCGGTATGACAGCGTCTGTGCAAGTGAATATTACATACATCAAAGGCCCTATTTATATGAACAATCGAGGCCATCCCGTATCCGTATATAATATAGAAAGCGATAGTAAAGGTGTTACACAGCTATATCGTAACTGCATAAGTATCTATTAGAAAACGACATTGTACACCCACGTGTGTTTACATGGTTTGAATACTAATATTAATTGTATATTTCAACATGTTCAAATATACCAGCTGATATTATGAAAAAATGTACAACTGAAAATGTATTTTTTATGTCACAAAATGGTCAACATTTTGAACACATATTAAAAATAAATAAACCAAGAATTGTATGTAGTTGGATCAGTGGCGGCTATCAAACAAAATAAAGGTGTATCAAGTTTTGAATTTAGTTACCCACCCACCAACTCTGGTATACAATTTAGTGCCTAACCAATAATTTACATTTTTTATCCTACCCATAGAAGAAAAAATAGTTTAAGAATTTTTTTATTTAATTTAGTAATTTGTACAATATTAATTTTATGTAACTAAAAAATGGTTAGTTTTTCATAATAATTATAATAATAATAATATATTAATTGACTAATTCACACCAAATGTTTACTTAGTACAGAACTTTCTTCAGCAAAACTTTTTAATATATTGTCATGATCAATAACTTCTGAAGTATCTCTTTCACAACCAGTAAGTCTTCAAGCTTATTTTCTGTCATGGTTGTCCTTAATCTAGACTTAACGATTTTGAGCTTTGAAAAAACCCTCTCTGTTGATGCACTAGAAACTGGGAGAATCAGTGCAATTTTCATAGCTGTGTGTAGCACTGAAAATACTGAAGCCAAATTGTTATCGTGGAGTACTTTGTATACGTTTTTCATACTACATGCATTTATTGCAGTTATTGGATTCCGTTTGGGTAGAACTATTTCTTGTTCACTACTGTCTGATTCAACACTATCATAATTCTGCACATCTCTGTGAAACGATGTAGGTAGTGCTGTTGTTTCTTCAAACATTTTGTAAATTTGACAAAATTTTAGATATTCACTCTTTAAGATATCAATGTTTATGAATTTATTGTAAATTTTACAAAATTCCACAAATGCGTCATCAGGCATTCCATTTGAATTATTTTTTATCTCATTCATTCTTTTAGTGGAAAATAATGACAATTCTTTGTATATGCCCACAGCTGAGTTGTTGAAATATTGATCTAAATAGTTTAAAGTTGTGTCTAATGAATGTAAAACTGTTTTTATTTTAAAATTATTTAGTGGATCATCAACACTTTCATCACTACTTAATTCTCCTGGCATCTTTTTCTTCCGTCTTGTCCGTACAATTTTAAATTCAGAAAATTCCAGATCTTTTTTATCTGCAATAAATGAATTTATTTCTTTTATTAAATGGTGAAATATAGATTCATCTTTTCTTAATTTCAAGCAAATTGTTTTTGTTTCGTTTATGCTATTAACAGCAGCTAATCTCTAAGTCTGATGTTTGTAATAATGTATTCAGTGGTGCCAAAACATTGAATAATTGTTGAAACCATAGTGCAGTGTACACAAATCGTTTTGATAACAAATAATCTAGTAAACACCCACACATATGCCCAACCGAATGGTCATCTGGACCTTCGGTCTTTCTAACATGATCCAAAGTATCTATTACAGAGTCATAGGTTTCAAGAACAGCTTGCAGTGCTCTATCTTGTGACATCCATCTAGTTGTACTGACGCGTTTTAGACGACGACCTTTTTTTGTCAGTGAATATTTAATTTGCACTTCTTCATAATAGGCGACTCTTTTTTTACTATTACAAATGAAATTATATACTGTTTCCATATTTCAAAATAGGACAACAGCATCTAAGCTGCATCCTACTGTCTTTGCTACAACAAGATTTAATCGGTGAGCCGAACACCAGATAAAAGTCGCAGTAGGGCACTTTTCTTTTATGAATGACTGTAAGCCATTATATTCACCTCTCATATTCTGTGCTCCGTCATAGGACTGTCCTACTAAGTAGTTTTGCCAATCAAGGCACAAAGATGAACATATATCTTCAAATAGCTTAAATAATCGAAGACCAGTAGTTATGGATGATTCTTTTAAAGCAAGTAAACGCTCACATATTTGCCCATTCATTTGAAGATAACGTACAACAAATGATACTTGTTCTCTTCTCGAATAATCAAAGGTTGAATCAATTGATACACTAAAAAATTTTGAATGTTGTAGTTCATTTTTGATAAATGATTTTATACTGTTAGAAATGCTTGAAATTAGTTGATTCTGACGATTTTTTGTTAAAAAATTAACTTCGGGTTTTTTTGTCGACATTTCTAATTGAGTAATGTATGAAGCAAGACATGGAGAGTATTTTGACATCATATCAATAAGATTTAAGAAATTTCCACGATTACCCGGTTTTCTTAAAGATTCTCGATGTCCACGAAATGCTAAACAGTTTTTACTCAAAAACATTGTTGTATCAATTAGTACCTTAATTATTTCTCTGTTAATTGCTTTTTCTTGATTATTTTTTTCTTCAAGTAATGGCAATATAGGCAGTCAATCTCATTTCAAATTTTAATGACGCTTCAATATGAAAATCTGAACACTCGTGTAATTCTATACTGAAAACAGCTTTAGACCATGCGGAAAAACCTTCCTGTGTCCAAAACTTCTGGCCTTTCCTGCCAAATAAAATACAATGATGGCAGAATGCTTTGTTTCTAATTTTTGAGTAGCTTAACCAATCTCTTCGTATCAGTGTGTTTTCTGGTAATTTCTTCCAATACCAAGCTACTTGAAAACTACGACCACTTTTATCCTTTGGAAATTCTTTTGAAGCAATATCTTCATGAGTTGGTTGAGCAGGACCTTTTATCAGAAGAAAATTGATGAATGCTGGTGGTAGTTTGTTCAACATGCAAAAGCCATCAGGGTCATTATCAATAAGTACTCCTAAAAATTTAAAAATACTGATAAATATAATTTAATTATGAAAAAAAGAACTAATTTATTAATGAGCATAATTATTATAATATAAGTAGATAGCAAAAATATCATTGAATGATTAAACATATTATTAAATTAACAATTAATTACCTGTGCTAGTAAAGTTGGTCTAAAAATCAACAGGACTTTTAGCTGAATTTACAAAAGTGGCAGGTGTACTGCGATTATCTATGTATGACAATACAAATAAATAAATAATTATTTCTTTAAAGTAGTAAATCAAATAAAAATGATTTAGGTAGGTACTTCAAAAATATATTAATTACCTGTACTAGTAAAGTTGGTCTCCAAATCAACAGGACTTTCAGCTGAATTTACTAAAGTGGCAGGTGTACTGGGATTACCTATGTATGACAATACAAATAAATATTTTACAAGGGTAAATTATTTGAATATGTAACTTGATTTAAGAAAACAAAATAGTAAATAGTTTAGTTTTTATTGTGGATTCTGATAATTAATAATAAATGTTTATTGTTTATTTGTTTATTTATCCGCCACATTCAACTTATTTGTTTATTCAATGGCTAAATTTTATCAGAGATTTTATAGTTATTCCATTATTGTTTTGTTAAAATTATAAATTATAGGAGCATATAATTAAATTCCATAAGTCATAGCCGCTAGGCATAAAAAAAAAATTGTAGGTATAAGTTATTAATTAGTTTTTCCATTTTCCATTATTACAAATAAAAACTTTTAATATTGTATTCAAAATAAAATCTATCAAAATATTATTATACCAGGACTATAAATTATAATAATTAATATTAATTACTATAAGACTAAATAAACATTAACCATATTATAATAAGTAGATAGTAGCTAGCTATAAGAACTATATTTTTTATTAAATACGAAAAAACACGTAGTCCAGACGTGACACCTTTGAATTTTTTTTGGGGGGGGGATTTGTGAAGAATGCTGTTTATGATATAATGCCATCCAGTAAAAATGAGCTGATAAAAAAAATTACAGAAGTCTGTTCAAATAATATACCAGTTGATATTATGAAAAAATGTACAACTGAAAATGTCTTTTGTATGTCATTTTGTATATCACAAAATGGTCAACATTTTGAACACATATTAAAAATAAATAAACCAAGAATTTTATGTAGTTGGATCTTCATACATTTTTTCTTTCAAATCCTTATTAATTAATGGTCTTGGACTCTTGGGATTCCGATTTGATTGTTAATCAAATAATATCACTACATTAATTTAATATTAGTTTTTGTACAATAAAAAAAAAGTTATAAGATTTTCAAATAGTGTAACTGTAAAACACGATTTTAGATAGGTAATTAATTAATTAAATTCTTAAATAGTGCTGTAAAATTATAATATCTATTATAGTATTATTCTATTTCATTTTCTACTATTATCATACAATATCATACAACATTCATATCATTCACAATATCACAGAACAATATTATTTAAGATAATTGATAGGACTATCTTAAATCGTGACAATAAAATTGTGCATTATCACCTAAATATGGGTATTTATTATTTACTTTCTGCATAATATTATAATCATATTACCAGTCACGGACTTATCAAGGTATACCTTAGTCATTAGTGGTAAGTAATAAGATATAATTATATGGTGATACCATTTTAATTTTTAAATAATTATCTGTGAAATTGTGATTAAAATAAATTTGTCATAATATATTTCCAGTTTTTATTTATCATTCTTTGGTAATTTGGTATGTCCAATTAGTCGATAAGTTAATAAATGATTAGAGTTCAAAGTACAATGGTAATCTATAATTAATTGTTATTTATTTTGTCACCTTGGGTTCAACGATATCAAATTTATGATTAGCTTCTGGTCTTTACAATTATTGAAAACATTTTGAAAACCACCAATATTTTGAGGAGCTGTATCTCGCAAACGAATCATCTAAAAATAAAAATGTTAACGCGTAAATTCACAATAAAAATGGTATTATTAATTCATGATATTTTTATTATATGTTACCATTTGAAAATCAAAAGTTGTTAGTGGTTTCACTAATAAATATAAGGGTGAAAAAAATTAAAATATTATACGGTTTTAGAAAAACATAAACCTACAAGTTAAAAAAAAAAAAAAAAAAAAAAAAGAAGTTAATACTTTTCGAGATAATTAGTGTACCCACTTAAATGAATCACCCTGTATACAGTATATTATTATCTTTATTGCAATAAAAATATAAAAATATATATTAATATTATTTTATCTACAAATATTAAAACTTAATAGATCACTATTTGATGTAGGTATCTAAGAATTTTATAATTTTTTAGGTAGGTACTTACCTATGTGTTTCTTAATAAGAACACTGATAGGGGAAAAAAAATTGGGATAATTTATTTGAAAGCTTTATATAATTTTAAATGCTTTCACATTTTTCATTTAAATAATATAATAAATGGCAATAACTATATTATAGGTATAGGCTTCATAGCGTATTTAAAAAATAAAGTTCCAGACGTGCTTGCTGTACATTGCGTCATTCATCGCCAGCATTTAGTTGCAAAAAATCTGAGTGAACGCCTGCATACATCACTGCATTATGTTATTAGAGCAGTTAATAAAATCAGAAGCAACTCACTAAATTATAGATTATTTAGTCAACTTTGCGTTGCTAATGATGAAGATTTCAATCGATTGCTGCTTCACACAGAAGTGCGCTGGCTGTCAAAAGGTACTTGTCTGACTCGATTTTACAATCTGTTTGACTCTATGATAGAGTTCCTGAAAAATAAAGACACAGGACTTCGCGATAACCTCATCACATCAAAGAATGATATTTCGTACTTGACAGACCTCTACAAATTATTTAATGATGTCAATCTCCAACTTCAAGGTGACGACTAGAACTTGATTAAAACAAAAACTGTCGTTTCTACATTCGTTGCCAAACTGCAATTATACAAGAGAAATATTGGTAGACGTGAATTTAATAACTTTCCTAATTTAGCAGCAGCATATTTTATCAACGATGACTTGGTTGTTTACTGTCAACACTTGGAGAACCTCCACAATGATTTCCAGGACATTTTAAACATGGACATACCAGACTGGGTATTAGATCCTTTTTCGAATGTCAGCACAGCAGAATCATCCCAGTTAGAAGAACAACTTTTAGAATTGACCACAAATGAGGAAATCAAATTCAAATTCAAGAATGGCTATCATGAATTTTGGCCGCAAAAGCCAATCATGGAGCTGTACCCTAGTTTATGGTCGATTGTTCAACGATTTCTGATAGCATTCCCATCATCGTATTTGTCTGAACGTGGATTCAGTGCTGTAGCAACACTGCTAACAAAAAAGAGAAATCGGTTGCTTGTTACCGAACGCGGTGATTTACGGCTGTTTTTAAGTAAATTTGAGCCAGATATTAACAAACTCGTTAATGCACATCAAGTTCATCCATCACATTAAGTAAATTTTATATTTTGAATTCATAACTTTTTTAGCATGATTTTAATAAAAATAATTTTAATGTGAATAATTTTAATTATAAATGTTTCGTGTTAATAAAAATACTTTTAAGTATGAAAAAGTATGCGTTTTAATTGCTGTCATTCAAAAAGCTAATTTAAAATTTATGTTAGAACTCAGAAATTAGATATAGCATATTTATATATTATAAATTGTAATATCTATTTTTAAAAGACATAATAGATGCTAAGTTAAATTTTTTTTTTTTTTGGGGGGGGGGCGCTAGAAAATTTTTGATTCTCAAAGTGGGCGGTGGATGAAATAAGTTTGAGAACCTATGCTATAGGTATTTAATTAATATTTTTCATTTAAATAATAGGTATAATAGATGGCAATAACTATATTATATATAAATTACACAAATTCTATTATTGGCACCCCATGCCAATAACTAACCAAATAGAAATATACAATATAGTTATTGTGTTACGTACCTACGTATTTAGTAATTAAGTAATAACAATGTACGACGTAGCGCAGGTTTCTAATAGTACTCGACGATATAATTAATAAGGCAATTAGTATATTATAACACGTTAGGGACACTGTAAAAGTATCTCTCTAGGAAAGTCAAACATTCATACGAAGGATACGAGTCGACCAGCATACCAAGTACGAGACCCGGACGCAGTCTCATGACCGAAATTTGGCCATTGATACAACCACCCACTCCAAAGGACTCGATCATATAAATACCAGCCCGGGACAAGAGCTCGGCAGACGGTTAGGGATACTCAAGACATTTGGAGTCAGGTCATAACACCGCTCACATCTCCACCATAGCTTATATACATTGTAATTTTGTACTTAAATAAATACTCATAATAACCTATTGCATCAAGTATTCATTTCCACGTTGATGTATAAATCGACGTCAGTTGGGACGCAGCAATTGTCATCTATTATATTATTTAAATGAAAAAAATGAAAGTATTTAAAATTATATAAGTAAGCTGTAAATGCTTTTAGGATTCAGAATCAACAAAACATTACTCTTTGCGACCATTTATATACGAGTAAATGCTTATTTCTTAACTGTACTATATCACGATTTTAAGTAATATCTTACCTTTTTTGACGTCTTCTTCAGCAACGGTTTTCGAATACAATGTTGTGTCTTATCAGTCATAGAACAATCATAACATTTGGCGCAAATATAAATAGGACAGTCTGACCAATAATTTAAAAATAAAAATCTCTTTAAAATCTAACACAGCATTATTTATTAATAAAAGAAGTTTGGTATGCCAATAACTATATCCCTGACAATAACTATACAAGTTACCCTATATCATTAACGATATTTCGACGTAAGTTCGACTTACCAATGATCAACGTTGAATAAACGTACACGTATAACGAAAAATATACGAGTATAGGTGTACTTATTGTAAACGTAAAATAAACCTATTTAAACGTATATTATACGATTAATAACTACGTATATGTATACACCAAAATTAGTCTTATTATAAACGTAGGTTATACGTGCTGTGTTTACTGGGGCTATGTTTTAACAACAGATGGAGAAGTTTTCAAGTGTTTAAATATAGTTCAACAAAATAATGAAACGGTATTGATTGGAAAACATTTTACAACAAAAACATTGTTATATGAGAAACCAACGGATTCAACAGAATTCGACATATATATTGTAGAAAATCTATCACAGCGCTTAAAATCCTATACAATTAATAATGTAAAAAAGAAAATAATGTTAATTATGCATAATAGAAATTCAATTGCAATGCCTATAATACATACTTAAAATGTCTTAAATTAATACATTGTTGTAAAATATAATTTCAATAATTATTTTGTATTTAGTTTTAATTTAATTTTAAGTTTTTATTACTCATTTTTTCTTATTTATATGATTTGGAATAATTTAAAATTATTAGGTATAATTATTTGTAAAATTATGATGTTAATCTTTATTTTAATTTATTCACGATAATATGTATACAGAAAAAAACCATAACGTTGGTTGTTGTGCATTTTTTTGGGGACGACAGTGTTGAATCAGTTCCAGTTACTTGGTTCAATAAAAATACCAAACTATGGCAAAAAATAAAGTAAAAAAGTACATTGAGAAGGAAAAATATCCTGATAAACTAAATTTCAAATGGATGGAATCCAGAACTCTAGGACGATCATATGGTAAAATCTAATGATAATAATAATATAACTGTATAAACAATGTAAAATACATAACTATTAAATTGATAATTATCTATTGATTAATTGCTTAGAAAACTTGGAAGAATCCCGTAAAAAATCTAAAATTGCCGTTTATATGACTGATTTGTCAACTAATGAGGATACACCGAATGATGGACATTATAGTAAAAGCCATAAGGTAAAGAAACAATTTCTATCGAATAAAACCAAGGTAGATTGTCCTCCTTCTTTAAAACGTGTTGGCGAGTATTTGAACTTTGATTGCCTAAGTATTTTAATTTAAATTAACTTTTAATATGTAACGTTATGTAACTATTTTTAGAAAAAATAAATAAACCAGATAATGTGTTTACAATTGCTGCTTCAAAATCTAATCCAGAAACCAACAGTTTATCAGATAAATTTGAGAAAGATACAGTATGTGAACTACCTTTAGTTGTAAAAGGTATAGGTAGTTATTTAAATATTTAATTACCTATTAGTATTAATTATTTTACTTTATGCATCGCGTCATCCTTCTTAGTGTCACGACGCAGCAAAATATGTAAAAAAAAATAAAGCCAGTCACCTCACCTTACGAAAAATACTAATTTGAGCCTAATTATCTTTAACTGTTTACCAGTTACAAATATTATAAAAACTAGAACTTACATTATAAAAAACTAAAATACTTATTACTGGCTGAACACTTGAAATGCCACAAACACAAAAGTAGAAATATGCAAAACAATATTAAGTTGGTTTAATATATTTAGTAGGCATCTATTTGATTTTTAGTTATTACTGCCTGCCTGTTTATCAGATAGCAACCCCCACATGCTAAAGAATAATTCCTTAACTATATAATAGGTACGAAAACGAAGATTTTTTTTATAAAAATATTGTGCAATAATTTTTTTTTAATTTACAGAGAGTGCAATTGCTGTTGTTAAAACACCAACTGCAAAATTTATAGCTGAAACTATACCTTCCGGTGCCTTCAATCTAGACCAGCTACGACAAGGCACTGACATCTCTTCGAAAGTTCTACAATTGTCTACACTCTACAGCAACAATAACAAAAAAATTAGTGAAGAGATCTTTATTTACGACTACTCCACCATTCTCAGGTATATAATAAATAAATATATTATATGCATTATAAATGTATATTATGATGTATGAATAATTATATATTATTTTTATTAGCTCCTTTCATATTAGGTATATATTATATAGTTTATAATGTATTAATCTTGTAACGTCACGGAATTTTGGCCCTCTAATAAATTATCAGCATACAATTTATTCACATGTGCCGCTCAAAGAGAATTCTCAATAATAACAACAAATATTATGTAATATGTTCTTCCCCCCCACCCCGCACTCAGCAGTGTTTGCACACTCGACCTGCAGCCGCTGGCGACTGTTGCTGTCACCGCCGTCGTTGTCTAAACCGGTACCGCACACAGTGCTTTCTGACCCCACACAATTATATAACAATCCCGCAACACAACGGCACTGCTCCAGCACCACCGCCAATCAGCTGCCGTGCCGATTATCGCACTTTGGATTTCTGCTTTTGCCATCGAATATACTCCGTCGACGCTGGTCACCTACTCACTCACTTTTTTCTCGTCTTGAATCACGGACCACGGTTGACTACCGCTCCACATGGTACGACGTCACTACTTGTGAACAACGACCGACTCGAACCCGCTGTGTATCACGCCATACTTTGAGTATACGTTACTTGTCCAAAGTACATACTTTTTTCTGGCTCACTATCAACACGCCATGATGGGCTAAGTTTTCTACGACGGGCCCGAGGTCGGGCCATGCTACAACCACGTGACTGCCGTCAAACCAGCACATCATCATCGTCAACATCATACTCGGCTGTCGTAAATATAATTCCCCTGTTCCCCCCCTTTTTTTGTCTTGTCACTTAAAAGCACGATACTTGTAAAATGTGCGTTGCAGAACGCCAAAGTGTGGTTGCCATTGGGGCCTAGCGGGTAACCTCTTACGCGTTCACATACGGCTGGCGTAAAAAACCAGCTGTCCCTGTGCGCGTTTCAGTAGGGGGCCCCGGACCACACTTACAGACGTTTCGACCCTTCGCCCCAACCAAATCATTTAAACTGCGCCCGGTAACCCTATGGAGACCACCACGAGTAATGTGATGTGTCGATCCCCGTGGGCCGAGCGTCTTTTTTTTTACCACGTGCCTTTTATATTCATTATTATATTTGAAATGTGCCTTTTATATATGTTGTACTTGCCATGTGCCAGATTATGTTATTACAAAATTATTGATTACTTAAAACCCCTGTAAAATACACTCACGTGATTACCTTTAAATTACAACTTATTATTTCATAACCCACACACCCTTTCCCCAAAATAAACCTTGGAGTTGCAATACTCCTTCCATATATCAAAGCCTGCGAGTTCCACCGACTTGACCCTTGGGTCTCACGCGGTGCGGCTCGCAGGTCACCAGAAAAGTGGTCCCCTTTTTTCGTGGGTAGTTTTTTGTGGCCCTAAAAAGCTCAAAACCTTACAATCTATATTGACTGAAACATTGATAAAAATGTTATATGTTTAAAATAGTCTTCATATTGTTATGATGGTGAGTAATGAATACCAAGATCTTTTTAGAGGAAGACACGGTTAAGAGAAGTGCCATTTAGAGAAAAGTTGTGGTGTATAGGAGATTCGCTGCCTAGAAAACGACATAACATGACATTTGCTTATATTAAGGCTAAGACCAATGGAGTACGCCCAACTTGCAAAAATATCTAGTTCTGACTGTAGGATATGACATTGATTAAGATTTTCTATTTTAATGAATATTTTTGTCATCAGCAAAAAGAAGGAGTTTAGCCTTAGTGGTCGGAGGTAGATCTTCGATCTAGTAAGACGTTAGACGTCTGGCTAGACGGTCTTTTGACGGAAATTGATATATATAGTACTATTTATAGTACGATTCGTGATCTACGATCAGAATTGTCTGTTTTTTTGAAAATAAACAACACCAAAAAATGGATGTCTATTATTTCGATAATTATTTGTTACATCAAATCTTATCTTTTTTCCAGTAAGATTTCTTACTTCAATATTTTGCCATTTTTTAAAAGCTAAAATACATGGATTCTTAATTAATGCATCAACTATTTGAATTTTTGTTATTTCATCATATTCTATATTTTGCATTTGAACTTTTAATTCTAAAATATTAATTTTACCACGTTTTGCTTTAATATTGTTTGTATCTGCTGTAGCTTCAGTGTTTGTTTCTAGAATCAACGCATCATCATCAGTGTTTCTCGTAAAAATTATTTCAAATCTAGCATTGTAAAGAGGACTTTTTATATCTTTCATTGATCCTAAACCAAAGTGTGATAAAGGAATGATGAGCTCGACACTTCCTCCCCCTTGAGATGTAGATTCAAATCCTGAATTTTGTGTAGGACCATTTCCATCAACAGCATAACTCATATAACCTTTTACTGTACTTAATCTTCCAGTATTATCACTTTCATCTATAATTTTATTATTTAATTTAATTGTAATTTTTTGAAACAAAAATGCTCCACCATTATCAGATATCATAACATTAGATTTTGCTGGATATTTAGAACCATCTTCTTGTACATATAAAAATGATAAATAAAGTTTTGAATTTTTAATGTTCAGAAATTTATCTTTACCATCTACTATAACTATTGTATTTCGGTTTGGTTTATTCAATTCTGTTGTAATTTGAGGTATATAACTTTCATATTGACTATTTATTATATTATCATCATATTTATTTAAAATATTTTCCATTTCTTATTTATATTACCAAATATATATTTTTTTTTAATAAATGGATAAAGTAAAAGTAAAATTTTTTATTGAAGATGAAAATAAAAAAAATCTTTATTTGAATTACCTTCACGTGTTTTAATTATAGGACCATCTGGTTGTGGTAAAACAACCTTGTTGTATAATCTGATTATAAATTATTGGATTCCTTATTTAAATCTATATATTTTTACAAAAAATATTGATCAACCAGTCTATAAAAAAATTAAAAAAATATTTGATGATATAGCTTCTATAACCACACATTTTTCTAATGATGAAATAATATCTGTAGATGATTGTGAACCAAATAGTTTAGTGATTTTTGATGATTTTCTAAAAGAAAAACAAGACATGATAATTGAATATTTTATAAGATCAAGATCAAAGAATATTAGTGTTATTTATTTAACACAAAGTTATACTTCAGTAGATATAAAAACAATAAGAAATAATTTGAATGTTTTAATTGTTTTTAATCAATCAAATTATTATATTGAAAAAATATGGTCCGATTTGATTAGTGAAGATGTAGCTTTAGAAAAATTTAAAGAAATTAATAGAACTTATTGTAAAAAATATGATAAAAAAAGTAAAATAAAAACATATGGTTTCATAACAATAGACTTGATAAAAAATTTAATCTATGACAATAAAGGTAATGAGATTTTATATATCGATGAATGATTATGTTTTAATTTAATTTTTTGTATAATAAATGGATATTATCAAATTCAAAAAGAATTAAAAAAAAAAATTAAAAAAAATGTTTCATTTGATGATCAAACACAAAACAATTCCAAGGTAGGAAATAGTTTAAAAAACACATCAGATGTAAAGATTCAGACAATAATTAATACTAAAAATAAATTACAAAATAGGTTTAAAGATGTATTATTAAAACCTAATGAAAAAGAGACTGTTATTATAAAAAAAGATGATGAAGATGAAGATAATATTAAAAAAGAAAAAAAACAATACAAATCTACAGATGTAAATAAAATAATTAATCTTAAAAAAGATTTACAGGATAGATTTAGAAATACAATTGTAAAACAAAAACATGTACTTGAAGAACAACAAAAAAAGTTTGGACCAATAATAAACGCATTAACAAATGTTAATACAACAATGAATGCAGTTAAAGATGTTGCTATTAAAACTGAAGGAGATATTCAAAAATTAAATATACAACCTAGAAATCCAGAATTAAAACGATTAACAAGTTCAGAAGAGACTTTTGGAACTCCAAAATATTCTAGTCAAAATTCAACAAGTAATTCTCCATTACCTAAAAATATTATAAACTTAGGTCCTATTGCATCAAAATATTTAAAAACTGTAAAGGATACTAATTCTTTTGGAATATATCTTAATGAGAAAGATGATATTTATATGATTGGAAAAGATATAATCGATCTTGATAATGATGATATAATTTTAAATGAAAAAAGATATATAGGAACACCAGGTTTATGGAGATTATTAACTCATCAAGTTCCTACACCCAAACAATTTTATAATGATGATGAATTTAATATTTATAAAAATATATTATTTGAAACTAATTCTATATATCAAAACAATGATCCTTCAACGAAAAGAGCTAAATCAAGTCGTAGTGAAAAATATAGGGTTATGATTAGTTCGATTTGGAAAGAAATGACAGAAACAACTGATAAGAAAAAAAATAATAAAAAGAAAGAAAATAATGAAGATAATGAAATTATTGAAAAAAAAGAAAATAATGAAATATTAGCTGAAGATAATCAAATAGGGGAGGGTTTAAAGAAATACACAGAAAATCGTATTGAATATCGTTATATTAGTAATGTAAACCAAGTGATAGATAATTTACAGTTTATTTCTTCAGAAGAAAGAGCTGGAAATAATAATTTAAAAAACGAAAAACTTGGTATTGTTCATTTATTTAAATCAATTATGGAAAATCTTATTGATACTCCTGAAGGTATTGAATATTTACTAAAATATGTAACTTGTTTACCAAAGGAAGTGAAAATATCAAAAGAAAAAATAATTAAACGTATACAGTATATATCAATTGAAGAAAGTATAGGAAATAATATTTACCATGATGAAAAACTTGATATTCTTAATATTTGTATTAGAGAAATGGAAAAATTAATTGATATACCTATTAACGGTGCAGATTATTTATCATCATATGTTTCATGTTTACCAAAGAAAATTATTACAGGTTCAGGAATTGTTAATTATCTTTTGAATTGTTCAAATTTACCTGAAATGCATTGGCCGGGCTATAATTATTTAGGACCGGGAACAAAGTTAGAAAAAAATAAAAAACCTAAAAACAAATTAGATGAAGCTGCGAGAGAACATGATTATTTTTATAAAGATAATAAAGATACTAAAACAAGACATATTGCTGATAAAATTTTAGAAAAAAAAGCAATGGAAAGATTTTATGATCCTCATAGTTCTATAGGTGAAAAAACTGCAGCCATTTTTACAGCAAATGTAATGAATGTTAAAAGACGATTTGGAATGAATTTAATTTAATTTAATTTAATATTTTGTATTATAAAATTAATCTAAATTTAAATAAAAAACAATTTAATAAAATATTGAAAGCTCATAAAAATAATAAAGATGTATCAATTCTAATTGAAAATAATCAAATTGATAGTGGAAAACATAAATTTATTCTTGAGCCAGAACAAATAAGAAAATTAAAAAACGCTAAAAAAAATAATACCGGATCAAGTTTAGAACTTAAACATGTTCAAATTAAAAAAGGTGGATTTTTACCAATAGCTATTGCTGTGGTTGAAGGTGTAAGTGCTTTGGCTGCAGGTGATAGTGCACTTTATACTGCAGTAACTGATGCTAAACACAAAAAAAAAATGGAACAAGAAACAATTCGACATAATAAAGAGATGGAAAAAATTAGATCACAAGGTTCTGGCTTGAAAAAAAAAAAAAATATTGAAAAAAAATTGAAAAAATGAATAAATTTGAAATAACAACATTTAGAAATAATATTGAAAAATTTGAAGGTATTTATACACGGTTTTGGATTAAAAAAATAATGTAAAAATTGATCCATTGAGTAATATAGATATAAATTATTTTGGAAATAAAATAAAAAATTATAGAGGGTGTTTTATGTTAAATGAATTACCTACAACACCATGGGAAAATGAATGTGGAGTATTTAATTTAAATGATTCTACTCAAAATGGTTCTCATTGGGTTACATGGAAAAAAATAAACAATACATTTAAAATATATTTTGATCCATTTGGTCATATAGTTGGTGAGCCACCAAAAGAACTTTTAAAATATTTGGGTAAAGATAATCTTTTTTGTACTGTTTCCCAATTTCAATACTATAATGATCCACCTATATGTGGTCATTTATGTTTAGAATTTATTGAAAATTATAAAAAATTTATTTAAATATTTTATTTTTTTAATAGAAATATTTCTATTAAAAATAACAACTTGTTTAATATATTTAACAACGAGTCAACGAGTAAACGAGTCGTTGTTTTTTACGTTAACTCGTTGACGTTGTTTTTTTTACGTTAACGTTGTTTTTTAACAACTCGTTGTTTTAATAATTCGATGTTAAAAAAAAAATATATTTACTAATATAAATAATAGAAATGGAAAATATCAAAACACTTTTAAATATGATTGAACAACAACGTAAAATCCTAAGACCTATATTTAATGTTAGTGATATTGATATTGATATTGACTGTGAAATTAGTAATAAGTTATGGAATCATATAATGGGTAATTGCTGTTTTGAAAATCTTTTAAAATATGATTATTACAAAAAACATAATCAATTAAAATCATTTAACTTCCGTTTCATTAGTAATTGTTGTTTCGAAAATATTTTAAGTTTTATTAAAAACAAAAATTATAATGAAATTAAACTTTCAATAAAGGAACTACGTAAATTAATACAAGAGGAATTATATGATTCGAATAATAATAATAATAATAATAATAATATGCAGCTAGAATGATTATTTTTTAAACTTTGAAAATTTAAATCGAATATAATACTTACGAAGTATTATATATTTATATATTATAGTACCTATACAAACTATAGGTAAACGTTGACGTTGTTTTTTATGTTAACATTGTTTTTTAACATCTTCGATTATTTTTATTTTATTAGCAATTTTTATTTCACAATTAATATTTACACATTCATATTCTTCATCTGTATCATCGTTTTGAGGAGTTAGACCATATGTATATTTTATAAAATGACAACTCGAAATTATATCAATTGATAACCATAATTTATCTTTATTATCTATGTAATTATAGAAAAAAAAACCAAGTGTGTCCTTAAAATCATCATTAAAATTTTTAATAAATTGGGATATTGTAATTTCAGACTTTATCATACCAAAACATTCCCATTGATCCCAAGTTGGAATATAATCACCACGAACTTGAGAATACAAAATAGGAAATTTCCAGTTTTTTCGAAAATCAATAAATTCAGATATTGCACCTTGATTCCAATCATGACTGCAATAATACATTGCTCGTATCGGTATTATTTCTTCCATTTCTTCCAATGTAAAAGTATTTTCTTGATTATTGTACTTTATTTGTAATATTTTATTAAATTTATTGAATATTACACATGATTTGCGAAACGATTCCACTTTATTTTGCTCATGTTTGTAAATTTTATGCTTGACTTCATATGGACCAAATTCGTTTTTTACATTATTAGCATCTATCGTTTTTTTTATAGTTTTTGGCAAAGATAATTCATTAATTTGATTTTTATTTTCCATTACTATAATTTATTATAAAAAAATAAAATTTTTTAAACATCGAAAATTTAAATCGAATATAATACTTACGAAGTATTATATATAATATTATAGTACCTATACAGTGTGGTATAATAATAATAATAATAATAATAATAATAATAATAATAATAATATTGTATATATATCAACGTTGTACTGATTATTTTTTAACATCCGGTATTGAATATCTTATCATAATATATATGTATAGTTTATATTATGATGTTTTTTTATCGAATTATTTAAATAGTGTTTAAATAATCATTATACATGCCCAAGTGTTGTAGCTCAGTCGGTAACGCGTTTGATTTAAAATGTGTTCTTGGTCGGATTGAAACTAGTGGGAGAACGTGTGGCGCCCATGTTCACCTACTAATTTGATCAGGCTTTGAAGACGTTTACGGTAGATTGTATAGGTGGGTGCACACACCTATGCAATCTACTGAAAAACTGTCGTTGTCCTGCTGGATAAAGCGCTTGGGTAACTTCACTGCCCACGATAGCTTTGCAGATATCTGTAAAAGAGTTCCGGCCTCCTTTTTTCCTAACGGGTATCTGCAAAGCTGGGAATGATTTTGTAGATTTTTTGCATTTTTTTCCATATTTCTATTAAAAATATTAAAAAATAACACGATCGTATATGTCCTATATTTCATTTAATATTTGATATTATCAAGTCGGATCAACACAGATATGTTTTATATGCTTATCTACACTACATATTAAAAGTTTACCCCCGCTTCATATTTTTCATTTAAGTATAACTCCGTTGCTATTTATGTTAGAATCTTTATTTTTACATTAAACATTTTTGATTTTAATTCTTTATAAGTCCCCCTCATAGTATCATAGTGTAAAATCGTTTTTAAAGATTTTTGGATTTTAATAACGTGTGTCCGAATGGGATACGCGTTAAATATTGAACATTTTTTTTAATAGAACAATTCTATTAAAAAATTAAATTAATAAATGGTCTAATAAAGTCGACTCCATAATAAGGGTACATATTTTAATATTTCCTAAATCTTGATGAACAATAATATCATAGAGATATTTTTCTGAAAATTTACCTGTTGTAATTATTAAATCATTAGCTATTTTACAAATTTCAAGCCATGTTGGCGATTCTAGTATTTTAGAAGCATAAGGCTTTCCATTTCCATCTCCACAAATATTGCGACAATAATCGACAATTAAAATATTTCCTTTAATTGGAATTTTATTTAGATTATATTTCATTATTTTAATATTATTATTTTTATAGTATTCATATTTATGAAATTTAACAAAGATTTCATTATTTAATATTGATTTTTCTATTGATTTTTTCATTTCATTTTTTTGTAATTTATTAAAACCGTTTATTGTTGTTTCCATTATTTTATTATTTATAATATTTTTAATTTTTAAATTAATTTTTTAAATTTCTTTTTAATACATTTTGCAATTAAATATGTTATTTTTATTTTTTAATAGAACAATTCTATTAAAAATTAAATTAATAATATAGTTATATTCTAAGCATTTTGTGATCGGAATCTGTACCTCCCATACCATGACAACATATTTTAATGTTTCCTAAATCTTGAACAACACAAATATCATGGAGATATTTGAAAAAATAAGTACCGGTTGTATTTATTAAATCATTAGCTATTTTACAAATTTCAAGCCATGTTGGCGATTCTAGTATTTTAGAAGCATAAGGCTTTCCATTTCCAGAAATATTGTGTCCATGATCGATAATTAAAATATTTCCTTTAATCGGAATTGTATTTAGATTATATTTCATGATTTTAATATTTTTTTTATTTTTAGTATTATAGTATTCATATTTACAGAACTTAACAAAGATTTCATTATTTAATAATGATTTTTCTATTTCGTTTTGCATTTCATTTTCTTGTAATTTATTAAAATCTTTGATAGTTGTTTCCATTATTTTTATTATTTATTATATTTTTAATTTTTTAAATTAATTTTTTAAATTTCTTTTTAATACATTTTGCAATTAAATATGCTATTTCGATTTTTATTTTTGATAGAACAATTCTATTAAAAAATATTTTAAGTAATTATTGCATTTAAATGTCACGTGTGCCGAAGTCCCCCATAGGAAAATATTTTTAGTATTTTTTGCATTTCAATTTCTATGAAAATTATTTTTAGTATTTTTGCATTTCAGATTTTTTGAAAAATATTTTAATAATTATTGCGTTTCACGATTTGCAAAATATTTTAATAATTATTGCGTTTCACGATTTGCAAAATAATTTAAGGAATTTTGCATTTAAAATGAAAGTGTACCATAGTGACCATATACTAAAGAATTTTGCATTTCAATTTCTATGAAAATATTTTAATAATTATTGCGTTTCACGATTTGCAAAATAATTAAAAGAATTTTGCAATGTACCATAGTGACCCATATACTACTTATATATAAATGGTAAACATTTTAATTTCAAAATTTCCATGTTATTGTTTGATGCTGTTGCTAAAGCAAGTGTACTTAAAATCAAAGGCCATAGTGGATATTCATCATGTACAAAATGCACACAGGAGGGAGAATATTTAGACCATGTGATTTTTCCAGATATTGAATTTATAAAGAGGACTGATGAAGATTTTGTTAATCAATCTGATCCAGAACACCACACTGGTCATTCTATCTTACAATAAATTCCTAACTTAGGTCTAGTAACTGATGTTCCTCTAGATTATATGCACCTGATCTGTTTAGGTGTTGTTAAAAAGCTATTGGTCAACACATGGTGTTTTGGGCTGCCTCCTCATAAGTTACAATCGAGTACAGTTGAAAAAATATCAGACACATTATTAAGTTTAGTAAGATATATTCCACATGAATTTGTAAGAAAACCAAGACATATCAAAGAGGCTAAAAGGTTTAAAGCAACAGAATTTCGTCAATTTTTATTATACACTGGTATAATAGTTTTAAAAAATAATTTAGATAAGAATAAATATGAACATTTTTTAACATTGCACGTTGCTATACGTATTTTATCATCTGATGTGTTGATGAAAACTATGACTGACTATGCTGAAGAGCTATTAAAGCATTTTGTTCTGTCTTCAAAATTAATCTACAGCCCTAAAATATTGTCACATAATTTCCATAATTTATTGCACATCACTGATGATGCCAGAAAATTCGGAAATTTAAACTTGTTTAGTAATTTTACGTCTGAAAATTATCTTCAAAAAATTAAAAAACTGTTAACAACTCATAATAATGTACTGTCACAAATTGTACATAGATTATCAGAAGAAAATAATTTACATAAATTACCTATTTCACATAAAATAAATATTGGAAGTTTTAGGTGTGCAAAAGAATATAATAATGGAATTTTAGTAAATGATATTTCAGACCCTCAATATAAAGAAGTAATTTTTACTAATTTTAAACTTGGTTTAAATCTACAAGATTCTTGTTGTAGATTAAAATCCAACTCTGTTATTGAAATTGTAAATTTTGCATATTGTCATAAATTGAAAGAAGTGGTTGTTATTGGTCATATATACAATAATGTGTATGACTTTTATACAAAACCTTTGTCTTCTTCAATAATTGGAATCAATGTTGTTGGTAGTTTAAATGAAAGTTATTCATATTGGCCTTTATTAAAAGTGCATCAAAAATTAATTCGTTTGCCATATAAAACTGAATTTTTAGTAATTCCATTGCTACACACATCTGAAATGCTATAATAATATTTGAAATGCAATTGCAAAATTAATTTTATACACTTGTAAATATTGTAAAGAATTATAAAAATTTTAATAGGCGTTTTACCATTTTAGATTCTGAGTGAAACGATGAATGTATTGATTTTACAATGATGTGTGTTTTTTTTTTTTAGATTCTGAGCGGAGCGATGAATGTATTGGTTTTACAATGATGTATGTTTTTATATTTTTATTTATATTTTTATATTTTTATATTTTTATATTTTTGTGTCTGTCATCACGTTTTAGGACAGTAAAAGTGCTTCGATTTTCTTCAATAGTACCTTTTCTGATAGGAAAGTGAATCTAGTTGGTACTTTGGGGGGTCAAAAGTAAACATTTTCCAGTAGTTTTCACAAGCGCCGGGAAAAACAACATAAAAATTAAGGAAAAACGGGAATTTTTACGCAAAATCGATTTTCCAAAAAATCGAATTTGGTTTTTGGTGTAACTTTAAAACAAATGACCGTAGATACATGAAATTTTCACTGGTTGTTTATATTTGCATTTTCTATACACGATAACATTTTCAAAATATTTTGATTTATTTTGAACTGTTTAGGGACATTTTCATTTTTCATTTTTTTTTAGTTTTTTTTCTAGAAATATCAATAAAATTTTATTTGTTGGTTGCGAAAGCTTGAAAATTTAATAGAAGGCTCCTAATATGTTGTTTCAAAGGCAGATGAAAAATATTAAAAATCCTTAGTCACAATTTTTTTTTATAAGCATTTAAAGTTCAAAAATTGACAAAATATGGAAAAATCACGAAAATTAGCAAATTATTTTGAGTTAAGAATTCGTAAAAATTTTTCTTTTTAAATCTAAGATTTGAAAATGAAACACAAGATTCCTTATAAGATTATCTACCTTTATCAATAAAAAAATCTCTACCGGACAGTCAAATTAAATTTTTATGAGCGTTTGAAATTCAAATTTTTACAACATTGGATTTTCACTCGATTTCTCATGTAGCGATTTCCTTATTTTGTTGTAATTCAAAAACGAATAACTGTAGATACATGAAAATTTCACTGAATGTTTATATTAGCATTTCCTATACACCATACAATTTTGAAAAGATTTTGACTCTTTTTGAGCTGTTTACGGACATTTTCAGTTTTCAATTTTTTTAGTTTTTTTTTTTATAATTGTCAATAAAATTTTATTTGGTGGGCCAAAAAGTCTGAAAATTTAATACAAGCTTTCTTATATATTGTTACAATATAAGTTGAAAAATTTTAAAAATACATAGGCCCGATTTTTTTTTATAAGCATTTAAAGTTGGAATTTTGACAAAATTTATCAAAATCTCGAAAATTATCAATCGTTGGAATTAAAAAATTATAAAATGTTCAGTTTTTATAACTAAGAGTTGAAAATTTAAAACAAAGATTCTCTTAAATAATTCATACTGTAACCAAAAAATCTAAAAAATATATAAACACACTTATTTTTTACAGACATTTTAATTTCAAATTTAGACAAAATTTCATATTTAAACCAAGAATTACGATTTTAGTTATTTTGTTGTGATTGAATAATACTATTCGTGGGTACTTGAAACTTCTAAAGTGTACTATTATATATCTATGATAGTATCACGGTTTTTGTTGATGTATAACGCGTTATAAGTATCTAATGGATATTGTGATATGATTAATTTTGGAATTTATTATAGGTACCTACTCGTATTATAGGTCAATTTTTTTTTTAATACCATAGAAATGTATATAATATGTGTTAAACCTATACTGACTACCGTCTCCACTCAGAATCGTTTTTCTTATACAATGATATTATATCATTGAATTCAAATTTAATACCATCCATTATACAGTGACCCACTTGTAACCTACTGTACAGCAGAGCGACACCCACTTGCCCACCTTTTTTGTGTCTGTGTACACGATAAGTAGTCGAAATAATGCTTCGATTTTCAACTTCAGTATCTTGTTCGATTGGAGAGTGAATATCGTTGGTGCATTGGGGAGGTCAAAATTTAAAATTCCCAATAGTTTTCACAAGCGCCGGGAAAAACAACATAAAAATGAAGGAAAAAAGGGAATTTTTACGCAAAATCGGTTTTTGACAAAATTTAATTTGGTTTTTGGTGTAACTTTAAAACAAATGACCGTAGATACATGAAATTTTCACTGGTTGTTTATATTTGCATCTTCTATACACGATAACATTTTAAAATATATATTTAATATATTTTTATTTATATTTTTATATTTTTATATTTTTATATTTTTGTGTCTGTCATCACGTTTTAGGACAGTAAAAGTGCTTCGATTTTCTTCAATAGTACCTTTTCTGATAGGAAAGTGAATCTAGTTGGTACTTTGGGGGGTCAAAAGTAAACATTTTCCAGTAGTTTTCACAAGCGCCGGGAAAAACAACATAAAAATTAAGGAAAAACGGGAATTTTTACGCAAAATCGATTTTCCAAAAAATCGAATTTGGTTTTTGGTGTAACTTTAAAACAAATGACCGTAGATACATGAAATTTTCACTGGTTGTTTATATTTGCATTTTCTATACACGATAACATTTTCAAAATATTTTGATTTATTTTGAACAGTTTAGGGACATTTTAATTTTTCATTTTTTTTTAGTTTTTTTTTCTAGAAATATCAATAAAATTTTATTTGTTGAGTAGAAATACTTGAAAATTTAATACAAGGTTCCTACTATATTGTTTCAAAGGCAGATGAAAAATATTAAAAATCGTTAGTCACAGTTTTTTTTTATAAGTATTTAAAGTTCAAAAATTGACAAATCACGAAAATTAGCAAATTATTTTGAGTTAAGAATTCGTAAAAATTTTTCTTTTTAAATCTAAGATTTGAAAATGTAATACAAGATTACTCATAAGTTTGTCTACCTTTATCAATAAAAAAATCTCTACCAGACGGTCAAATTAAATTTTTATGAGCGTTTGAAATTCAAATTTTTACAACATTAGATGTTCACTCGATTTCTCATGTAGCGATTTCCTTATTTTATTGTTATTCTTAAACGAATAACTATAGATACATGAAAATTTCACTGAATGTTTGTATAAGCATTTCCTATACACCATACAATTTTGAAAATATTTTGACTCTTTTTGAGCTGTTTACGGATATTTTCATTTTTAAATTTTTTAGTTTTTTTTCTATGAATATCAATAAAGTTTTATCTGTTGGGCCAAAAAGTGTACAAATTTAATACAAGGCTCCTGATATATTGTTACAATATCAGTTGAAAAATATTAAAAATACATAGGCACGATTTTTTTTTATAAGCATTTAAAGTTGGAATTTTGACAAAATTTATCAAAATCTCGAAAATTATCAATCGTTGGAATTAAAAAATTATAAAATGTTCAGTTTTTATAACTAAGAGTTGAAAATTTAAAACAAAGATTCTCTTAAATAATTCATACTGTAACCAAAAAATCTAAAAAATATATAAACACACTTATTTTTTACAGACATTTTAATTTCAAATTTAGATAAAATTTCATATTTAAACCAAGAATTACGATTTTAGTTATTTTGTTGTGATTGAATAATATTATTCGTGGGTACTTGAAACTTCTAAAGTGTACTATTATATATCTATGATAGTATCACGGTTTTTGTTGATGTATAACGCGTTATAAGTATCTAATGGATATTGTGATATGATTAGTTTGGAATTTATTATAGGTACCTATATTATAGGTCAATTTTTTGTTTAATACCATAGATTTGTATATAATATGTATTATACATAGACTGACATACCGTCACCGCTCAGAATCGTTTTTCTTATACAATGATATTATATCATTGGATTCAAATTTAATACCATCAGTGACCCACTTGTAACCTACTGTACAGCAGAGCGACACCCACTTGCCCACCTTTTTTATTTTTTTTTTACTTATGATGAATTGGTATACTAATATTTATATTTTATATAACTACTATAAACCATTTAAGATCTACTATTATACTTAACCTATATTTTACAAAATGAATTTCCTAGATAGAAGATGACTGGTTGGTATGTGGTGAAATTCACCAAGGAAAAAAACCTCATTGAAGTTATTCCCAGTAACTGGATACACAATTTTAAAGAATGCTTATGGCCCGAAAAACTGGGAACTCTAAAATTGCAAGCGACAATTAAAAATAGGTCAAGACCAAGCGATGATTGGAAGTTACACCCAATTAAAGTGATATCCAAACAAATGTATTCCAATTATAGTGATGCTTCAAAATGTGCTGACAAAACACTTGCTTTAACTTCATCAGCCTCAGAAACTGAACTAACTCAAAATCAATCAATTAACAAACGAAAAAGAACTTGTAAAGCTGATAACTATAATGGATTAAGTAGTAGCAGTGATGAAGAACAATCAACAGCTCATAATATTCCTGACTTTCCAAATTTCACTAGTAGTAAGTTAATATTGATATTTGATTATACATTATGTCAACCTTATAACATCATACTCATTATTCTATCTCTGGTTAAACCTGTAATATTTATGATACATTTTCTATTTAGAAATTTAAGTTTTTCAGGAAATAGATGGAGACATAGTTGAAGAGGGAACAAAAAGCAATATATATAACAACAATTACCATAATCAAGACTCATTTGTTAACAATACCAATTCACTGATAGAACAACCAGACAATTTAAGTAAGTGTTGTGATCTTATATAATCTAACCAATATTTTATTGTGTGATAATATTTAAAATATGATATTCTAAATATAAATTTAATATATCATATATATATATTATATATTGTACAATTTTAGCAGGTACTTTCTGAGTTACTGTGTATCTAAATTTTAAAACAACTGTTCATGTATATTATATTTAGAACTCATTAAATATGAGTAGGTAACAGATTGAATATATTATTAAATATTTGTAAGTACATACTATTAAATTGTAATGTGTTCCAAAAGTTAAGATTAAAATCATTGGTTGTAAAGACGTGATCAGAGTGTTACTCTGCCATACACTATGATATAAATATGAATTAGAGTAAATTAAATTGTTATGTTATCATTTTTTTCAGCTGTATGTCAGTCAGAAGAGAATGAAGACTTATTATTGCAAGAATTGCAAGCTGTTCGAATGTTCAAGATGAAAACTCATTGTCTGTACATAATGAATATCCCAGTTCATTATTGGTTGAAAAGAAAGATTGCGATTCAGGTAAACTTGTATAGTTTTTTTTTTTTTTTTAATAATGCCATCAATTAAACTATAATATAACTAAATAAAAATAGTGATTAAATGAAACAAGTTTCGATACTTTATATGAAACTTAAAATTGTAATACAATTTATATTATAGTGAAATAGTATGTGCTATAAATTATAGTTAGGTAATGTTTCACCTATTTAACATTAAATAGAAGTACAAACGCAAATCATGAGGCAATTAGTTACATTGAATGCCAGGAGTAAGGAGCACAGCAAATATTTGCACACCATATTAATGATTTTGAATGACATTCAAGAAAAACAAAAATCATCGGATAATCAACCTGCAACTCCCTCGTCCATGCTTGAGTTTGAACCGATATATGAAACGCTTCCAGTAACTAATGAAGAGTCCTTAAATTTATTACAACAGGCTCTTACCAATGATCAGACTATGTTTAACAAAACTGTAAGTATTTGTTAAGTATTAATTATAAACTATAATTTTTAATACTATCTTGTTCATTAAAACATAGGTAAAAATGTTGTCCTTAATTGGAGGAAGTGACATTAAAGAGTCAGTGGGGCGGATATTGAGAAAACTAATATCAAATGATTATGCCAAACAGTTTAGTTATACTGGTCACAAAAGCTCCAAACATGCATTTAACAAAACAATTTTGTCATCACTACTTATAAGTATGTAACTATTTAATTAACTTTTATTATGTACACAGTTTAATATTTCAACAGGGCCACAAAACATTGAAAAATGGAGACATTTATTTACTATTCACCCTATTCAATTGAAAGCTTATACCTATACTATATCTCTTAGATTATAATTATTTTAAAAATACCTACATAGTTTTCTTCAAAATACATTGGTTTAAAAAAATAACTACTCATTATATTATTGTACTAGTTTCAAAGATGAGAAATAATAATAGTTTAGCTTATTTTATCAACCAATAATAAGTTATAATGTACATGGTAATTGGTAAATCTGTGTATCTGTATGTATGTGTGTGTGTGTGTGTGTGTGTGTTTATTTTGTTGAAATTTTAATATTTTATAATTATTATTATTATACTCCACCTGTCTAAATAAAATAAATGCATATTCAAATGTAATATTAATTTGATGAATGTTAGGTTTTTTTTTGTTAAACTGAAATTGACATATCAAAGATGCGCAGTCGTTCCATAATATAATTTTACACTAAATTCAATTATTTAGTAGGAATAATAAATATACCTACCTAAAAAATCTAAAATTAAATATGAGATAGAATTTATTTTTTAAAAGTACTTATTATTAATATGTACATAATTTTTTATACTATATTATTTCTAAGATATTGTTTAAGTTTTTATATTTAATATTTGAATGCAATTACTAATTTTACTAACCCGCTGATAAATTCAAATTACTTTTAATTAATAAATAAAAAAGTTATTTCTAGTTCTTATTACTAAAAGTCTATTCAAACTAGTAGATTAATAACTAGTCATTTTAATGTATTTGAATAATTCTGTATAATTTTTTAAAATAATAATAAGTTATTGTTATGATAGGTTGAAAATGATTATACATTTATACAAATAAAATATAATGCAAATTTGAGTAATGGTATTATTATCTTTGTTTTATTTTAGAAGCTATACATTCAACTAGCAATTTGGCTGATAAATCAGTCAAAGAAGTAGAAACCATAACAAGCATTTGGCTGAGCAAAGCCAGCGAAAGGGCAAAAAATAATAACTAGGTTTAATGTATTTAATATTAGTAGGATATAATAGCCGATTCGAACACACAGACCCTGCAGACCCTTCAGACCCTGCGGACCCTGCAGACCCTGCAGACCCTGCGGACCCTGCGGACCCCTGCAGACCACCGGCGGCACCTCGTTCACGTGTGCGACATGTATTTTCCCCACCACCCTTTTCCCTGCCAACATGGACTGCCGCCGCACTATTTACGCACGCGCATACACTCGTCGATTCACCTGCCCGCTACGTAACCGGTGTATTTTATTAACGCATGCGCACAACAAATCTACCCCACCTGGCTATGTATAAAGGCTTCGCACTAGCCGCCGAGCATTCAGTATACGTCCGGCCTTATACGATAGTTCACTCGTTGTCATTCGTTGTTTTATCGTTCTTTTTACATTTTTAACGTTATTTTATAAATTGTCAGTTATATTTTATAACAAGTGCGTATTTAACATGGCTGGTTCAATCGCTGATAACTTAGCTTTATACAAGAAGACCTTCAACTATGTACCACCAACACCACCAGCCGAACTTCTTGAAGCAACCAATTTCACGCTGGACTTTGTGAGTCGTAAATTTATTCAAATTGGGATTGACCCCACAAATAATTTCAAAGTCGTGTTGCTTATAATAACGCCATCGCGTTATGTTAGAATTTTTCCGGACACGTTAAAGCAAATATTGAATTTTATGGGTCAAATCCTTTCGTTCATATTAGAGCAACCGCAAAGGTACAAGAGAGTTACATTTTTCGAAACTGATACATTTAAACTATCTAGTATGGTGTATAGTGGCGAAAATGTGTTAGTGATCGAATCGAAAAATGTAGAAGGATGCCGAGTTCTTCTAAATCGAACAGATCTTCTTCAACTACAACGTTTAGAATATGCTATTTTTGAAGCAATCGTATGAAAAGATGTATTTACAGTCCCATTACTTTTAAAACAAATTGATCAGTTTGGTGAGTACCTTGAAGAGATATGTTCTAGAGAAAAATCGCCACCGAAAAATATTGAAGAAAGGAAATTGTACATTAAGAATATACAACTCGATCGGGATGATAGGATAGTGCAATCTGCTCCAAATCTTACCAGACAAATCCAGATATATGCTGTTACACAGTTGGCTGAAAATTGGGAAAATCGGAAGGCGCAAAAATCACAAGAGGTAATTAAAAAAAAAAAAAAAAAAAAAAAACATATTATATTCACAGAAATATTTAATAAAAATATTTTTTATTTTAGTCATGTTATGTTGATCCGAAAATACTGTCACCCAGCTGCCCACCAAAATCCATGATCTCCAGCTTACAGGACGATACCTGTACAATACGTGACGCATTTGATAAGCCGGAGTACCAAATTCTAGCTAATGTAATAAATAAAATAATTTTTAACTAAAAAAAATATTTATGTTATATTTAATTAATTTTCCAGCCGCTAGATCATATTGACGGTCCGCAATCACCCTCATTTCCACGGATCAACATAAGAGACGGGTTTGATTTATTCAATCGATTTGATTCACCAACCTCAGCTCGCGTCAATCACCCCACTGCAGCACCATTACGTGGAGTGAAGCGTCGACTACCACAATCACCCGCAAGTCCACCACCATTTGACGTAAATGACGGCCCGGATTACTTCAATCCGATTGGTACGTCAACACCATACTTCAATCCAACTTGCACGTCAACACCATGTCAACCAACATTCGCCCAATACCCAGCATCAGTACGCGATGTTAGACGAAGTTTATTTTAATATTTGTTTTAATATTTATTTTAATAATTTATGTGAAATAAAAAACAAGCGTGATATTTAAAACAAGTTTTTTTATTTATTAGAAAATAAGGAAATAATTATAAGGTACAAAAAAAAATTACAAGGTATAAAATATTTACAATTTTCTAACGTCGCCACTAAACGGATTATAAGTTACAATCTGGTCATGTAGTATTAAACAATAAGCTGCAGTCTTGTCTGGAATAATTGTATCCGTTTCAAATTCAATTCGTAGGTCTACGGTTGATGATTTAACGTTGTCGTTCTGGTATGACAAATCAACAACTATGATTGGAACAAAATTCTGAAAAATATGTTTTGATAATAATGGTTCGCTGTAGTCTCTCCCATAATACGATTTTTGAAAGTCAGCGCGAAAGTCTTCATATGGGTACACTTCAGAGTTTAAGTGAACCTTAAGATTTTTAAGTTGACAGTGATCGAATCGTCCAGCATCGTTTTCAATACTTTTTTTTCGATCTGTAATATTGTTTTATAGTCTTCACAGAATCCGAATAAATGTTTTAGAAGGATACACCCGGTAAATACATTGTCGGTCATAAAATTTTTATTATCTTCACTATCCATGGCTGAGTCCCAAGCAGCGCTCTCTAGAGTATTCAAATCGTTTGGAGAATACGAGCAGTATGCTTTCAAACAAGAGGAAATTCCCGGTGATTTTAATTTTTGTATTTCTACACCGTTTATTTCATATCGCATTTCGGAGAATAAAAATGCCAATCCGTTATTTGAAAAACGAACATCTCCAACAGCATCAGCGGGTTTATTTACTTTCCCCTCGATGTAAATATAACTTTCACACGGTAAAGTGTACGAATCCATATTTAAAATACTTATTCTTATTTCATCATTATTTGATAAAGACATGTTTGAGTACGGAGTGAACGAATGATAATTCATCTGCGTTATTTTACACTCATCGACATAGTAGGTCGTAACGTTTAAATACGTGTCATCCATAATTATACTTGCAGCGATCGGAGAAAATTTAAATTATTTTTAGTGAGCTTGGACTTGTTTTTTTTCGGTTTAGAAATAGTTTTTTCCGATTTTGACATAGATATTGACTTCTTAACGGCAGGCGGTAAACTGACAGGTTTTTTGACTGTAGCTCTTTTTATATTAATGTTAAATTTGAGCGCCATATCCACGCGTGATTTGTAGACGGACTGTTATTGGTTCACCACGAAGATTAATTAGACAATCGGTTTGATCTTTTAGTACGACAATTACTCTACTTATAGATCTCGTGTTGAGACCATAAAAAACTGGGTGTCTAGGTACCTCAACGATTTTATACACAGCAGGTACTGTGGGATAAAAGCTCGTGTATAGTATGGCTCGGTGCTCCGTCACAGAATGAGCCGGTGATTAAATTACACTCTACTTTTATACAGTTTATTTTCATTATGTTGACAATATTTTCAGATTCATGAGTAGCACCAGTAGTGTATAGTACATTTCTAAAACCTAACAATTTCGCTATGCTATTCTCGACTCCTAAATCAACATCATGGCTGCACGATATCATACACTTTAATGTTCTGCTGTTTGCTTTTAATTCAAACATACTGACATAGCCGGCATAATTTGTTGTATAATAGACTCTAACTGATTCAACTCATATGTTCCTGTAGGTATAATTACGTACTCATTTTCATTGATAAAATTACGGAAGGCAATAGTATTGCAGCCAGGTTCTATGTTTGGTATCGAATTATTTGTCTGTAAACTCATATTTGAGCTGTGTTATCAACCTCTAAAGGTGGAAAAATATCACATGCCAATTCACTAGAGTTCCCGTTTAATGTTATCGTGTACATGATAAAAATTTTAAACACAAATGTCCGCAGTTTGTGGTATTATAATTTTGCTCTCTGATGTATATGAAATGTATGTCACATCCGTGAAAATATTGTTGTACTTCAAGTGGGGGTGGTAAATTTCCAAAACTGTCGTAATATTTAACTTGATTTCAGATTTTTTTATACGCTACCCAATGCGTTCCTGTACCGTTTTCCGTGTCCAAGTTAATAATCGCTGATTCTTGGCGTTTAGGACGTGAAGATAACCTATCTCTCGTAAATACGCCGATGAAATGAGGTATTTTCATTAAACGAGCGATTTTTATAAGTTCGAAATCGTACAACGCTCTACTGGGTAACGTAAATATTAGTTTTTTTTAGCTTTGACACCCCCACCACTTTTAAATGGTGCAAGATATAAACCGGAACCGATTTTGTATGAGTTGCCTTTATACGGCGTTAGATATAAACCTTTACCCAGATGCAATGGTGTATTTCTATTAAATTCATTTGTCATTTTCACAACGTTGGCAACACCACCAGTTAAGGCTCCCAGAGCTGACAGACCGACGAAAATCGGTATGAGTGGTAACAAGCCGCCTTTCTTAGGGATCGTTATTGTTCGTGGAACTTTTGACTTATTAATTTTAAATGTTTTTCGTGCGACCGCTACACATTTTTTAGTTAATTTCATCAAGTTTTTTTCACCGATATTTTTCTTTATAACGTTTTTACTAGCTTTAAGTGCCACTTTAAACCCACAACCTCCGCCTATTTTACGTTTAGTTTTCATGGCGGTTGTTACACCCCAAGCCACAGCTTTTTCTTTTAAACTAGAATCTTTTGACTTGAACCTATCCCAGACTCGCTGCTCTAATATATAATCGGCTTTGTTACGATCCGCGATAGAGTTACTATTTTCGTATGCAATGTCGTGTTCTTTACAAGCAGAGTCCAGAAGGTTTATACCTTCATCACCACGAGCTAATCGTTTTTTTAAATTTGTACCAGGTCCACAGTATTGATAACCTAAAATATAAAATTATTATTGTATATGATATTATAAGGTTTATATATATATATAATACCAGGTACGTGAAGCTCGATTGGTAATTTGTTTATGAGCGTGTTGATAAGTCCGCTGCCCTTATTCTTGTTCCTGCTTCGATCGAGTGACATTGTGTACTGTTTGGTTTATCATCGTTGCACAGTTATTTATATAAAAAATGAAGTTCATCAAACAAAAAATAAAACTATCAGTTGAAAACGTGGACCCGCCTACATCGGATCAAAAACACAGACATGGAGCGCTTCTACCAAATACGATACGCGCGCTTATCGTAGGTCCTTCTGGCTGCGGAAAAACAAATTTAATTTACACATTATTAACCAATATAAACGTTATACGATTTCACAACGTATACATATATTCGAAAACATTGGATCAGCCTAAATATAAAATGCTTAGCGATATATTATCAGACATTGATGGAATACAATTATTCACGTTCTACGAAAATGAAAAAGTTATAGCACCCGAAGAAGCTTTGCCAAACTCTGTATTTATTTTTGACGATATTATTTCTGAAAACCAGAATATTGCAAGAACTTACTTTTCCAGAGCTAGGCATAATTTAATAGACGTTTTCTACCTGGCTCAGAGTTATTCAAAAGTGCCAAAACAACTTTTGCGTGATAACGCTAATTTTATTGTATTATTTAAACAAGACGAAACTAATTTAAAGCATGTATACAATGAGCATTGCTCTGGTGATATGTCATATTCAGAGTTTAAAGACTTTAGTACATCGTGTTGGAGTCGGGGGAGATTCGAGTTTATCGTAATAAACAAAGACTGTGAACGTGACAACGGTCGATATCGCCTCGGATTTGACACATTCGTCGTTATATAAAGTGTTGTTTTTTATGAAAATACCACATTCACAGACATGGCTTCTGACGGTGAGGTACTCGGAGAATTGATTAAAGCCAAAGTAAATATTAAACGCAAGTATGAAGCATTAAAACACGGAAAAGCTGATATTCACTCAATAGTATCAGAAACGTTTAGTCCGATTATAGAACCATTGAACAAGATAACACATTTAAATCCTGAGACATTTCAAACCCCACCCACGGAAGTTGAAAAACGCTCTCAAGATTCTCAACATTTTGAAAAAAAAGACACACACGAATCGCTAGCTTTTAAAATAAACGACTGGTTTAAGTCTTACGATATAGACATATATAGATATGGATACACGATATAGATATGGGCCTAAAATACGACAGGACGGAAGTGTACATTTGGGTAAAAAAGAAATTAATCTTGTCGACAAAAAGTTTATTATTGAAGATACTTCCTACCCGCTAACACAAGGACTTGGTAATTTAGTATTTTCGAAATCTCCAAAATTCTACACCAAACACGATTTAGAAGCATACAAATCTATATTAATTCAAACATCAGCGCACCTAAAAGCAGGTGGGGGAGAAATTAAAAAAGGTGGAAATAAATTCATTGATATAATCAAACCATTATTTCCGCCTTCAGGTAGCGGGTTATCTATGAAATTACAAAAACATAGTTTAGTGTACTGGAATGATCCTAATGAGTTAGTCGATAGATTGCGGCTACTATTAGCGTCAAAAGCGGCTGGTAATACAGGGCTTTCCAACGAAATACTATCAATTTACGAAGAATTGTATGAAGCGGGGATAATAAAACGTATTCCAAATGTCTAAACGCGAAATTGCAAACGAACTACACAAACCTGCTAGAAAAAATTATACAAGACGTAGAGTTAATGTTTATGGCAAAAACGATCTATGGCAGGCCGACTTGGTCGAAATGATACCATATTCAAAACAAAACAAGGGTTACAAGTATATTTTGTGCGTCATAGATTGTTTTACAAAGTTTGCTTGGGCCATAGAATTAAAATCTAAAACTGCTAAAGAAGTTTCAAATGTAATGTCAAAAATACTACTCAAACGCTCACCAAAACTTTTACAAGTCGACAATGGAAAAGAATTTTACAATACAACATTCGACGAGTTGATGAAGAAATATAATATACACAAATATTCTACGTATAGTTCAACGAAAGCGTGCATCGTGGAACGTCTGAACAGGACAATTAAAGGAAAAATGTATAGAGAGTTTACGGCACGTGGTTCGCACGAATGGATATCAATTTTACCTGCATTGATTAACGAGTACAACAACTCAAAACATAGGACAATAGGTATGACACCTATACAAGCAGATGCAAATCCGGAGGCTGTCGTTATTAAACAACGAAAAATTATTAATAGACCAATCAAATTTAACGTAGGTGACGACGTGCGAATAAGCACATATAAAAGAGTATTTGCAAAAGGTTATTTACCTAGCTGGTCTACCGAAATATTTAAAATTGCTAAAATAAACTATACGTCACCTACTACTTATCAGTTGCAAGATTATACGGGAAAACCGATTGCAGGCTGTTTTTACTCTGAAGAAATTCAAAAAACTAATCACCCAAACGATTATTTAGTTGAAAAAATTATCCGTAGGAAGGGGAAGCAAATGTTTGTAAAATGGTTGGGGTTTGATAATACACACAATAGTTGGATAAATATGTGTGACGTTAAAAAATAGCGTCAGTTGAGCTACAGACATGAACGTGTTCGGTAGTTCTCAGTCTAGTGAAACTAATACATTTTTAGTAAATCTCGAACAAATTGTTAAATCGTATTCGAATAAACTAGATAAATTCGAAAATTCAGTTAAAGAACAAAGAGAACAAATTGTTACATTTCAATCACTACAAATAGATTACATGAAAAGAATTGACGCATCCTTACAACATATTAAAGAAAATACAGACAAGTTGAAAAATAATCCTAATCCCCATAAACCATAATGGCTTCAGCCATCTTGGACATGCAATGCGTACTTAGCGTCAAAAATAAATATATGATTAAAGAAATGTCTATAGTTGACACAGAAACATGGGCAACTCAGCATTGGATTTTTAAACATTCAAACTCGATGCAGGATAACAAAAGTCGTAAAACTAATAAATGGTTGGAACGTAAATATCATCAACTGGCTATAGAATACGGTGATATAGAGTACGAAGAAGTAGGTAAAATATTGAATTCATTAAAATTCAGATGCATATACGTCAAAGGTGAACAGAAAAAACAAGTTCTTATGGAGTATATACCACACGTAGCACTCATCAACATCGAAAACTTAGGCTGCCCTCGTTTGGATCAAATATGCGATGACGAAACTCTACCTTGTTGTATTTTTCATATGGAATTTAATCCTAAACAGTGTACATTTTATAAAGTTTTTGCTATAAGAAAATGGTTTATAAATAATTCTTAAAAATATAACAATAAACATAATAATATTTTAACATAGGTTTTTTTTTTTTTATTTTACACTTAGGTAACCTAACATTTTCAATATATATATACATGATATTTTACAATATACCAAAATATATACATGGTAATTTACAATATAACAAAATATATACATGTTAATTTACAATATAACAAAATATATACATGTTAATTTACAATATAACAAAATATATACATGGTAATTTACAATATAACAAAATATATACATGGTAATTTACAATATAACAAAATATATATATGGTAATTTACAATATAACAAAATATATACATGTTAATTTACAATATAACAAAATATATACATGGTAATTTACAATATAACAAAATATATACATGGTAATTTACAATATAACAAAATATATACATAGTAATTTACAATATAACAAAATATAAACATGGTAATTTACAATATAACAAAATATATACATAGTAATTTACAATATAACAAAATATAAACATGGTAATTTACAATATAACAAAATATATACATGGTAATTTATAATATAACAAAATATAAACATGGTAATTTACAATATAACAAAATATAAACATGGTAATTTACAATATAACAAAATATATACATGGTAATTTATAATATAACAAAATATATACATGGTTTTACAAATAAAAACATGACCTAGTATTCTAAATCATCCATCATTTCAGCCAACTCTGCATCTCTATAAAATTTATAAATAATTTAAGTTTATTATTTTAAATAATAATAATTAGTTTAACTTACTCTATTGTATAATGTCCATGAGCTAGGGTATGAATTTTGTCTTCTAGTACTACCCTCTTATCGTCATAATTATTGTATGTTATTTTGGTGGATTGGACTGTTGTCAATTGGTGGTTGAACGAGCGTATACACATGTTCAGATGTCTATTTTCGTGATCCGACCCATTACCTTCAAACAGGCATCGCTGGTGACCCTCAAATGTCATATGGTTCTTAACCACATGGTCCCTAATACCTTTGGCTCAAATATTTTCCTTCACATTAATTCCATCCTCGCCTAGGATTTTATACGCGTAAGATTTAGCACGGAGCGCACAAAACTCTGTCATAATACAGCCATCAGTCTCATCCGAAAACAGACCCGGAACCTTTTTCCTCTCTGCAATATAGCACGGATGGTCTCGTGGTAAGTTAGCAGTATCCATACGGCCAAGCAGATGGGTATTCTTTACAAGATCATCGTAGAAATCATCGGTTTGAATAAAATAAACCAGTGAATCTGTAATAATGATTTTAGTTAATATATTATGTAAACACAAGATATTAGTTTTAATTTTACCCGTGTCAGTATACATAAGCTTGATATTATCGCCATAGTGCTTCTGCATTACATTGTAGTGATAATCATACATCAATGTCTTTGATATATCCAACACTGCTAAACCTGTAAAAATGACTATTAAATAATAATAGGGGAATAAACATGCTTGATACATACCGACATAAATAGGTTTATCGAATTTTATAATTTTTTTCTCCAATGTTATTGCACTCAAGTTTTCATTATATGATTTTGCATATTTAAATGTCGACAAGTTGATTAGTTTTTGCACTCTAGCATTATTCGAAACAAGCTCCATGTGTAACCTCCGTCTAACTTGTTCCATAGTCTTACCTATACAATTTTGAACGGGGATAGTGTCAAAATCAATTAAACACACCCACACATATAGATACATACCAAAAATACTATTATTCATAAGCTTGAAGAAGTCTTTTTCAAAATCATTCAAAGCTTTTTTCCTCATCTCTGTATTTAAATTAATAAATTCAGCAAGCCAGGATGATTGGTTGAATTGTAGGACTCTATGCACCTAGAATAAAATTAATCATGTTGAAATGTTTAACATGTATAAAATAATACATACTTTATCCACTATCAGCCCGTTTTTAATGGCTTGTTGGAGACTGCGGTAATGCACGACATAATTTTTCTTTGACTCAAAAGTCGCCATGAGTTTTTTTACTTTTGAGCCAGCAGGTATTCCGTTTTCGGGTAAAAATGGTAGATCATTATGTTTATCATGTAGATCTACCGGGTACGTTACGTCGACCTCATACATCCGTCCTATGGGGGAGGTATCATCCAAGTTGTTAAGTCCTTCTAGCTTGGCTTCAACCCACTTAAAACCGCCAGTAGGCATGTACTGGCTCATCGCCCATCCGTATAGGTTGTTACCTGTAAAGTTTTAAAAAAAAATTTGAAAAATTATACTTACAATCTTGATATATAAGCCACGATTTCCTCAGCGTTTCGTCATAATCAGGTACCTTTGGGTTATTGGCTTTAGCATAGCGCATGCTAGCCTGTACCAATCCACCTCGTATACCTATAATATAATTTATTTTTATAACATTTAAAAGCTAATTTTTTTTCTAATTTACATACCCTTTTCTATAAATAGTAGCATGTCATAGTCGGTTAGAAGTCCTAATTTTATAGATGTATACTTCAACATGGAATCGAAGCTGAAACCTGGGGCCGTATAATAAAATGCTGGATCTAAATTGTACGTTTTCATGCATAGATCGCGGAAATTTTCGAAAACGTCCGCGAGCAACAGCACATCCACTTTCAGGTACAAATCAGAATAGTCACCAAGCGTTTGGCACCCAAAGTTTCTCCATACCTCCATAGCATGATCATAATCCGTGTCATTTACGCCATCCTCCTTAAACTTTCTCAGGGCTTCGTAAGTCCTTCGGGTGCTAAGGAAAGCTCCTTTTTCGGGAGGCCATGGAACTTGCTCTTCCCTCATGACCGCCATCAGGTCTTCTCGGTATGCCCTCGTCCTGGTGCACGCCAGGAGTACATGCCGCACTGTTTCTGCTCCGTTACCGCACGCGCAATTTGCGCTTCGCACGAGCTTAAATCCATGTAACTTCGCATTAAAGTCACCGTGCCCAGTGAGGAACTGGGCCGTGTAATGATCCATCTTCAATGGCAATGCACATCTCCGGGCCAGATCCGGTATCATCGTCTTGGTCCACTCGCCCTTGTCCGTCTCATCGTAGCGGATCTGCCATTCCGCGACGAGGCCCTGGACTCCATCTTCGTATTCTCGGCTGTCAATCGTGCCGTTCCTGAGCCGACATTTCAGCGCCACCCTCCTAACCTCCAAGTCGAGGGGCAGTACGCCCGCCACGGCCGAGAGGCAGTTTGTTGACGCCGTCCTGTAGCAACTTGTTATTGCCAGCAGCGGTGCCCTTTGCATGCTGCATAATGTGTTAATGCTCTTTTTGAGGCCGCACCCGCCTTCCGCCCATATTTCCGCGGCGTATGTGATTCGCGGGAGGAATACTGCCTCGTATATTACTTTTGCCGCCAGACGGCCCATGCCCCAGTTGGCGGATGTCATCCGTCTTAGTCTACCGTATAGTCCTTCCGACTTGCTTCTTAAAGTTTTGACATGTTCCCAGTAACTGCATCGTGGGTCCAGGTGTACTCCTAGGTACTTGACCGTGCCGCTGGACACTATTCTTGGGGCTGCCGGGCCTGTGCCGAAACCCACGTCGTAACCTGGCTTCAGTCCGCCCTTAACTGACATCATTTGTGTCTTTGCCGGCGAGAAGCGCAGCTCATAATCTTTTACCCAGGTCAGCATTTTTTCCAGGTATCCTTCGATCCTGATGAAGGCAGTTTGTGGCCTTGCTGCTCCCACGAGTAGAGGTATGTCATCAGCATATAGTATCGCTGTGGCTGATGCATCCATCTTAATACTATCTAAGCCCGTCATGGCGACTTTCCATAAGGTGGGCCCAAGCTGAGACCCCTGGGGACATCCACGCTCGATCGTTCGGGAGTACCGTTCCCCTTGTAGCGTGAGGGATGCTGTTCGTCCATCGAGGTAGTTTCCAACCATCCTTAGCGTGCGGACTGACGCCCCGAGTTCGTCCAGTCTCTTTAGCACCGGGTGCCACCCAACGTTGTCGAAGGCACCCGTGATATCTAGGAACACTCCGATAACGTGTCTTGACTTGCTAGCCCCTGTCCAGTCTTAAACCGCTTTCATTGCCGTGACTGTCGACCTCCCGGGCACAAAACCATGCTGCGGGCTGTAGCTGTCGAGGTCAGTCTCTCTCACCAGGTCCTGTATAACCAACGTCTTCAATGCCTTTGCTAGTGTTGGTAGCAAACTGACCGGCCTGTAAGACTTGGCACTCGCCATGTCCGCCTTTCCTGGCTTTGGAATAAATACCAAGTTGGCATCCTTCCATTCCTGGGGGAAGGTGGCATCCTTCATGCAGTCCTTAAACAGCCTAGTTATCTCATCCGCTAGGATTGGCCATGCCTTCCTCAGCATGCCTGCCGTAATGCCATCAAGTCCTGGCGCCTTTCCCGGCTTCATTCTCCAGATGGCCGCTCTAACTCGTTCCGAGTCTACTGGCTCACCATATTCTGGGAGCGGACCATGCTTCCTAAAGGCTATCCTATTTTCTTCCCGTGGGAAGAACGTACTGAGGAGCAGTTCAGCTGTTTGCCCTATTGTTTTCGTGTGAATTCCGTCCTCTCCCATCATGGTCGAGGGTACAGATCTTGTCTTCGGGCCTCGCTTAGCCCAGCTGAAGGCCTTTCCCCAAGGGTTCGTATTTATGCCATTGGCAAAATTGCGCCATGCCGCGGACTTGGAAGCTCTAATCTTGTACAGGTACTGGTTGCGTACCTCATTGTACGCCGCCCTGTCGGTATAGTGTTTGCCCTGTCTTCTCATTTTGCACAGATTCTTCTTAAGGGCAGTTAGTTCATCATTCCACCATGGCTGTCTGCCCACTCGGCCGCCCGGTTTTCTAATCTGCGGTATTGACGCTACCGCCGCCCTGCGGATTGCATTTATAATGGTGCGGGCCTGTGTCTCTATTGTTGACCCATCCACGGTCATCTTTAGTCTGCTCAAATTGTGTGCGAATCCACACCAGTCCGCCTTACGCATGTCGAAACGGCATGGTATCATGTCTTGTTGCGTTCTCTGGTGGAGACTAAGTTTGTATGTAATTACATTATGATCGCTGTCTGTCTCGTCGCTGACCGTCCAATCGCTGACCATATCGCGGACCTGAGGTGTGAGCAACGTAATATCTATATTCGACGCACCCATGCCTTCACGTGCGTAAGTATTTATCTGTCCGGGCCTATTCGCCACCGAAAGGTCAAAGTCCTCTATGAGCTCCTCTGTCTGGAGTCCCCTGTTGTTACCAGTCGGACAGTGCCACATCTGGGAGTGCCCGTTGACATCTGCCCTAATGAGGGTACGTGCCTCGCTCGTTAATACCGTTCGCAACTTTTCTGTGAAGTGTTGTGTCGGCACGTTGTATTTAAAGTATGCCGACACCACCGTGATTGCCTCGGCCTGCAGTCCACGGCTTATCTTCACCACCACCACGTGCTGGCTCGATATGTCCGCCAACTCGATGGCCTGTATGTCTTTGCTCAGTAAGATTACCGCTGCTCCGGCTTGGTCTCCCACGAGCACTTGCCTACAGTTTTCGAAGCCGTAGATTTTTCCTTCATGCGTTACCGGCTCTTGAACGAGCACAATATCAATGGTGCTTGCTGCACAGTAGTCCCTAAGTTGCAAGCTAGCTGTCCTCTGCCTGTTTAAGTTGTGCTGCGCGAACCTTATGGACTCGGTCATTGCGAGCCAAAGTTCGTGCGCCTTAATAGGCTTCTAAGTGCCTGTTCTTTGGCCTTGCACGCCGAGCTAGATGCCTGGTGTGCAAGCTTACAGTTTGTGCATTTTTTATTCATCTTGTCGCTGCATTCGCGGCTGTCGTGCGGACCAGCACAGTGCTTACAGGTGGACTCAGCCTGATTACACCTCGTCGCGGTGTGTCCGTACCTCTGGCATTTAAAACATTGCACTGTACTTTGATACAACTTGACCCTGCACCTGGTCATTCCGAGGAAGACCGACCTATTTTCTAGTTTCTTGAGGACGCACGGCGGCGTCTCAAGTACCCAGTGGGAGCTGCCTTTTCCCCTCGGGCCCGTCTTATGGCTTACGACCAAGCACTCGACATCGTCCTCTGATAGTTCCAGCTCTGGATTTTGTTCCATTATTCCGTGGGCTATTTTTTCGCCACTGATGTCGTCATCGACATCATAAACTATTATTCTGGGCTGCCTGGGCCCAACAGACCTGATGTTCGGAACCCTGTTTAACACCTCGAACGTAGTTTTATCATCCGGGACGACGATAATCGTCTTACCCTGAACTATGGTTTTGGCCCTCGGATTTGGCAATTTCTTTTGCACTGTCTTCCATAGATCAGACTTCATTTGGGTTACCGTCATATTTTCAGGCACATCGACCACGAATCTAGTCTTCACCGCCGACTGGCGTCACTTATCGAGTGACTTTCTCTTAGAAGCCTTGGTCTTGGGCTTTTCTCTGTTGTTACCCTTCGCCGTTGTTAGCGGAGCAGCGGGTCCCGGCGCCTCTTCTGCGCTGAAAACGCTTTTAATTGCGCTGCTTTTCGCATCGGCATAAGTTACCTTTTTGGGTCCGTAGTTGTTGGCTAGCTCTTCCAAACTTTCTTTGAGCACGAGGTTTTCGAGGCGGAGTTCCTCTATCTCCTTACTTTTTTCTTTTTGCGCTCTGGAGAACGTGTCCAGCAAACCCTTAAGTTCCGCGGCACTGAACTGCGTAACGCCTTGGAGGCGGCTGTTCTCCATGCAGAGTTCCGTATGGATATCTCTAATATTCTTAAGCCTGGCGCTTATGCCGTCTGCAGCCCCGGCAGTCAGTTTCTTGGTCCTTTCATTTATGACCGTCTGCTCTATAAACTCAATGTGGTTATTCAACTTCTTTAGCAAAGCCACGTTATCGACACTAGCCGATTTCGCCTTTGCTGGCTGGTTAATAGTCCCTTGATCGACTGCCATCGCACCACTTGTACTAGCATTTGTGCCATCATCAAATTCGGAGTCTCCTCCTCCTCTGAGTCTTAGTACACTATCCGTTGTCTTCATAATCCTATTTAGCCGTTCCATATTCATTTTCGCATAACCAGAGCTACTGATCACGACCTGTGTGGCGAGCTCACCCACACCTGCCGGGCCTGAGGTTTCCTGGGCCTCTGTGCCGGTACCATCATCTTTTTTAGTTTGTGTTTTCATGTTTGTTAGTGTTAGGGGGCTGCCCCGAGTAGCTAGTAGAGGGCTAGTTCGGTGGTTGCATTATCCGTGCCAGGGGTTAGAAGTCCGGAGACGGCCTGCTCCGTACAGTTTTTGAACGCCTCTTAGCGCCGGGCATAAGCCCGGTCGGGCGGGGTCACCACGACAAGGTGGGCGATCGTCGACCCCACGTAGTATGGGTAGTGATGCTGTTCTAGCATCAATCTTCATGATAGGCACAGTGAACTTAAAATAGCGAACTTCATTCGCCGATAACTTCGAAACTAAGGCCGAGCCCCAAATTCTGACTTCACCATCGTTTTCAGCGTGTAATAAGCCTGGATGCTTGGTACCTACTATCGTAGTACTGACAGTAGATAAGTGGCAACCAAGTTATTATAATTGCAGGTCGCAGACACTTTATTTGATGTTGTAGTCGTGGTAGACAATGAATGATAAGACAGATGTAATGTATTGTGAATTTTTATTATAATGTTCGATAATTTTTCTAAGTCCAAATAATATTCTACAGAGTGGCGTGAAGGTGCTTGCACTAATGGGTGGTAATACACGTCTGAATACAGGCCGATTCGGGCTCCCTTATATATGAGGTTCCCCGTACCCCTTGCCTACATATGCGATATCTCCGTTCTCACGGATGTCACTCGTATAGTCATCATTCTAGCCCACGCATTGACGATTGAATATTTATCCGATTGAATGTATTACTAACTTGTGTTTAGTCATTTTACTCTTTAATATTTTAAATTCATCGTATGCGTCCAGTATTTCTGTCAAAAATGACGAATGACTATTTTAGCCCTCTCGTCATGAGTTATTCAGTGAGCCTGATCTCCATAGGTTTGAAGGACCCATTTCCTTCTTAATACCCGACTATGCCGGTCTACCGTTTATTATAATATTTATGCACCTGTGGAATCTGATTTTATTATTACTGTCAAATGTTACTACGCCTAATTCTGAATCCCAATTCATCGTATATTATAATAATAACTATGTACTTATGAAATTGGTATTACTCCGTAGTAACTGGCTTACTACAAGCGTACTTACCTACATATATTTCAATTACAAAAATTGCAAAAAAAAAGGTGTCCGGTAAAGTAAAAATATACCGAGATTTACAATTTTTGCAATAATCCATTTATTTATGATATATATATTTTATATATTTTCTCTAATTGTATTATTGGCAAGATCATAGAAAAGTTCTGTACCAGATACTAAACAAATATAGCAAATGGTATTAGCAGGTACACCCTAATTGAAATCTGCATGTAAAATAATACTTGCTTTAGGAGAAATCTGTGATGGTTGCCTACTCATATTTATTACAAAAAATGGTCTGGTACTTTTAAATTGTTCTGGAGTTATATACACTAAAGATAAATCTCTATGTAATCTGTTATAAACTTTCCTATAATTCATTAACATATGATACGCCTCATAAAATTCTCCTTTTTTAAAATCTAAATTTAATAGTTGATCTGGATATCTCATACCATCAATATCCAACCAAATATTTTTCAAATTACAATGATTAAACTCTATTGGATCTGTCAATTGGTAATTTAATCTACCTGTTTGAAAAGCTACGATAACAAATAAAGGATTAAGAATACGTCTATACAAATTTGTTATATCTTTGTTTAGTGTTAAATCAGTGTTAATAACTGTTTCTTTCATACACTGCCATGATTTGAAGCTAAATATATATTCATTTCTCTTGGACAATATAGATAATTCATTTATCAATTTAAATCTACTCGCATCAGCATACGTCACAATTGGTATAATAATAAGTAATTTATCAATAACAATTTTTCCAGCTCCAGCTAATTCTCCTTTATCATTTTTGTCTCTAAATAAAGCATCATCATCAGAACCTCTTAAAAAATCTATTTCAAAACCTCCTTTATATACTGGATCTACTATATCTTTAAAAAATCCTAAACACAAATTAGATAATTTACCAAATGCACTAAAAAATCCACCACCACTAAATTTTGATTGAAATCCACAACTTATTGTTGGTCCGCTTAGGTCTGCAGAATAACTAACCGTACCTTTAATTAAACTACATCTACCAACATTATCAATTCTATTTAAATATTTACCATGTTTTTTAACACAAATTGAGTCAAACAAAAATCCAGGAAAATTATCAACTAATATTACATTTGAACCTTCAGGATAGCTAGTACCATCAGCCTGTTAAACTTGACCAGAAATTTGAAATTTTGCCTCATTAACTCTTAAAAAACTATTTTCCTCATTTATATTAAAAGTAGTAAATTGATTATGTAAATTAAGTTTTGATGTTGATATAGGGAAAAATTTCTTATCCTCTTCACGGATAATTGCATGGTCATATTTTGCAAATATATTCTCCATTTATAAGGAAAAAAATGTAATAAAATATTTATAAATTATATTAATATAGGAATGTTTTCTTTACTCATTTTATACTACCTTTCTGAGTGAAATTTAGTTGATAAATGTTTCTTATGGAATCTTAAATGCATTACTTTACCACATATTACAACTTCTATACCATTTTTGGTTTTTACTAAATTCAGTTATACTCATGTATTTTTTTTTTTACATTTTAAACATAAATATACATAACCAATATTATTATATACAAATTTAATTCATAGTTTTTTTAGTTTTAAACTTAATTCATAATTTAAATCAAAATTCTTAATAAAATCTAAACATAAATGACCCCATATAGGTGGATCAGTATAGGTTTGTAATTGATCAGTAGTGTAATATAAATCATCTTTTCCTAAATAATTTACAATCGCTTTAACTGGAGGTGAACGACCATAAGAGTCAAAATATATTTTTTTATTACCATTTTTTAACCATGCAACCCAATGTGAACCAGGTTGATTAGAATTATTTAAATTTAATATTCCACATTAATTTTTCCAAGGCTCTGCCGGTAACTTATCTTTCATAAAACAACCTCTAAAATTCTTAATATTTTTTGCTGCATTAATAATATCAAAATTAGTTAATGGTTTTATTTCTATCTCTTTTTGTTCTTTTTTTTGTTTTTTTTTAGACTTGAACCAATCTGTAAAGTCTTAATATTTCTAACATTTTCTTCCATCATTTTATTATGTCTTTCTGTCTCATCTCGTTTTAATTTCTTATCTTTTGCATCAATAACAGTATTTGCAATAGCACTAGCGCCTCCGGCCAATGCACTAAGGGCACCTATACCTGCTATAATAAGAGGTAAAAAACCACCTAATTTATCTTTATTTCCAAATTGAGATTTTGTAAATTTTAATCTCACACCTTTTTTGTCTTTCTTAGCTTTAGTTAACTTATTATTTTGTCTATCAGTTAAATTAAATTTGTTTTTTACATTACCAATCTGTATATGCTTTAATTGAATAACTACATCAATTTTGTTTTTATAAGCTTTTACAAGCTTTTTTATTTGAGAATCACTCAAATCTAAATTCATTTAATAGAATTAAAATTCAATAAATCAATTTAAATTCATACCAAAATACCTTTTTGCTTTCATCGCATTTGTGGTGACAAAGGCAGCTGTTTTTTCACCTATATATGAATCTGGGGCTGTAAACCTTTTCCATGCTTTATCTTCCAAAATGTTATCTCCAATATGTCTTGTTTTAATATCTTTATGTTCTTTATAAAAATAATCATGTTCCATTGCTGCCATATCTAGTTTATTTACAGGTTTTTTATTTTTTTCTAAATCGGTAAAAGGACCAAGATAATTATAACCAGGCCAATGTATTTCTGGCATAAACTTACTATTTAAAAGATCATTCATAAGACCTGATCCTTCAACAACTCTCTCAGGCAAACTTGATATATAAGATATTAAATACTCAATTCTTTGCGGAGTCATAGCTAGTCCTGCCAACTTAGAACTAAAATAATTTATAATATTAATCTTTTCATTATAAAAATTATCATGACCTGCTTTTTCCTCACTAGCAATAAAATATAATCTTTTTAATAATTCTTTTAAATTATGCATATATTTATAATCATTATGTTCTCCTTCTGTATATTTTATTAAACCTTCTCCTTCTTTTTCTTTAATTTTTTTTTGGTGATGTCGGTGTCGCTGGTCTTATTTTTTGCCAAATTGGTTTAATCATCTCATTATATTTAATACTTGAACTTGATTTAGGTTTGTTTGTCTTAGTTGAGTCATTATTTTGGTATATTGAATCTGTTTCAATTAATATTTTTTCATAATTTTCAAAATCTTCTGTTGTATAAAAACCTGGTTTTGTAAGATCTTTATGAGATAATAATCTCCACATACCTGGAGCCATTATACGTTTTTTTCCATTTAAAATTATATCATCAAAATCAAAAATTATTGGATATTTTCCGATCATATGTTGTTCAGTATCTGCATTATAATATATTCCAAACTGATTATTTTTGTCTAAATCAGATAAATATTTGTTTGCGTTTTCACCCAGTATTATTGCATCCTTAGGCATAGGAGATTTTGGTGTTCCACTCATTGGAGGTCGTTTAGGTGTGTCCATTAACTGCGGATCATTCATTGGTGTTTTTATTTCTAAAGGACCTAAAGTTGGTTTAATTGGATCTGGCAACCTTAACATTTCAGGGCGCCTTAAGGGTACTAGCATTTTGTGAATATCTTCATCAGTTTTAATATTTATTTCTTTAACTTCATTAACTGCATTTACAATATTTTTTAATTCATTCGTTACAGGTCCAAATGATTTCTCTTTTTCCTCTTCAATATATATGTTCCTTAAACTTGCATTTTTAGAATTCTTCTTCAGGTTATCCTCAAGTTTAAGTATTTTATTTGCCTCCTTAAGTGACATTATATCTATTCCTCCCTTTACAGATCCGCCTCTTGTTCTATCCTTTTTTCTACCTTTTTCTACCTTTTTCACTCCTTTTAAAAAAATATTTCTCATTACCTTCATATCCATTTAATATAAAAAATGTTTATAAACAAATTCATATTTTACGTTATGCGTTGACGTTATGCGTTTACGTTATGCGTTGACGTTATGCGTTTACGTTATGCGTTGATTGCTTGCTTTTTTGCAAGCAGGTCTTGCAAATACGTTATGCGTTTACGTTATGCGTTTACGTTTTGCGTTTACGTTGGTCGTTAATTAAGTATTTATTTTTTAATAAGTTACAATCAGTTTACAATCAGTTTACAATTTTAACTTTTAAGTATTTAAATTATTATGATACATTTAGTGTTCTTGAATATATTATTGTCATATTTACCACATATTGTATTTTATGTATTTTATTTAATAATTTAATCAAACATAAAAGTACCTACGTAAATTGGTTAATCACACGTGAATTGAATACTAATTGGCGAGTAAATTTGTAGCTACAATTATTTATTGGTAAGTTCTACTATAGTTGGTAGTTGAAAAAACTAAAATAATACAATGTGTCATTAACTCGAAAAATTTTGATTTCAGTTTAATCATTAAGGTATAACTTACTCATGCGATTTTTGTTTAAATGTATACCTAAGTATGGATAACTGGTACCTTCTGGATAATATATGGCTTATTATACAATCAAGTGGCATATGACAACACAGTAATATTACAAACAACTAAGAATTTCTGTGAGTTAGAGTAGTTTGTTTTGCTTTGGCATTTAAATTAGGAAAACTAACCTATGAAAAAAAAAAAACAATTCAAAATATCATAATACGTATGTTCTAGAAAAGGTAGATTTAATTGGTAACTTTTAGATTTCAAATGAGAATCTACATTTTTGAAATATAATTCATGTATGGTTTAATTTTCAATGAATTTTGATTAGGCATTTACATTTATGTGTCAAACTTAATAATTATTAAAGGATCAATCGACATTGGTCAACACTTAATGATTATAATTATAATTAATAGCCATGTGCCTAGTTAACTATTTTCAATAAAACATGTTTAATTACCCTAAAATTAACTTTACCTAAGGGCTAAGACTGCAAATATAACATCACTTGTTAGTTTTTTCATTAAATTTATATTTTCCTTATTGATATTGTTATGTTTGATAAAACATTTGTATTTTTATGGATTTAACCAAGTTTACACAAATGTGGTTCATTTGTGCCACTAAGGATCTAAATTTGCTACTGATTAGTGATTACATAATTTAATTTAACTCCTGACTTGTAAATACAATTTTTATAAAATGTTGACTGAATATTACCTTGCTTATACTTAATAGATACTAATGTACATCCATAGTTTTTTGGATGAAATGTTTCATATTATAACATTTATAACCTTATAAAGTCTTGAAGTTATATTACAAGGTTATAAAATATTTTTAAGTGTAATATTATTTAATTATGCATTGTATTGACAAACTATATTTTAGATAGGTAATCAAGAAAATTGAAAAAAAAAGAACTAACTGCATATTAGGACCAATGATATGTATTGAAAACTAAAAATGTTGCTAATGTTCATAAGTTGATACATTATACATTAGCTAATATTGGATTTTAATATTTCAACAGGCAACAAAATTAAAAATATGGTTAGTATACTTTGTACTTACTTATTTTAAGTGAAATATTATTCAATTTGGTATTCAAACTAATAGTTTTTATTGTACTTTTTTCAAAAAAAGTATAAGTAATTTTGAAAGAAGTGTAAAAAAAAATATTTGGACCAACAATCAAGAGGAAAACTATTACCAATCATAAACTCTACTATAACATACCATTTGGATGATCCTGTATGTATATTAAAATTATATTCATATTGCTATCTTCAATTACATTTGCAAATGATAACAGTAATAAATAACAATATTGCGTCACATATTGGATTTTAATATTTCAACAAACTACAAAATAAATTAAGTATGTTGGTATAAATCTTTAACTATAATGTTATTTAATAGTATTGAAAAACTGTTTTTTTAGATGATCAAGTTAATTTGAAAGAAGTGGACAACAATTTAGATGGCCTAACTGCATATAACCAATAATATGTATTGAATACTAATAATTGTATAATGTTTGTTTTATAATTTCATAATATTTTTTAATAATGTATTTAAACGAGGTGACAACATCAATCATTAAGACTCAAAAGATATGTATGTACATAATGATATACTGTATATTTGTATGCTGTGTACTTACGTTTGATACATCATACATAATATACATAATATGTAGATTGTGTAATTCAAATAAAGTATATTTCAATTAATACAAATTACTAATACATAATATGCTTTTCAATATTAAATAAAAAAAGAAATATATTTTTACTTTAAATTATATTTTATTGCTTAGTAAAATGTAAATAACTTATATTATTTCTGTAGATGATTGGTGTTGTTGCCTATTTATAGCTATTACTACTGAAGTAATAAATTCACGTTTGAATAATATTATAAGGGCCACTTTTAAATTTTACTATTGTTTTAAGTCTGGGGGTTATGGAGATTTTTTTCTCATTTTTTGAATACATGTTAATCTTTACTCATATTTTGCATAATTGCACTACGAATATTTAGATTTAACTGTATCATCAAATTTGAAATAGATTTTTCATGGTCCTGGACTTTAAAATGATGGTTAAAATTATATAGTGGTTAATTATAATAATAATTTAAAGGTACATTCATGACTATAGTACAGCCAGCGAAAAATGAGCCACGGCCCACGACGGCAACATTAATAGTAGTGTATTTTAGCGTAATCAGGGGTTCTCCGTTTGAAACTATTGGTGTCCCTACATTTTATTTTACGATTTTTCAAACCCCTTTAGGCCTTGAATAAAATTTACTACAACATGTTTTTTTAAATATTTTCATAGTAGCACTGACTATATGATAAGGATCCATGACCAAATCAGTATGACTTCTATTTGAAATTAATTTACGTGGCAAATAGTTGTAGAAGCTCTGACAAAATTGGGCACCAGGAGCATTGGTATCGCTGCTGATTTTTCACTGGCCGTACTATAGTGCCTGATTTTGTCCAAAAATTATTCTAGAATATGAACATATTTATGTATCAAAAATGTATTGAATGCGAATATTTTCATGCATAAAAATACTTTGAAAATTGTATAAAGTATTTATTATGTACAAATGGAAATGTCATTAATGTAGAGAATTATAAATTTATGATTGTGTTAATTGTACTGAGCAAAATTTAAATTATTTTATTTGATGTTTATAAAATATGCTACTTGTAAATTGTAATCAATATTGTAACTATCTGCAAAATGTGGAACTTAAATTGAATTTTACTCAAATATGCAAAAAAAAAAAATATATTAGCTACAGAAATAGATTTATGCATTAAGAAACATTGATTTTAACCAGAATTATTTTAAGTGTAGAAAATTATACATGTATCAATTATGTAAAAACTGGGCCACTATGACAGTAAATTGTTTGAAATAAATTATGGCCACGGATTATTTCCATAAATAATAATACCTACTCATTAGTTAGTACTTATTCCTTATTTTCCAATAGTACAATAATGATTGGGATGGTAATAATATACCTATGACTATTAATTACAATTTTATTCAAGTGACTAACACTTATCACTATTAACTCAATTTTTAATTTAATTGAAAAAAAATAATTAAGTAACTTTGTTAACTTCAGTTAATAACTGAATAACCATTGACAATGACAATTATAGTCAATTACCAATATCATACCTACCACGAAGACACGTAAATGATAATAAGTAATAACTTAATAACGTAAATATTTTAATTTCAAATTTGTAATAATCATAGACCATCTTATCACGTATCCATGGGGCGTGGCATATGTTATCAATTAAATATATCATATCATATTAAAGTATTAAACAATGGGAATAACCCGACCCCGCGCCGAATACCCTGCCAATTAGGCGGAAACAGTTTTTAAATACGGGTATAACATCAAGTTGGTGTACGGAAACAGTTTCAATGTTCGGACTTCAGATCATAGGTAAACACTCATTGATATATTTAACTAAAATAATGTTTAATATCTATGTAAACACTTCACCCATCAGCTGATCGAGTTTCGCTTCAATACATATAATTATTGTTCTATGATCTTATACAACTCATATTACCACTCTTATACCATCTTATACCACTGACGAATTAAGATAAAGGACAGGTATATGGGATAACTAGATAACGCTGTAATCGTATGGATACCCCCACCATAATATGTACATGACATTTTTGGTCACCATTTCCAGTCCATAATTTTGTATTAGATAATAGCAGGTATAAAAACCCTGGGTTGAACTTTGAACGATATCGTATTTATTAGTTATAACTTCTGGTCTTTACGAACGAAAAATACTATGTACTTATAAACAGTAGCACAGTTACTTATGAGAAACCACCAAACTTTGAGGCACTGTATCTCGCTAATGGATTAACATAAAATAAAAATTTTAACGTTATAATTCATAAAAAAAAATTGTTTTATTGTTTTATAAGATTTTTATTATGGGTTGCCATTTGAAAATCAAAAGTTGATAATAGTTTCACCAATAAATATAAGGGTGAAAAAAATTAAAGTGTTATACAAATGTAGAAAAGTATGCAACTAAAATTTTTAGAAAAAAAATTTTGGTAAAATGTCTATACTTTCAGAAATAATGAGTGTTCTTCGATAAAAAAATCACCCTGTATATACTGAATCTGTATTTTTATCAAATTTTTTACCCATATATTTATTATTTGCTTCACTATATCTATTTGAACACTGGGATAAACCACCCCGTTTAGCCCTTTCAAACATTAAAAGCATATCTACATCAGTAATTAATTAAATTTTTTGTTTTGTAGTTTTTAACATACAACTCCAAGCAAATCCGGGTGTAGTATAATACCAAGATGGATCTAATCCATATGTATTTAACGAAGTCTCTCTAAAATATTCCATAACATCAGCTAATAAAAATACATCTATAGTGTTGTATAACATATTAAATTCTTGCAAATTTTTTATGTTGAAATACTTCCAAATTTCTTCAGCATAATGATATTCTCCATCGGTAATATTTTCACCGTTTAATAAATTATAAAAAGACTCTTTGGGAGGTAATTTTGTCTCTTTATATTTATCTAATGAAGACATATAATCGTATGGAAAAGCTAATTTTTTTGTTAATAATCTAAATAAATACTTTCTTTCCAATTCACTTAAATTATCAGGAACAGTTTTTTCAAACCATTTTTTTAAAACATTAAAATTACATAAATTCATATTATCAGCTAACTTAGACAAAGAACTAGATTGGAACCTATAAGAATCTAGGAACCTAAGTTCAATATCAGAATATTGAGAATACCTTATTCTCTTAGAAAATGAAATATATTTTTCCTCGCTTGTGGGAATAAGATCTATATCACCGGTATCCAATCCTAATTCTTTAACTAATAAATGTGAATCATAACCTGAAAAATTATGAAAGAAAACAGGAATAAATCTTGGAACTTCAAAAGTAAAATTACAATATTTATGGGCAGGTCCCCTATATAGACCTGTTAAAGGATCATGATCTTGAACTTTATAAAGATTCTTTTTTATATAATCAACTATATTAATATCTTTCCATTTAAAGTCACTTGAAATATGGGTAGGAACGCTAGTTAATTTTTCTTCACAAATATGACAAATTGTTGCATTTTCATACTCTTTTTTCTGTATCTCTGTTAACTCATTCATTTTCTTAACATTATTTAAATAATTTTCAGCTATATGTATAGCATCTTCTCTTAATTTTTTATATAATACTTTTGGAGCATCTTCACCAAAATATTCAAAAGTTTTTCTTTCAAAATCACCATTGGCATATACAATAATATAAACAAAACTTATTGCAATGTGTTTCTGAATTTTAACTGTACTACAATTTTTCTTTCTCTCATTTATCTGTTTTATAACACTTTCAAAATCTGCATAAATAACAAAAGGCACTTTCATTTTATGATTAAAATTTTTAAATTGAATAAGATTATTATATTCATTCGGCATTTTCAACCGTGATGTCTTATTTAATGCACAGTAACTCCTATGATTTAACAATTTTTCTTCAGTTTGAAAACTATTTAAACACATTCTGCAAAGATATCTCTTTTTACAATTTTTTGTAATTTGACCCTTAACTAACCCCCATAAATTTTTTATTAAACAATAATGTGTATTATCACCGTCTTTCAAAAGTAATAAATCAATATGTACTTTTTTCTCATCTTTCGTTACATATAAGGGGTTTATATTATATTTCTCAACATGATGATACACATTAATAGATAATCCACCTTCAATCAAATTTGTTTTATTAACACTGTTTAAAAAACTAGGAATCTTACTAACTTCCATTGGATACTCAATATCTATAAACATATAATCAAACAAATTTTCATATTTCTTATATTTTGTTACTCTTTGCGGATTCTCAACAACTGGATATAAATGAGCCAAAATTGACCATAAAAAACATTTATCATCATCTTCATTTTTTACATTTATAACTGCTTTTCTGTTAGCTATTTTTACTGGAGTTGGTATATAAGAGCTACCCTTTATGGGAGCATATTTATTTATGGCTACATTGAGAGTGTTAATTGAAATTAACACCCATTGCGATCCTCTTAAACTATCTGAAACACGTTCATGTTCATATAATATTTTAGCTTTCATTTCTTTATATATTTCATCTAAATTTGACTCTGGAAAAATATCATAATTCGGTGTTTGCAAATATTTAACTGCTGATTCTACAACATCTATAATACCACCTTTTTCATAAGTACAAATAACACATAAATGAGCTTTTACAGACTTATGTTTAAATAACCATTTCTTAATAAGACCAAAAACAGATTTCTTTGTACTATCTATAAAATCAGGTATATTTTTAATTCCAGTTTTATTACCAATTTCAAATTGAGTATGTCTACTTTTAAAATTTTCTTCGTAAAATGTAGGCTTATAAATAGATTGTTCCTTACTGGGTTGCTCTATTATATCTTCATGAAATTTAAATGGAAATCCTGTTAACCAATAATTTTTTTCTTCGTCAGTTAATTTAAAAATAATCTCTAATCTACTGTCATTATATGATGAATGCTTTATTTTTCCAATTAAAATACTATACAATCCTTCCAAATTCTGAGTAGCAATTTTCTTTCCATATTGTATGCAAAATGTATAGTTTCTTAAAAAATGTTCTATCTGTTTATCACTTTTATTTAAATATTTATTATGTGCTTGAAAAAACTTAAACCATTTTGAAACATCTATGATTTTATTTTTTTTCTCAGTTTTTATAAATCTTATTGAAACCTGATTATCCATTTATTAATAAAGTTTTTGACAAAGTTATTTTTTTTATATAGAAATTTTTGTTTTTATTTAATAAGTAAATTTTTTAATAACGAAAATTATTCTTGGGGAGTGTTCTCTTTACTCATATTATCCATCCTTTTTGAGTGAGATTTAGTTAACAAATGCCTCTTATGGGCTCTTAAATGCATTACTTGACCACATTCACATGCTACCAATTCAGTGCTAACTTTGGTTTTCATACAACTTTTACACCATTTTTGGTTTTTACTAAATTCATTAACACTCTTGAAAGTTTCACATTTTGAGCATAAATATACATCTCCTGCTTTCAAAGACTGCAATAATACCTCATCTTTATTTATCAACTCATAGATACGGATAATTTTATTATTTCGATTCATTTTTATATTTATTTATATACAAAATTTTTTAATTACATCATGCTACTAATTATGTTTTTGAGTTTAAGTTTGATAGCTAGTTTTTCAATATCTATAAAAATTACCATTTCAATTCAATACAACATCGGCAACATTACAATCTGATACAACATCGGCAACATTTCAATCCAATACAACATCTCAAAACTTAGATTAAATACCTATTTCTACTCGAAATTTTCTGTAAATAAAAGCGAATTGATGCTTAATACAGAAAAAACTAGATAGAAACAGGTATACATGATAGCCAAGTGGTTTCTTTGCTATTTATTTGCAGTATATAAGCACTATATAAGTGTTTCGGTCTTGAGTTAAATGAGTATTGATAAGCTGTTAATGTACTAGTTTACACTTGTCCACGAAATTGGTACATCAATTCGATTATTAAATTAAATCAATGAAATAATACTATTAAATTAAATTAATGAAATAATATTATTAAATCAAACCAATTAAATAAATTATGGCTGTAAAAATTGTATGGACAGGTATTAACTGTGTTAACAGTGTTAGCCGTTTATAGGCATACTGCGTTAACAGTGTTAGCCGTTTATAGACATACTGCGAGTGACAAAAATTCCCGATAGTCTCCTACTATCGTTTCTTTTAAAACGTATTGGAATAATTGTCATAATATATATATTATATTTCTTATAACGATAAGCAAATATATGGCGGAAGCTGCTTGGCTGTTGTGTCTAAATATTTGTAATGTTTAAAATATGTATAAATTGTTTTAAATAATGTTCTTGGCATATTTCTAAATTCTGTATTTTTCTAAAATGTATGTAATTTCATTTAAAATATGTGAAATATCATTGTATTTGTATATAAATTGTATACAAAAAAGTACTCAAAATCCGATGTAAAAATATCAAATTTCGATGTAAAAAAGTTGAAATAAGCTAATTTTAAGGTGATTTTTTGAATGTTAAAAAAACTGACTGTGCCAGAACATACACAATCTATCTACTAATACACAACAACCTATACAGGACAACAACGAACGCAAACCATGCGAAGTGCAAAACTTCATAAAATCTGAAACATGAAAAAACATGAATAATATTTTAGAAAAAATACCCGAACATATACACAAATTCGAAAGAGATGAAAAATGGGAAAAAGGACCAGCTATGCAATTCACAGATTTACACGATGCATCCAAGTCTTTAGACTAGGTACAACAAATGATTAACCAAGAACTTTTAAGAGAACAAAATCAAAAACATCAATTTGTACACAGTAATTTACTATATGTAACAATAGTACTGGCATTAATATCTATTATACTAATAATAGCAATTTACATAATGATAAAATGCAAGTATATCAGGACCACAAAAGTCATGGAAATTCCCGGCAGAATTGTTAGATATAGGACACCGAATAGAAATGACTACGTACGAAATTATGAAGAGACACCCTTTACTCCACCACCTTCACCAAGATAAATTAATTTAAAAAAATAATAATTATAAATAAAATAAAATATAAAAAAAATAATATATAATAATAAAACATAAGACAATAATAATAATTAAACTATAAATAAACGAATAATTTAAAAAATAAATAAGAAACTAGGTATATGTAAACTAATAAAGCGATACTATATACTGGGTGATTCTTTTATCAAACAACACTAATTATTTCAAAAAGTGAAAATTTTTTTGAAGATATTTTTTTACATAGTTTCAAGTCGCTTATAAAACAACGTTTTTATTAAAAAATTATATTTTTAATTATTTTTTATCCTTATAATTTTTTAAGTTTTTTACTTTTTTGAATGACAACATAGGGTTTTAATTTTATATTCTAAAGTAAAATATTTTTCTTAGTATTTTGATACATGAAAATTGAATTTGGGGCGAGTAGTTTATGAGTTATAAGTATTTAAAGTTTTGACGAGCGGTGAAGTGGACAAACATTTCGCGGGGTAACGCCGAACCACTCCACTCCGCTCGTCTAAACTTTAAATATTTATAACTCATAAACTACTCAACCCAAATTCGATTTTCATGTATCAAAATACTAAGAAAAATATTCTCCTTTGGAATATAAAATTAAAACCCTATGTTGTTATTCAAAAAAGTAAAAAACTTAAAAATTTATAAGGATAAAAAATATTTAAAAATATAATTTTTTAATAAAAACGTTGTTTTATAAGCGACTTGAAACTATGTAAAAAAATATTTTCAAAAAAATTTACACTTTTTGAAATAATGAGTGTTGTTTGATAAAAGAATCACCCAGTATACATATAATTATGTTTCAAGAAACAATCAAGAGGAATTTCAAAATAAATATAATAATATATATATAACATGAGCGAACCCACACCAGTGCCTGAGCCTAATGATTTTTATAAGAAACTAAGGGATAGGTTACTTAATGATACACATGATCAATTGGTACTAAGGAACACAGTATATGTACGTTGTTTTAGACAACACGTAATAGACGCAAATAATAATATGCAAGTACCTTTTAACGAAACTGAACTTGAAACCGTTATGGGTCCGTTAACAGCTTTCTTTTGCACTAGATGTAACCGCGAACCAGCCTATAATTCAATGGGTTTAAAAATTGCAGAAATATTAGATCAATATTATATTCAACACCAATTTTATAACGAAGAACATATTCGATAAATAAATTAAAAGATTTCATTTACAAATAAATAATATAACGAAATAAGGAATAAAAAAAAAAATAATAAAATAAAATATAATCACGTGCATAAAAGAAATAATACGTAAAACAATATTCTATGAAATAAAATAAAATAATATTACGTGCATAAAAAATATATATATACGTAAAATAATATTCTAAATAATAAATTATATAACAATAACTTTTAGCTATTTCAGAAATTAAGAAGAAAAACAAAAGATTAATAAAAAAAGAAAAACGTAGAAATTAAAAATATATAAAAATGGGTGAGAACGTACTACCTGTAACACGAACCGATCGAATGCAACTACAAACATTTGAATTCCTCAGAGAGTTGAAAAACGAATTAATTGAATCGACCAACCATATGCAGATAAAGCGGGGGGAAGTAGTCGGTTTGCATTGCTTCCCGGAGCACATAAGAAGGGCGAATAATAACATGACCATACCTTTCAGGCCAAATATCTTAGCACTAGTTATGATTCATGTTAATGACTTTGTACGCACGATTATCGTACGACCAAATCATATTAGACCCATGTGTGTAGAGTTGGGTTTACTATTAGAACAGTTGATCAGGAGGCGTGTGATCATCGAAACGATTTTCGAAGAATAAACCTCAGGAAACATATATTATATACAAAGCAATAATTACTAAGAAACCAATTAATTTTAAATAATATAATCATTTTATTTTAGCTCACAGATACGCTTTTTTATAATGGACTTCGAGTTCTTTACCGTCAGGAAGAACGAAACATTACTGGTATCCGGCGCAATATCGAATAGTTTAGAAAAGTACCAACCCAAGAAATTGGAGGGGAGTCCTCTTATACTTACAAAGGATGATAAGTTAAGAAGATTCCGCCGATGCGACCTAAAGAATATAGTGCAGAATATCAAACGAGTATTCCGCGGGAAAAAGGCAAGAGTGATTGAACCATTTCTGGAACAATTATACAAAAGTGTAAGTCACCAGGGGAATCAACCTTGTCTACGGTATACTTGCAAAGATATTTGCACATAAACAATAGGGAGCCGATAGTAGTATTTTGGAACGGATCATCAGATATCACAATAATTAAGCGATTAAGGTTGACAAGAATTTTAGCATTTTTAAACATATCTTCAATTAGTATTAGGAATAATGATGATTTTATATTAGAATTAACAAACCTAAAAACTAAGGAAGTATTATATTCGGGCTATTTAGGTAAATTAAATAAAAATGGTAGAATGTTAGGATTGTCGGAAACTCATGAACTAGCATGCGGTATTAATCATAATATTACACATTGTCATGACCCGATTGCTGACGTAATTTTAACAAAATGCCTATTCAATTATATAGTAACAAAAATAAAGCCCATTAAATGATATAAATTAGCAAAAAAATATAAAAGGAATTTTAAGGCAAATTAAATAAATTATTATAGTTAATAAATAAATCTAACACACAATATATTAAACAATGAAAACAAATAAATAAATTAACATTTATTATGTATTTTAGATTCATTGAGGAGCTAAAAACCATTTTAAAAACGGAAGTACATATTTATAATGTTAAAGAAAATAAATTGCAATCCGTGTGCTTTAATTGGCATATATTAAAGGCAAACAAAAAATAAATAACCATTACGATCATAGAACCTTAAATAAAATAACTAGAAGCCTTGAACTTTTCATGGATGATTATTGTAATGGAGAGTGCAAGCAATTAGTAAAAATAATAGAAAACACTAGAGATCCAACTTACATAATAAATTACCTTAGTCCTTAAGTAGATCTATAGTTGCATATGTTTATGGCAAATCTAACGATTATTCACATAGATTAGTACATAGGTGGAAGATGATAATTATTATTATATAAAAGGGGAAAATACTTAAATTTTAAACTTACGAAACGCTTATAATGTTATAATTTCAGGTACATATATTATTTTATTAAAAGATTATTAATCCTTCTTATTAACACTATTTATTTAATTAAATCATGTATTAATTTTATTTTACTAACAACAATATACAAATTGTAATATGAATAATAAAAAACAATAATAATAATAATGATGACATTAAAAATTGTAAAATGTTCACATTATTGTAATCAAATGTAATACTGTAATCAAATTGTTAACTGTATACAAAATTGAATATCAATGTAAACAATGTAATTCAACCATTGTAAACTATTTAATTAACGATGTTAAAGATTCTTAACCCTTAAAGGTTAACAATCTTTTTTTTGGTAGGGAGGTGTAATGGGATTACGTAATATCGTGTATTTGCTCATAAAAACAACCAGGAATGCGACTACACCCAAAAGTGTTTATGACTAGAATACCACTTTAGTCGTGAGGTCCGAATCATATCAAGGACGACTGTACACGCGCTACCCGCTTTCAAAGGACGCCGCCACCATATATAAAGGGGACAGCGACACAGCCTGGGTAGATGTATCCAGAGACGTGAACAACACACGACTCGCTTAGCCGCCAGCCATCACACATAATTACACGGAGATTATCAATTCTAGAACGAGCTACAATTCACTCAACTACACAATCAACACGACTGTTCTGCTTATTTTGTCTGGTTTAATAAAATACATTTGATTACTATACTAATTTGACTATTGTTATTTATAAAAGTACATCAGCTTTTAGATCCCTGAAGGCCGTACGTAACAATATATCTTTATATGTTTTTTAAACTTTCAACAGGAAGTCAGGGTAAGTTGGCGGAGTTAAGTTTAACTATTTTTTTTAATATCTTTCATGAATACTTGTTGGCCACGTGCGCACTTATACCAGTTAACGCCGGCCGCCTCACCTCATCTGGACGATTCCCAGGTGAACATAACACGTTTCTAGAATAAATATACTTTTAATTCTATGTCTACAATATTGAACTATATTATAGTGACACAATATAATACAAATAGTTAATAACAAAGGGCATACAATCGTTAAACCACTCCGGAGCTGGCTGGTGTCTGCTGAGCTGCAATCTGCTGTCGGGGTAGCTGAGCTGCTGTATGGCTGATCTCGGCAATGCGGCTTTGGTCAGCGCCGAAGCGGCCCATCCAGTATTCGAGCATGGTCACTCGCGATTCCAGACTGTGCCCATGCGTCGAGTTTTCCGCCGCTTGCCGTACTTCCTTAATTATAGAACGACCCGTTTGGATCGTTTCCATAGTTTGTTTGGGTGTGGGTGAGGGTGTGGGTGTTGTGTTGTTGGTGGTGTTCGGAGTTTGGGCGTGTGATGACTCGATCCATATGTTGTGCGCGGTTTGTCCGGCGTCGGGTACCTGACCTGTGGCCGAGTTATGTCCTGTCAGCCCAGTGGGTTCCATAGGCGGGAACCGGATTTCGTTGGCCTGAAGGTTCATGTCCACGAAATGTTGTGTCAGTCGGATTTCGAGATCATCCTTCGCGCCCGTATCCGATAACCCGCGCTGCCTGCATTCATAGCGTAATTCCGCGGTGGTCAATTCAAAAATATATTTTCCCGGCATGACTTCCGGTTGTTTTTGTCGGTGTTGTTGACGAGAAATTATAAAATGTGGCTGTTGTCGTTGGAACGGGTATCGCGTTCCTTTGATCAGCTGTGTTGACCGCTTATCGGTGTTTATTTGCGTACGGAATGTAGGTCAGTGGGTTGTTATTGTTATTGTTGCGCTTGCCGGGCGATCACAGTAACCGGTCTTCGCAGAGTGTTTTGGCGGATGCGCGTGTGTGCGTTTTTCGGTGCACTACTGCAATTAGAGAAGGCGGCGGTTGTCTGATTATGTGGTATTTTTGTCCCGGGTAATCGCGTGTTGTCGTTGGCGGGTGGTGGTGCTGGGCGTTCGTGGTAAGACCCTCTCGCGCTCTTGCGTTCCTACCTAATGTCTAAGAATTAACTAAGAAAGTCGTTCTTGTACCCGCGGGGATGTGGGTAGCGATCTGTCCGGGTCGCTGAGTAGAAAACAAGTAACTTGTCAGAGCCGGTTCGCTGGACGGCCGGTCGACGTTTCCAGGCGCGGATGTCGCGTGCTGGCGTCGTCCGTCGTCGATTGGCGGTTTTATTGAGAAGCCACTGCGCGGGACCGCGTCAGAGTTTAGCCGTTCTTTCAGAGATGTGCATAGGTGAAAATAGGTGCTAAACCCCTCCAAATTCCAATACATGTTATAGCATGCTATAGCCCCCCCCCAGGAAAAACAGAAATTGTGTGTATGGCGTTTTGCACTACGAAATTTTAAAAGTTAAAATTGCACCTAGTACCTAACCTAGGCATAGGCGTAAACAAATTGATTAAAAATCTAGGGGGCTAGAAATATCAAAAAATAAGTATTAATATAATTTGTTATACTTACGAGGTTAAGTTAGGAAACAGGTACTTTGAAATATTTCCATTTTTTTTAGCTTCTTATGTAGTCATAAAAACAAATTTTGAAATTTGATTTTGTTTTATAAATATCGTAAAATAAAATTTCACTTGATCAAAAAGCATAAATATTTAATTCAAGGTTCCTCATAAGTTGATATAATAGCAGTTCAAAAATAATAAAGATACATCTGTACAATTTTTTTTTATAATCATTTTTTAAACTTCAAATTTTGACAATATTTATCAAAATCATCGACATTTTTAAAATTATTTCGTAGTTCAAATTTATAAAATTTAATTTAAAATTTAATTTATTTTTATAGTTAAGGATTAATGGTAATTATGTTTTTGTAATTTCAAAAAAATATTAATAAAGTTTAATTTGTCAACTATAGTAAGCAAGACGTAAATTTCATATATGTCTTACCAGAATGAATTCATTTTTGAAAAAACATTGTATTTGCATACCAATTTTCATAAATTATCGGTAATTTTTCGGTAAAAGTATGAACTACTTGTATGAAAGACCTTGTATTAAATTGTCTAGCCTTACCTATACATATTTTATATTTTATAAGTTTTGAACTACAAATTAACTGTGGTTTTGATGAAATTTGAACTTTAAATGCTTATAAAAAATAACCATGATTGTATCGTTAATATTTTAGCTATAATTAAAAACTAACGTATTACCTACATTTTTAATCTTTTTGACCGGATAAATAATATTTCATTGACATTTATAGAAAAAAAATTGTAATTAATCAAATACAATCCAAGTGAGAATGATATAACCAAGCTTGTTACCAAACAATTTAAATAAATTTTCATTTTTTTTCTCCAATTATTTTTAAAAGCACTGAGCATTTTCAATTTCGACCTCCTAAAAGTACCAACTAGATCCAATTTGCTTCCAAAAACATACACTGGGCATCGAAGCTTATGATCAGAGCATTTTTTCTACCAGAAAAGTTGAAAAGTTACAAACATTTTAAAATACCACAAATAAACGTCTGAAATTATTAGACTGAACAAAATAAAAATAAAATTGTAACTAATTTTCAAGCCCCCCCCCCCATTGAAAAATCATGCTGACACCCCTGAAGTATATTACTATATTTAATTCACACGATGCAGTTTTGAAATTGCAATGATTTCGGGAAAATATTTTCAACCAACTATATCAGTGTATTACTAATATTTAAAAGAAAAATAAATTAGCAATTACATTAAAAAATATACTCAGTAATATAGGCTGACAGATATCTTCACTCAGAATCGTTTTTTATAAACAATGATTTTATACGATTGAAATCAAATTTAACACAGTGGTAGCCTTTTTATTTCGTTCGTCGTCGATGTTGATTGTTGTATTGTATTTGGTTAATACTTAATGGTTATTAATTATTATTCTATATTTTTTTCGTACTTCGTATTATAATAATAATATTCTTGTTCTCGCGCAAGTTTAAACACAAAATGGTTAACAAATGCTGTGTATATGGCTGTAAGTCAAGAGCTGGTCTAAATATCAGGTTTCACAGGTATTTTAATAAATTTAATTTATAAATAAAAATTAACATGAATAATGGTCCTTACTATTTTTCAGATTTCCTAAAGGAGATATTGGTAATAAGTGGATTTCGTATTTAAGACAGTTTAATCCATCATTTGAAAAGAAAGTTAGTTCAAACGTATGTGGTCTTAATTTTGATCCAGATTTGGATTATGAAATTTCAAGGACCACTGATCGTAAGACTAGTGTTTAAAAAAAAAATTCCGTGCCTAGTATAATTAATCCAACTTTGATTGATTATACTTACTTGGATTACCCAAGTAAGTATAAGTACTTATACTAATATACTTAATACTTATAACTTATAGTACTTATAGTACTTATACTTATAGTGTTCGAAACTCAGCGTCATTGCGTGTATACCCGGCTTGACCAGCCGTACCGGGTGCGCGCGCCGGTGGCGTATAAATGCCGATACGAGCCGCCGCCGTTGAGTGCAAGTTGCGCGCTCACGCAACCGGTCTATTTCTTTTAGTGTGCTTCGTAGAGCGGGCGGTTGAGCTCACGTCTTTTGTGCGTTTCCGCCGCACTGCCTAAGTATTAAGTGAATTGTGGTGCCTCCGCTGGAAATCTTTGTGCAACCAACGACTACACGGGTGTCCGTCTGTGGGCCTCAACTCGGGCCGTCGTGTACCGTGCCGACCGAAAGTGCCGTTCGTTTTGCACGCCTTAGCGACCACTATCGTCGCCGCTGCCGGCGAACACGTCTCCGTACACAGCCGTTGCAGCCGCCGCCGCCGCGACTCAAATAGATCGGCTGTAGGCCAAGGTCGTCTCCGTCGTCGCCGCGCGTTGATAATTCAGCAACGCACTGCCGCAGCCGTAACAGCTGCCGCCACTCCACTCCGCGCATCCATCGTCGTCGTCGCTGGTATCGTTGTCGATTATATCATTATATTTTGTTATTGTTATTATGATTGCGCTCTAGTGTGAGCTAATCACTTATAATTATTGTATGCTGAAACGGGGAGACGTCTCCGCCAGCTTTTATACTGTCGTACTCGTAAAGGGTATTTGTGTTTATTGATATTACATTATACTGCTACATGCACATGTTTAATTACTACACAGCATTCAGTGTTATTCTTATATATACATAAACGGGATTTAACGGTGTTACCTTGTTCCCTATACTCTCGTCCCCAGAATCGTTAGGTCGACCGCCGGTTCCGTAGGAGCCCGACGGTGCCAACACATTGGTAGCAGAGCGTGGTTACTCCACAATTTAAAGTTTGTTAGCGTTTCTGGGTGTATGCAATTACGGGTATACTCGATTTACTGGTCGGGTGTGACATTGTTTTGTTCCTAAGCCGCAGTGCTGCTTAAGCTGTAACGTAATATAATAGGTACGCGTGTTGTGCGCGTCAAGTCCATTCTAATGGAGGTATTGTGATTAACACTATTGTCTAAAGGTGTCCAAGGTTATCACCAAACGATCGGTATTGTCCACCATTGCCACAATCTTTGACCCGATAGGGTTCCTTGCGCCTGTAATTTTTCAAGCAAAACATATCATGCAGCAAATCTGGAAAACTGAACAGGGATGGGACGATCCTCTACCAGATGACCTGGTTCGAACTTGGAACCTCTTACTTAATGACCTCCCAGTACTATCAAAAATCGAAATTCCGCGTTTTGTATTGACAACTAGTGAGTCCCACGTAGAATTATGTGGATTTTGCGATGCCTCGGAACGAGGGTATGCAGCGGTAGCATACTTGCGAATAACGTCACTGTCAGGACTGGTCACAGTGCATCTTCTCGGCTCCAAAACAAAAACGGCGCCCATGAAGATCAGCACTATCCCAAGATTAGAGCTATGTGCGGCCGTGCTTCTGGCCCGCTGGTTGACTCGACTCCTCACAGTTTTTGGTGATCGACTCCGCGTGGACGGGATCTTTGCGTGGTCTGACTCCCAGATAGTGCTCTCATGGTTGATCAACCCTCACACTTGTTTCAAAGTATTTGTCTCGAACCGAGTGCATTTAGTCCGTCAGTTAGTACCATCCTGCCATTGGGGTTACGTCCGGTCGGCCGAAAATCCGGCGGATTGTGCCTCCAGAGGTTTATTGCCCTCTGACTTGGTCGAGCACTTGGTATACTGGTCGGGTCCTGCCTTCCTGAAGGACGCTGTTGACACTTGGGATATGTCGATCGCAGTGGTACCTATTGAGCAGCTCCCGGAAACGAAAGTTCTCTCTGTATCTGTCCAAGTTGAACCGGAGGCCGAGTGGTTTAGTCGATTTTCGTCATATCATAACATGGTCAGAGTGGTTGCCTGGATGCGTCGCTTCGCAGGCCGAGCCCGACAACAGACATACACAACAGATTATCTGACGCGTGAGGAACTTGGAGAATCGCTCATCGTCTTGGTCAAACAGTCTCAAACCTGTTGGTTGTCTAAGCTCCACGCAGACTTAGCTAGCGGCCGCCCTGCCCAACGGTCATTGGCTGGTCTGAGGCCCTTCGTTGATGCACGTTGCGTTGTCTGCGTCGGAGGCCGCTTGACACGTTCTAATCTGACCAGTGCCGAGAAACAGCCTATCTTGTTGGCTAAGGAGTCCCACTTATCGGTACTAATCGCGCGACATTGGCACCTGGTAACATGTCACTCAGGGCCTCGGGTAATTACGTCATTGATCACACGACAATTTTGGATAATATCGGTGAGGGCGGTAATCCGCCGCGTCATCGGTCAATGCACGATCTGTGTACGAACCCTCGCCCAAAGTCCCCACCCCGTGATGGCAGACTTACCAAGCTCTCGCGTCCAAATGTGTCGCCCATTCACTCGGGTAGGCATCGACTACGCTGGGCCAATGTCTATGCGTGAGTGTCGTTTACGTAAGGCTCGACAATACAAAATTTACGTGGCGGTGTTTGTGTGCATGGCGACTAAGGCCGTCCACCTGGAAGTCGTGTCCGAGCTGTCTACTAATGCATTCTTGGCGGCCTTCGACCGATTCGTGGCACGTCGAGGTTTGCCTCAGGACATATTCTCTGATTGTGGCACGAACTTCTTTGATAGCTAAACATTCCAAATATATTACTTTCTTTTTTTTTGGGCTGTATTCAGTTTTTTTGAGAAGTATGCCACCGGTTTTTCTTTTCCATTAAGCTGTGTTTGCTTGAGAATGGCTCCTACGCCTTCCAAAGATGCATCCTTGTAAATCCTGATTTGTAAAATCTTTATCAAACATTTCTAAAACTGGTTGTGAGCACAGTAGTTTTTTTATATTTTCAAAAGCTTTTTGACACTTTATTGACCAGATATATCTTTGGTTTTTTCTAAGTAAATTGTGCAATGGATCTAGGATAATTGCACTCTTTGGTATGTATTCATAATAAAAATTTATTTTACCCAGAAGTTGCCTTATATTTTATTGTTTTTGGAACAGGAAAATTATTTATTGAAACTAGATTATCTTTTACAGTCCTGATAGAGTTATTCTGTATAACATGACCAAGATATTTCACCGAGTCTGTTGCAAATGTACATTTTGTAAATTTTTATCTGAAACCTTCAGTTTGTATTGCCTTTAATAACTGTGTTAAGTGACTAATGTAGTCATAAAAATTCTTAGAGAATATAAGAATATCATCAATATAGTTAACAGCAAATTCTGTAAGTTTATATTTCCTCAATATTGTACTTAAGACTCTCTGAAAAATTGCAGGTGATGTTTTTAAACCAAACGGCAGACAAGTCCATTGAAAATGTCCTTCCTGTGTCACGAACGCAGTCTTTTTTCTATCCTACATTCTGAGTGGAATAGACCAAAATGCAGAATTTATATTTAATGCCGAAAAGTAATTGCAGTTCCTTGTCTTTATCACTAGGTCATCAATCAGTGGGAATGGTTGTGCTTGAGGTACTACTATTTTGTTCAAGTCTCTGAAATCTATGCATAGTCTGGATCTTCTCTTATCCTCTTTCTTAAATGCTAATGTTACTGGTGCAGCAAATGGACTGTAAGATACTTCAATGAGTTTTTTTTTCAAGTAATTTAGATATTTGTTCTTCTATCTCATTTTGATCTTCTGTGGAGCATCTATAAGGTCTTTTACTACAGTATTTGTCAACTGATAAATCAATACGTGCCTCATATTCTCTCACTGTACCAATGTCATATTTATCATTTGCAAAAATTGACTTGTTATTTTCAATTAGTTTATTTATTTCATATTTTTGATTGTTAGTTAAATAATCTATCTTAGTTTGGAAATTATTTTAATCTATGTCTATAACTTTAGTTTTTTTTTTTCAATTTTATTTTTTTGATTTAAATTTTTTTAATGAGCTTTTCACCATATTATAAATAGCAGTTGTACTCACCTCTTTATGGAAACTTATTTGTTGTAGTTCTTCCGGTATAGCATATGTTTCTTTAGCTTCAGTGGTAATCGAGGTTATGGTCATCAAATTTGATTTTCCACCGTGTAATGAGATAAAACGGAGCGACCAAATATGTGGCATTGTGGCGCACTATAGTTATCTCTATTACCAATAACCAACATCGCAGCCTTGCCAGATGTACCATAATTATTTTTTTATCCCACAGAGAACCAAAATATGGTATTATATTTCTACCCAACAGTAGTATATAATAACCTTACGGGTAACTGTGGTACATTTCATGTTTGTAAAATCACGTTATCACTATCATTTATCAATGTTAGATCCACAGCTGATATATATAATATTTCGTAGTGGAAAATAATCAAGGTTACCACAGTTACCAAATGATACCGCATAGTTAAATATATTATTAAACCTTGATATAAAAAATTCAAATATTAATTCCGTTTAGTTTATTATTATTTTATTAATTTAACTTACTGACTATGGGATTAACCAGCGACGAAGACAGTCCTATGAATGCAGAAACTTCAAATATGACTCCAAAGAAGAAAAGATTGCAACGAGGTGGTGATGCACTCAAATCGGAGGAGCAGGGTCATCGTGATTAAAAGTTTAGAGATGAATGGTGCTTAAACTCACAATATAAATATTGGCTAAACTAGATAGTAATGATGTATTTCGAGCTAAAAATTTCTTGATCTTGATGTCCACAAAATATTGCATCCTAGTCAAACTCGTTGGCTTTCTCTTATTGCTGTTGTTGAACGCATTGTGAAGCAGTGGGATGCATAAGGCTTTTCTTTGATGATAAATGGATTAGTGAGCATTTGAGAGCAGCTGAGCATATACATCTAGGATTAAATGATTGTTACCTTAAAGCTTACTTCTTGTTTCTTCTACGGATTCTACCAAAATTCACTGAAATGAATGAATATTTCCAATCATCTAAAGTTGTGGTTATTTATTTACATAAAAAAATGTCAACGGCCTTTAAAGATTTGTTACTAATTTACATGACTAGAGATTATGTATGTAAAACTGAATTAGGAGATATAAATCCATTAGAAAAAAATAATTTTCTTCCATTAAAACAGGTTTGTAAATGAAATGTATTTATTAAATTTTATTTTTATTTCATAAAGTTTTATTTTTGTTATTTTTTTACAGATGTATTTAGGTATCAACGTTATGAAACAATTAGATAGACCTAGACTATCCGTAGGAGTAGACCCTAATCTAATAGATTTTCAACAAAGGTGTCAACATTTCATAATGATAGCGTGTAAAGAAATAAAAGATAGGTATGACTTTAACAATCCGATTTTATCTAGTCTCCCTGTACTAGACCCAATAAGAGCGCTCTCACAAATCTAAAGAGATACTACATCTTCACTTATGCCACTGGTTACATTACTGCCTAGATGCACAGATTTTAGCGATTCAAATCTTCAAAAATTAGATGATGAATGGAGACGTCTGCCTAACTTCATTGATTGTATTCCAGCTGAAATAACTAAAACATCTGAACCAGATAAATTTTGGCATAAAGTTATATAAAAATTATGTAATTATACAATTAATTATTTAAGCATATTTGTTTATTTGTTTTAGCTTTATCATTATACAGATGAAAATTATGAAAAGATGTTTTCAGTTCTTCCAAAAATTTGCATTATCAGCTATGTCCATTTCACATACTAATGCAGACTGCGAGAGGAAATTTAGCAAAGTAAATTCGGTTAAAACAAAAACCAGGAATCGGCTAATTACTGACACTTTAAATGGCATCTTATTAGCTGATCAAACAGTAAGGATGACGCGGCCCGCGTTAGTAGCAAGTACAATGTACAAGCACTATAGCGACCAGTCTATCTTATCTCCAACCACCACCACGGGATGCAAGCAGAGCGACCGGGTTGACTCTCCCACCGAGCCGGTAACGGCAAGGCGGGACGGGGGGACTGTGTCGCGTAAGACGTACAACGGTCGGCGGAAAAGGCGATTCGAGATCCACCATCGGACCGTCGGACCGATAACATATCGTCCGACGTTAAACTCATCTGCCCAAGCGGCACGTCATGTATTATTATATTTTGGTCGCAATATTATAATACATAATTTGTGACATTCTTAAAGTGTTTGTGTTGTGTTTTTTTCATCACCTCAATCCTAACCAAACACTTCGACCGGACCACGATAAACTTTGAAGCAATCATCGTGTCCGCGTCAAGGCGATCAGGATGTTGTTTAAAGTTTGCTCCTAATGTACAAATGCGGAACTGTATGACTGCAGCTAATATTTATGGTCCCGAAAAAAAACAACCTGTGTGTGAATCAGATGATGAAATTACTTTTGGTTAGTCTGTTTTTTTGTTACTATACACAGTTATTTTAATTTTAATTTTTTTATTTATTTATTTATGTTGTATATCAACGGGTATATATCCTTTTACAAATTATATAAAGGAAACAAGATGAGTTACGCTGGCATCCGCAGGTTAAAATAACCACTCAAAACTGGTACCAAAATTTGTTATATAATTTGTACAAATTTGTAATCGCAATTTGAAAATTTGTACACCCTCCCGAAGGGTGGAAAAACGCATTTTCATTTCGGATGCCAGCGTAACGTTACTCCAGCATCCGCATTCATGATTTTAATCTTAGACACTCAAAACTGGTACCAAAATTTGTTATATAATTTGTACAGATTTGTAAACGCAATTTGAAAATTTGTACACCCTCCCAAAGAGTGGAAAAACACATTTTCATTTCGGATGCCAGCGTAACGTTACTCCAGCATCCGCATTCATAATTTTAATCTTAGACACTCAAAACTGGTACCAAAATTTGTTATATAATTTGTACAAATTTGAAAACGCATTTCTTTTTGGATGCCAGCATACTAGGTTGCCCATAAGTTTTGCTTACAGTAATTATAAAAAAAAATTATGCATAAGTAAATAACAAAATTTTTACAAGTCTAATTTTTACTTTAGTAAAAATTTTAAAATTCACGAGTAAAATAACGATTTACTATCAAACGGTTTTAGATATAAAATAAATAAATAAAATCCTAGACTGACAAATCATCTCCGTTCAGAATCGTTTTTCGTATACAATGATACCTATAATTGCATTCAAATTTAACACATCCATTATATACTGACCACTCCACTCTACAGTATTGTACAGCAGAGCGAGTTCCCGATTTTTTGTTTCGAAAATTAAGTTTTATAAACTAATATAATTATTGTAAGTTTGTCATCTTAACATTATATGTTAAGGTATAAGGCAGGAAAATTCTATCTTTTTTAAAATTATTTTTTTATTGTGATCTGTTGTTTTGTAAATAACATAAAATAAAATTTAAGCTTTTTGTGGCCTATAGTACATAATATAATTAAATATATCTAATATAATTTAGAATAAAACATTAATAAAAGATTGGTACATAATACATGTTTTGTTAAAGGCTGTAAAATAAAAGTTCATATCTTTTTTCCTTGTTGTTGAAGAACTAGTTACATTGAGTTTTGTGTCATCATACGACTCCCACTTTTCATTGCTCCTTAATGCACAAGTTGTATAGTGTCCAGTAGCTGCTCGTAACCCACATCTTTCACCACCATGAAAGATTACCGCTCCTCTTAGCTTATAAACATTAGAATTCAAAACTATATTTGTAGTGAGGTCCAGTAATGACCAACAAATGGCTTTAGCATAGTTTTGTTTAACTAAATCAAGTGGAATTGTGTCTATGTTAATACTTGTTGATGCTTCTAGATCTGCGAACAGAATAATAATCATGATTAAAAATATTAATAATTTTTTTTTGGTTGTAACTTGAATACATAATTAAATATTTTTAATTTCATACATTTAAAATGTTTTATAGTCAAAACTTATTAAAACAACAAATATTCTGCTTCATATATCAGGTTTTTGAAAGACTATAAAATATAAAGTTAAATTGAGTTTTTGTTATTTAAAAAAACTGAAAATTAAAATGGACTAAAAATGCTGTGTTCAAACATAACTCAAACAAAGTTCAAATAACTTTTTATTAAAAGAAATTATGGTTTGAGGAAATTTTCAAGTTAATAATTATTTACAAGGAAGTTAAAATCAGTATTTTCAAATTTAAAAAAAATGGATAGGTATACCTTAAACTTTTATAGAAATATATTAAGGGTCTACCTCAATAATAAAATATTTATCAAATTAGCATAATTTAGAAACTTACGTTTAGGAAGTGATGTGATTTCGATAAATAAATGAGTTGTAATTTCTGTTGATACATTCCTTTCATTTCCACAGTAGGAACAGGTTTCTTTGTAAGTTTTCAAATTATCTTCAATTTCACGTTGTATTTGAAACTCATTTTCGTACACATTTAGAGATAATTTTGATGATGAAGTTTCCACTAGAGGAATCAAGCATTGGTCGTTTTCACATCTACTCTTTCGAATCAACGAAGGCAATTCATTCATCATTTTGTCTACAATGCATGAAGCAGTACCAATAACGTCAATGGTTTTAAGATCAGCTACAATAGATTTAACTCTATTTTCAAAATGATGTAAAATTAGTTTAAGTCTATTAAGATAAATTTCTTTTTTTTTTTTCTTTGATCATCTGTAAAGCAATATTAGAAGTCATGTTCAACGTCGATGTTCCAACCAAATACTCTCTAAATGTTGGGCTATCGGCTGCTGATGTAGCTAATAAGGATAAAATTGAATCCACTGAGCAAGTATTAGTAATCACAAATTTTCCCAAGCCAGGAAATAAAATTGGTTTAGTATTTAGACCATTACCGTTTTTTAATAGAACTACAGAAATGATATTGCCTTTTTTATTCAGATCTAATAGCTCAAACCCGGGTTGTTGAACTAAGTAAGATCTAGAAGTTCGAATTGTTTGAGAATTTTTACGTTTTCCTTTTCTACACCACATTTCTGTTGCGTTGGATTCTGCCAAAATCAATTTTTTTTTATTGCACTCAAGACAAATTTTGTATTCTCCAAAACCTTCTTCTGTATTAGGTATTCCAACTGAGCAGCCAAAAAGATGAACTGGTTTTCCACATTCAAAACACTTGTGCACACCAGTGGGTAAATCACCATTTCGACACATTAAACATGGTGTATTTAAAGTTATATTTGACTGGTGAGAAGAAGCCTGTGGTTCACTATGCAAAATATTAGTTCCACTCGAGATCTTTGTGATTTCATTTGTAGATGATCTTCTTGTTGTATATTGTTTAGTATTACCAAGCATTTCATAATTTCTTTTGAGTGAACTTCCATCCGTATAATCATTAAGTAATAGTCCTCGATGGTCAACAAGTAGAATATCGTCTTCTTCATTATAGTTGTTGTAAACATCATTCATGTTTTTTTCGTTGTCGCTGTGAATGTCGTGGCTCATATTACTATCATTGTTTATGTCAATATAATCTTCCTGGTTCAATTCAGCATTCTCGTAATAGTCATTTATGGAATCATTATTATTAAAATTATTTTTATCATCACCAACTCCTCTGCCATTTTCTATACATAAATCACTATTTAACTCTCCTTGAATTAAAAGGTGATCACCACTATAATAGGACGTAAGTTGTTCTAAAAATGTATCAACTCTTACTGGAAGATGATCATTTTTGAAGACGCGGTGTTTAATGTGGTTGAAATTACATTCTATGCTGCTACTTGAAGCAATTTTTTCTCCAAAACCAAAAGTCTGCCTCATTATACCTGACCAACAGGGAAATAATTTGAATGTTCTAACAATTATAGGTTCAAGTTCAGGAATATACTGTGCATTGTCACAGACTCGACTTTAGCTCTCGATCTGTTCGCAATTTGTTGTGCCCAATCTTGGAACGTATTAGTATAATCTGAAGTATAGTCCTCATCTATATTTATGTTATCTGCTGCACTATTTAATACTTGGGAGTTTTCGTCAATGTTGATTATTTCTAAGACACTAGTTGAAATCATAGAATGCAAATAGCGTTTAGCTGTATAGCAAGGGGTAAAAGTATCTAAATTTTCCATATTTCCGTCGAACTTGCTTAAAATTATAACGAATAGTGATTCAAGTATAGGTTCGGCTTCTTCAATTGATGTGCATACTACAAGCAATCCCATGACCCGGGTAATAATTTGTTTTGTACTCGGGTATTTTGAATTTTTTACTGGACCCCATTGTGTGACAAGTTTTATAAAATGATTTACGTCATTTCTCAAAAAACATGTGGGTATTTCAACTTCTTTTTTTTGAACAGTTAATTTGTAACACACATTTAAATACGACTCAAGTGAAGTAAATTGAGTGAAAGCTTGTGTTAAACCGGACATCAACGCTAATGATTGATCACTTATAACCACTTTAGGAGGTTTAACATTACATCTTAACCACCGTTTCAACCACACGCTTATGGATATCCATATATATATATATCTATATATCCATATTATCATGCTGTGCAGATAGCATTGAAAGAGCAGTGAATGTCCTGTTATTTAATTCCATTACACCTTCATATAAAAAAATATTACCACTGACACTATTGTTGTATCTCTTTAGTCTTTTACAACATCCGCCTGTTGCGTCAAATGATATTGTTGGCACATTAATTGCATTGTAATACTTTTTATAAATCTGCAATTGCAAATTGCTCCAAAAGTGTACGAAAAATTTATCGATTCCTATATCGTGTATAGATGTAGTGTTATTTTTCATTATTTGTAAGGCCTGTTTTATTTGTTACTATTAACAGTAGTTTTTATTTTGTTATGTTTTTGAAAATGAAAAATTACTAGGGAGTTTTTATTTTTATTTTCACTTATTCTTCAAGAAGATAATGGGCCCCATTGAACGGTAACCGGCCAAAATAGCGAATAGAAGAATAGCGAATTAAAAATATCGAAAATAAAAATAACGAAACTTAATTATAGCGAAAAATAATATATCGAATGTTTAGGGGAAAACTCTTGTTTTTATAGTAAATATTAAACAGAGATTAGGGAATAATGTAATCTTTATTAGTCTGTCATTATTATTGTGACTCAAGGTAATATCCGTTATCGCTTTTGTCGTTTTTTCGTGAATAGTGTACATAATGTAACCTATACTATATGGACATCAAATAATTTTGTACGACGTTCGACAACGTGACAATCGTTTGCAAAGTTTTGTGCTTATTATTATATTTCTTATATGAACTGTATTTTTTAAATTTGATTTTTTAAGTTATGGAATTCATTAAATCTAATAAAAATAAGCTTTTACTAGTTTATAATAGTTATACATATAGAGAGGAAAAAATGTACAAGGAATCGAAGTATTGGAAATTTATAGATATGAAATGTAAGGGTCGATTAACAACTACAAGTGATAATATAATTAAAAAAGAAATAGCGGACAAATACGCTAAACTTGCCGCATCCAACAAAAACACAACCAAACTAAACATCTCCTCATATGACGACATCAAAAAGGCAGTTAAAACACAAATAAGGAAAAGATGGCATCTACTCTGGAACGATCAAGACACAAAACTAAACCAGATAAAAAGAACAACATTCAGTTGGGAAAATCATGAATTTAACCGAAAAGAAGAAACCACTATAAACCGACTCAGAATTGGGCACTCCAGATTAACACATGGATACCTCATGTCAAAAGAAGAACCTCCCACATGTGAAGGATGTGGGACCCCCCTCACCATCAAACACATACTAACGGAATGCCAACTCTATCAACAGGAACGAATAAACTTCAACATTACAGAAACACTCGATTCACTACTCGGTCCGGATCCCGCTCAAAACAGGAAAATACTTAATTTTTTAAAATCGATTAATTTAATAGGACAAATATAATGCAAATGTAAATATAAATATAAGCATGTAACAAAAGTAGCACAAAAAAAAAACTGTAACTAATGGCCTATGATGCCGGGTTGTTAAATAAAAAATAGATCAATAAAAAAAAAAAAAAAAAAATTAAAAAAGAGCCTTCAGAGCATAATCACGTTCCAGATATATGCAAATTAGAAGTAAAAAAAGAAGTCGAGAGAATGAAATCCCAAGCACTATCGTCACAAGATAACCCTCAACAAATATTCGCTTCATCACAATTAAATCCAGTGATATCAGGTGCATTACCCGAAATATCTAATTTAAAACACACGTTAAGAAGAGTACGCCAACGTAATGATTGTGCACCGCCGAATCCTTAGTCACTTTTTAACCTCCAAATACCCGAAAGGTATACTTTAACTAAAGATGGAAGGCAATTCATGCAGTACGATAGCGGCCCATCAGATGAACGTATTTTAATATTTTTTACCAAAAGAGAATCTAGAATTAATGGAAAAATATAATAATTGGTTCGTTGATGGTACTGTCTTATATTGTAGACAGTCGTCAAAATATTATTTCATACATGTAATAGAGGTGGGAACATTTTAAATTGTAAACTATTGACTTAGGTCAGTGAAGCATATGTGCTGAGACAGCGATAAGATTACTATATAACACCGCCGCACGCGCAGGCAAGAGGAGTCTCGTTGTCGCTGAGTGAATCGGCGAGGACGTAGGTACTGTGGTCGTACGTGTGAAACGTCGATCGTAGTACGGGCTAGGTGATCTGAATTCGCCAAGTATATTTTATTTTGTGTTTGTTATTTAAATATAATAAAAGTGTTTCCGACTTGAAAACCCGAGTTACAATTATTTAAGTCATTCTTAAGTTCTTACATTTAATAGGAGCAGCGCCGGGATATACTTACTATGTGTCAATGAGGTTTTATTAAACTGAATAGTGCCAAGGTATATGTAATCTTTGAGTCATTTTACTAGATTGGAAAGAACTTAAGATTGACAAACGCACACCATCGTACCTCCAAGTTAACAGTGCCATTCTAATTAATTTTAGAGAGTGTCATTAGCTAGAGAATACGAGGTTGAGGCGTATAGTAGGTTTACCACGTATTATCCAATACGGGTGATACGACAGTACATTTAAGTGCACTCCGACACTTTTCACTCAAATTTACACAATACACGTATTAACAACAAATTCGTTGATACCAACTGTTTACGCTTTATTACCAAACAAATCACAAAAAACATATGTACACCTCCTTAAACAATTAAAAACAATTAAATCAACTTTATCGCCAACATCAATTATGTCAGATTTTGAAATGGCATCAATTAATGCATTTAAAGAAGTATTTCCTAATGTAAAACAAAAAGGATGCCATTTCCATTTTTCCCAATGTATTTGGCGTAAAATACAACAAATTCAATATAGTTCCCAAAAATATATATCAGATTCGACATTTTCAATACAGATACGGCTCTTATTAGCATTAGAATATGTACCAGAAAATCATGTGATAGATGCGTTTGAAGAATTAATAGATTCACCATACTACACAGATAACGAAAACATTTTACAACCACTTATTGACTACATTGAAGACACCTGGATAGGCCGCCCAATGGGTCGAAGAAAAGGTCGTAGATCACCAAAGTATTCAATTAGTTTATGGAATTGTTACGAATCGGCAAGCACTTTATTACCAAGGGCTAACAATGCAGTAGAAGGTTGGCATAGAGGTTTCAGTTCATTGCTTGGTTAGTATATAATTTGTATTTTAATTCAATATAATTTATAATATTTATAATTTGTTTATAATTTAAGGTGCATATCATCCAACATTATTTACATTTATCGATGTGTTGAAAGATCAGCAACATTTAGAGGACATTAAACTGGAACAGTTCATTGCTGGTGCCAAAAAACATCAAAAAAAAATATTATATAAAAATTGTTCAGAAAAAATACGTAATTTAACCTTGTCTTACAATATTAACGACAACATTAATTATTTAAAAGGTATCGCTTACAATTTAACTCTACAAATGTAACTATAATTTTGTGAATTTTTTTGTATTATATTTTTATACTTGTACTTATTACAATAATATTTTTTCGCTATTTTCGATTTCGTAATTATATAAACTTCGCTTTTATTTTTTTCACTATTTTAGTTTCGCTATTTTTCTTTTCGCTTTTATTTTTTCGATATTATGGCCTATAATCCAATTGAACATGTTCACGTGGAGCCAGCCAAAGTTAATTATATAAATTACATTATTACAATTAGCAATACACATTTCTTACATGAGTAAAATAGCATTATAAACAAACACACATTTTTGTTTGTTTGTTTATATAATATAATAACGTAGTGTTATGTAAAAAATATGCAGTTAAATAATTCAATACACCTATAGCAATAAAACTTAAATTATCAATAAATAATAATAAATCGTTTAATATAATATAATATTTTAATAAGAAATGCAATCGTTCTATACATTTGGTATAAGTCGGTCTATATTTTGTTCTTGTAGTAGCATTAGTGTAATTTTATGTTTAACAATCTCCAAAGAGTTACCGTTCTCGCTCAAACGCAGTCTTAATCAGTATTATTCTCATTATAAATATTGTGTATCAAATTTGGTGCTATAGTAATTATCCACTTATCGCACAGTGTCTCTAGATTTACAATGATTGTATAATTATCAAATTCTGTGTATAGCACTGAAGGTCCGTTACTACGTTCATATTGTTTTTTTTTAATTTTTTCGGTGTGATCCATCTTACCACGTGTCCCTTCTGTTTTTTTTTTTTTGTTCTTCTTTTCGGTGCTCTCGACACGTAAACTTGTGACTTATAAGCAGTTTTTTTGTATTTTCGGTTTCTCAGCGTCATATGCGTTGATTTATTTATTTTTCATCATCTTCACGTTTTATGTTCAATATTCTGTGAACGTCAATTATATGTAGGTATATGTATATAATATTTTATGAAATTATTATATTGAAAAAATATGGTCCGATTTGATTACTGAAGATGCATCTTTAGAAAAATTTAAAGAAATTAATAGAACTTATTGTAAAAAATATGATAAAAAAAGTAAAATAAAAACATATGGTTTCATAACAATAGACTTGATAAAAAATTTAATCTATGACAATAAAGGTAATGCGATTTTATATATCGATGAATGATTATGTTTTAATTTAATTTTTTGTATAATAAATGGATATTAAACAAATTCAAAAAGAATTTAAAAAAAATTCAAAAAAATGTTTCGTTTGAAGATCAAACACAAAACAATTCCAAGGTAGGAAATAGTTTAAAAAACACATCAGATGTAAAGATTCAGACAATAATTAATACTAAAAATAAATTACAAAATAGGTTTAAAGAAGTATTATTAAAACCTAATGAAAAAGAGACTGTTATTATAGAAAAAGATGATGAAGATGAAGATAATATTAAAAAAGAAAAAAAACAATACAAATCTACAGATGTAAATAAAATAATTAATCTTAAAAAAGATTTACAGGATAGATTTAGAAATACAATTGTAAAACAAAAACATGTACTTGAAGAACAACAAAAAAAGTTTGGACCAATAATAAACGCATTAACAAATGTTAATACAACAATGAATGCAGTTAAAGATGTTGCTATTAAAACTGAAGGAGATATTCAAAAATTAAATATACAACCTAGAAATCCAGAATTAAAACGATTAACAAGTTCAGAAGAGACTTTTGGAACTCCAAAATATTCTAGTCAAAATTCAACAAGTAATTCTCCATTACCTAAAAATATTATAAACTTAGGTCCTATTGCATCAAAATATTTAAAAACTGTAAAAGATACTAATTCTTTTGGAATATATCTTAATGATAAAGATGATATTTATATGATTGGAAAAGATATAATCGATCTTGATAATGATGATATAATTTTAAATGAAAAAAGATATATAGGAACACCAGGTTTATGGAGATTATTAACTCATCAAGTTCCTACACCCAAACAATTTTATAATGATGATGAATTTAATATTTATAAAAATATATTATTTGAAACTAATTCTATATATCAAAACAATGATCCTTCAACGAAAAGAGCTAAATCAAGTAGTAGTGAAAAATATAAGGTTATGATTAGTTCGATTTGGAAAGAAATGACAGACACAACTGATAAGAAAAAAAATAATAAAAAGAAAGAAAATAATGAAGATAATGAAATTATTGAAAAAAAAGAAAATAATGAAATATTAGCTGAAGATAATCAAATAGGGGAGGGTTTAAAGAAATACACAGAAAATCGTATTGAATATCGTTATATTAGTAATGTAAACCAAGTGATAGATAATTTACAGTTTATTTCTTCAGAAGAAAGAGCTGGAAATAATAATTTTAAAAACGAAAAACTTGGTATTGTTCATTTATTTAAATCAATTATGGAAAATCTTATTGATACTCCTGAAGGTATTGAATATTTACTAAAATATGTAACTTGTTTACCAAAGGAAGTGAAAATATCAAAAGAAAAAATAATTAAACGTATACAGTATATATCAATTGAAGAAAGTATAGGAAATAATATTTACCATGATGAAAAACTTGATATTCTTAATATTTGTATTAGAGAAATGGAAAAATTAATTGATATACCTATTAACGGTGCAGATTATTTATCATCATATGTTTCATGTTTACCAAAGAAAATTATTACAGGTTCAGGAATTGTTAATTATCTTTTGAATTGTTTAAATTTACCTGAAATGCATTGGCCTGGTTATAATTATTTAGGACCGGGAACAAAGTTAGAAAAAAATAAAAAACCTAAAAACAAATTAGATGAAGCTGCGAGAGAACATGATTATTTTTATAAAGATAATAAAGATACTAAAACAAGACATATTGCTGATAAAATTTTAGAACAAAAAGCAATGGAAAGATTTTATGATCCTCATAGTTCTATAGGTGAAAAAACAGCAGCCATTTTTACAGAAAATGTAATGAATGTTAAAAGACGATTTGGAATGAATTCAATTTAATTTAATTTAATTTAATATTTTGTTTTATAAAATGAATCTAAATTTAAATAAAAAACAATTTAATAAAATATTGAAAGCTCATAAAAATAATAAAGATGTATCAATTCTAATTGAAAATAATCAAATTGATAGTGGAAAACATAAATTTATTCTTGAGCCAGAACAAATAAGAAAATTAAAAAACGCTAAAAAAATAATACCGGATCAAGTTTAGAACTTAAACATGTTCAAATTAAAAAAGGTGGATTTTTACCAATAGCTATTGCAGTGGTTGAAGGTGTAAGTGCTTTGGCTGCAGGTGCTAGTGCACTTTATACTGCAGTAACTGATGCTAAACACAAAAAAAAAAAATGGAACAAGAAACAATTCGACATAATAAAGAGATGGAAAAAATTAGATCACAAGGTTCTGGCTTGAAAAAAAAAAAAAAAAAATATTGAAAAAATGAATAAATTTGAAATAACAACATTTAGAAATAATATTGAAAAATTTGAAGGTATTTATACACGGTTTTGGATTAAAAAAAATAAAGTAAAAATTGATCAATTGAGTAATATAGATATAAATTATTTTGGAAATAAAATAAAAAATTATAGAGGGTGTTTTATGTTAAATGAATTACCTACAACACCATGGGAAAATGAATGTGGAGTATTTAATTTAAATTATTTTACTCAAAATGGTTCTCATTGGGTTGCATGGAAAAAAATAAACAATACATTTAAAATATATTTTGACCCATTTGGTCATATAGTTGGTGAGCCACCAAAAGAACTTTTAAAATATTTGGGTAAAGATAATCTTTTTTGTACTGTTTCCCAATTTCAATACTATAATGATCCACCTATATGTGGTCATTTATGTTTAGAATTTATTGAAAATTATAAAAATTTATTTAAATATTTTATTTTTTTTAATAGAAATATTTCTATTAAATAATAACAACTTGTTTAATATATATTTAGTTAACGAGTTAACAAGTTAACGAGTAAACGAGTAAACGAGTTAACGAGTAAACGAGTGAACGAGTAAACGAGTTGTTAACTCGTTGACGTTGTTTTTTTACGTTAACTCGTTGACGTTGTTTTTTTTTACGTTAACGTTGTTTTTTAACAACTCGTTGTTTTAATAATTCGATGTTAAAAAAAATATTTACTAATATAAATAATAGAAATGGAAAATATGAAAACACTTTTAAATATGATTGAACAACAACGTAAAATCCTAAGACCCATATTTAATAATAGTGATATTGATATTGATTCTGAAATTAGTAATATATTATGGAATCAAATATTGGATAATTGTTGTTACGAAAATGTTGCAAAATATGTTTATTACAAAAAATATAACCAATTAAAATCATTTAACTTCCGTGTCATTAGTAATTGTTGTTTCGAAAATATTTTAAGTTTTATTAAAAACAAAAATTATAATGAAATTAAACTTGCACTAAACGAATTACATAAATTAATACAAGAGGAATTACACGATTTGAATAATAATAATAATTATATGGAGCTAGACTGATTATTTTTTAAACATTGAAAATTTAAATCGAATATAATACTTACGAAGTATTATATATAATATTATAGTACCTATACAGAGGCGCACCTCAACGAGTCGTTGTTTTTTTTACGTTAACGATGTTTTTTTAACATCTTCGATTATTTTTTTTATTTTATTAGCAATTGTTTTTTCACAATTAATATTTCCACATTCATATTCTTCATCTGTATCATCGTTTTGTGGAGTTAGACTATATGGCATAAAATGATGATTCGAAATTATATCAATTGATAAACATAATTTATCTTTATTATCTATGTAGTTATAGAAATTAAACCACAATGTGTTCTCATAATCATCAATAAAATTATTATTAAAATTTTTAATAAATTGGGATATTGTAATTTCAGACTTTATCATACCAAAACATTCCCATTGATCCCAAGTTGGTTATCTAGCGAAACCACAGCTGCCTACTGTGAGTTTCGCGTCCGTGGACGCACGGTATAGATCGCGTCCCCAGGTTGCGGATAGGGGGAAACCCGGTTGCGTATTTTGCAAATGTAGGTACGCTCAGAACCGGGTTGCTCTGATTGGTCCAATTTGAATTTGCCGCTATTATTATTATTATTATTTTATTATCATATTTTATTAACCATTAATGATAAGAATGTTATACAAATACGGCTTTAATGACAATTATTAGCTTACAAGTATTATTTACGAACTATAAAAAAATAAAAAAATAAATTTATATTATAATAATTGAATAATATAAAAAGATAAACAGAGAACATAATGTGAAAATATTATATACAGAGAAAGGTATTTACAATTTTTATCTATACCAATTAGTTTGAACAACTTAAAAATCATTGGTAATTAATTATATTGTAATTTTCAATATAATATACTATTATAATATATTATGGTAAATGTTTTTAATAATTAATAATTTTATTTTATAATATTATTACTAACATTTAGTTTTTTCACATCATAGTCAATGTATGTCAATAGTCTCATTATCCCCAAAAAAAAGGGGCCTTTTATTACAATGGAATACAATACATAATATATTATATACTCACTTTAAAAGTTCAATAAATTATTAACAAATTATTAAAAATACAAAACTTGTTATTAGCATTTTATTTTATATTTCAAATAAAAAATTATAAGTAGGTGAACATGAAACTGAAATATATATTGAATATTTATTAAATTTGTTTACATTTAGCGTTTGCTTGATTATTAGTGATACTTTTTACTAAGTTATGTTTACGTTTAACCACTTTCTTTTTATTTTTATTCAAAAGAGAATTTCTTCCTGCAGTACTCTTTTCTGTAGGTGGTCTACCAGCACCAATCCGATGATTACCTTTATATGTTCCTCTTCTTCTAGCCACAGATGTTGGTTGTACTCGGATATTTCTTCCTCGTTTAGAACTAATAATTTTACCAAACAATTACCTATTATACTATTTCATTTTTTCATAAAAAAACATTAATCATACCTTGAAGAATTATTTATTATAAAATCTACAGCTTGAGATGTTGTATCAATGTTTTTAATTTTTTTTGTAAAAACTGATAAATGTCTTATTGATGTTTCAGATACATCTTGTTGTAGTAATTCACCAAGTCTATTAATTGAGTTAGTAAAATCTTCCCATTTCTCTGTGAATTTGTCATTTAATGACTGATTATTATTCAGAGGTATTGAAGGTCTAATATTTGGATCATTTTCAATATCACCATCTTGTAAATTATTTGAAAAATCTTTATAACATAACTGTAAGTTTGTTTTTTCTCTAGTTGTCTTCAAATTTTCTTTTTCCATAATGGAAGTTTGTGGTGTTGGCAACTCATTCAGATCCTATTAAGTAGTGTTTGAAAAAAATTAATATTTAAAATAAATTTAAAATATGTAATGAAGTACCTCAAAAAATGGTTTTGGAGGGCAATCTCTGATTCCCAGAGCTAATAAGGCAAGTTTATGCCTTTCATTTGAATCAGTTACTGGGCTATTTGGAAATTCAATATCATAATATTGTTTTAATAAAGCTTGGTGTTTACAAAACCCTCCTTGTTTGCCACTGTAACAACTACACCACCCAATAATGGTATTTACATCATAAAACTTTTTGCTATCTTTAGAGCTTGGAACTTTGTATAAAAATTCATCAATCTGTAATATAGAATTCGGGTCAACTGATTTCATTTTTGTCAATTGTAATTCATAGTCTTTTTGATTCCTCCTATTGTAAGCAAAATCTAACAAACGATTAATAAAATATTTATCCCAAATTATTGAAATAAACTCAACCAATGCAACAACATTATATGCTTTAGTACGTTCTAAAATAATTTCTTTCAGAATTCTAATTGTTGCCTCTGAATAATTATTGGTTTGATTATTACGAGTTATAAGATTTTCATTTCTATAACTCATTGACCATTCCTGACTTCTTTTTAAATTTTCATTAAAGCGATCTTTGAATGATTGATTTCCTTCCAAATGATTAATTTCATTAACTACATCTTGAAATTCTTCATGGTTCTTTGCGTATACAGCCTAAAAATTGAATTCCTTAATATAAATATAAATCATAAATAATTATTAAATACTTTTCTAAAAAGTTGCATCAACTGTTGCCTGTTAACAGGTAATATATTACTACTAGAAGACATCAACCATCGCCATTCGGCTTGTAAAAAATGAAATATACAGAGAATCTGAGTGGTTTGAGGCCAAATTTCTTGAATTGCCTTTTTTTCAGCCATGGAATCGTCTGTCATTATAATTTTTGGATACTAAATTATGTAAGAAGAAAAAAATTTCAGTAGGTGTATATATAAAAAACAAATTATCACAACATTTTAAATATTTAATAATTATTTTATTCATTATTTTTGAAACCTACTATAAATCATAATTTAAAATTAGTTACTTACCCCATGAGTGATATCAATAAGGGCTAATTCTTTAAGTACATAAATAACTTTTTTTCTCACTAATATAGTTGTAAAGAATTAGTTAAAGTTAAACCATACAATAATACTTTGAGAAAAAAAGTTATTTGTTATAATATTAACCTTGTACCTACCTTTTTTTTTTTTTTTTTCCGAGGTTGAATCGCAACCAGGGAGGGAAGTAGGTTTCCCCATTGCTGCCTCCCTAGCCGCATCGTTTATTGATGACAATAAATGGACAATACATTATACATAGAATACAATATTAAACAACGTAGTACATAATTGGGGGCTTACTACCCTATTTGGCACTTCGGCCCACACTAATACACTTAACTATCTGCTAATCCGTTGTCTCTGCCTCTCCATCTCTTCCTTCTGGCCCATTATCCGCTCCACCATCAAGCAAAATATGTCACCGTTCCTCTTGGCTGCCGTCAACAGAGCTCTCCTCCGGATCTGGTCTGTTGGCATCTGGTTCCTCTCCGGCCCGCACATCAGCTCCATTACATCCTCCGGCACTATTGGTCTTCCAATGGCCAATAGCAGCTCGGTTCTTACCGGAGCCCAAAAAGGGCAGTGGAAAACTGTGTGCTCCGCATCGTCATTCTCCGCTTCGCAATGAACACACGCTGGACTGGCTACTATTTCCCTCTCCCACAGGTACTTCTGGAAGCAACCATGTCCAGTCAGCACTTGGGCCATGTGAAAACTCACCTCCCTGGGCCCATTGTGCCACCACCTCGAAAGGTCGGGGATGAGTCTGATCGTCCACGTCGCCTTACTAGTAGTGGAGTCCCACAGCGCTTGCCACTGTTCGAGGATCCCGCTCACTCCCAATCTTGCTTGTCCATCACCCATCTTCTTTGCTGCAGCGGCGCTCTTCCGATCGGCGTCTAGCAGGAATACCGGAGGCATTCTGGCTAGTGCCGTAGCTGCCAGGTCCGAAACCGTCCTATAGCACCTTGCTACCCTTAGTGCAGCACACCTCTGCGCCTGCAGTAGGGTATGTTTATATTTCTTAACTCCCTGCACCCCCTCTGCCCATACGGGAGCGCCGTACAGCAGTCGGCTGTGTACGACACTCATAAGCAAGCGTCGTTTTGCCTGCGACGGCCCACCTACATTCGGCATTAGCCTCCCGATCGCTGCAACGGCCTTCCGCGCGCCTGCAGCCACCTTCTCGACGTGAACCCCGAAGGACAGTCTGGTGTCTAACTGCACTCCTAGGTATCTGATAGACTTTTGAACATTGATTCGGCAGCCTTGGATGTAGAGCTCAGGGTCCCGATATGCACGCTTCTTGGTCAGCACCACACACTCCGACTTGTCAGGCGCAAGTTGTAATCCATTTCTCGTCATCCATTCAACAATAGTATCCAGGGTTGGGTTGACCAATTCCTCCATGAGATCAGCGTTGTGGGCTGTGGCTACGATCGCAATGTCATCGGCAAAAGCCACCAATTTGATGCCGCCTCCCACAGGGAGTCGGAGAACATCATCATAAAACAAGTTCCACAACGTGGGTCCCAACACCGACCCTTGCGGGACTCCACGCGTGACCGGAAGACAAACGTCATCATTTATCTCTAACTCCCTAGAGCTCATGTAATCCCGGAGCACTTTCACCAAGTACTCGGGTGTTGCATATCTCTGTAGAGCGGCGTCAATCAACCGCCAGGGCGCAGAGTTAAACGCGTTTTTAACGTCAACTGTCACCAGGACACAAAGGTCCCTATTCCGCACTTGGCCACTACCAGCAGCCTCGGCTGCCCTTAAGACTTCATCTATTGCATCCACGGTGGACCTCGACCGTCTAAATCCAAACTGTAGGTTGCTGAGGGCACCAACGGAGTCAATGTGCCTATTTAGCCTGTTCAACAGCAGTTTTTCAAAGACTTTTCCAGCACCGTCTAGGAGGCTAATTGGCCTGTAACTGGAAGGAGCATCTTTTGGTTTACCCTGACCCTTGTGGAGCAGGACCAATTTGGCGCGCTTCCATCGGGATGGAAAAACGGCCTCCTCCAAGCAAGCGTTATAACAACCAACAAAAGTTTGAGGGAACTTCCTGCAAGTCAATTTGATCATCTCATTCGGCACTAGGTCAGGCCCCGGCGCTTTGCCAGACGGCAAATTACTAACAGCCGTAGTTACTTCTTCTGTTGTAAACAGTGGCACTCTTGGGGCTGCGTCAGATTCGTTCACTAGGACCACAACCGGCACTGCTCCAGCAGCAGGAATGACCGACCAATCGATCAGTGGTGAACTGGGGAACAGGCCGCGTGCTACGTTCATTAATACTTCGGGGTCCATTGCAGGAGAGCGACGACCCAACCTCTTGGTCACCAGACGATAGGGAACTCCCCATGGGTCTGAGTCTACTGACCGACATAGTTCTGACCAACTGTCCTCTTGAGCTCTTCGAATTGCGAGTTTTAGATCTGCGCGTGCTTTTTTGTATGCCTCCAGCTCGGCAGTACGGACATTGTGGCCCGTTCTACGACCGACGCGTTGGTATACCCTCCGGGTGGCTATGGCCTTCTTGCGCAGCTCGGCAATGTTGTCATTCCACCAATGGGCAGATCTTCTAGCTTTGAACTTTACCCTGCGTGGCATCGCCGCGTCGCATGAGGTAGTGAGGAGGACGTTGAGTCTCTCAGCGTACTGGCTCGCAGATGAGCCCTCCGGTAGCTGGTGTGGTGGACCGATCAGTTCCCAAAAGACTGCAGCTGCATCAGGATTTAATTTCCTGACCGACCAGCCTGGTACACGATTACGCACTGATCCAGACGCAACTGTGCGCAAAGCAGCGGCCGACACCCTATACGTGATGTATTGGTGATCACTAGCCGAATATGCTTCTTCAACCACCATCCAGTCGTTGACTAGTGGGTGGTAGGTGGGAAGGGCTCTCTAAAAGGTCACGTCAATCACCGAGGCTGCATTGACCCGCCTATAGGTCGGTCTTGTGCCAACATTGCAGACACTGAACCTCAGTGCCGATGTGAGGTCAGACAGCATGGAGCCTCTGGTGTCGATTGACGCCGAACCCCACTCTGCAGAGTGCGAGTTAAAGTCACCTGCCACTATGAGATTTGTACCTTGTTTGTTACGGATCGACTCCTCGAGTCCGCCCAAGAAGAGATCAAACTCCTGAACAGTGCAGTTGGGAGTGCAATAGCAACTATAGAAAACTACATGATTGATACTTGCCCAGGCGAAACCCGTTCCAGCTCCTTTATCAAGGATAACCGAGTCCGAGGCCCCGCTTATGAAAATGGCGCTCTTCTTGTCTAGGCTCTCAGCTCAGTGCTCAGAGTCCCCCATGGGTCGGTAATAATCCGATATTGTTGCTATTGTAATGCCTCTTTCTGCCATTGTCTGCTGAAGGAGCTGTTGGGCGGCCCAACAGTGATTTAGATTAATCTGGATGACTCCCGTACTCGATTGATTCGGAGCGCTCCGGTGAGAGCCACTGCTCGGGTCAATCATTTCGATTTGTATCCGCCGTCTCAAGAGACTTAGCGAATTCACTAGCCACCGAGGCAGGCACACTGCAGCCGGCTACCTTGTGCCCAGTGCCACCGCACCGCCTGCAGCACACAGACCTATCTGTACCATTGCACTCCCTGGCCATGTGCCCATGAGTGAAACAGCGGAAACATCTTGGTTTCCCTTCGGCCATTCTGAGTCTGCAACTCACCATACCAACTCGGAGACGCCCTGTGCTCAATACTCCGCGGGAAGATCCAATCGGCAACGAAACCAGGGCCATCTGAGTCCCCTCGTACCTCTTCCTGAGGCTGACAACCTTAAGCGACTCAGGCGGACTACCAGTGGCGGTAGCCATGGCTTCAATCACGTCGTCAACGGTTGTCCATTGATCGAGGTCTCTGACCTCGACCAATACATTTTGCTGCAGTGCACGAACCTTAAACTCAGTGCCCGCTGAGCGGGAGATCTCAGCACGTACTGCCTCGAACTTATCTTGATCACCGCGGACCTCAATTAGAAGCCCCCCAGATTTTGCCTGTCGCATTCCCACAACACTGTCACCAATAACGCCGCGATCTACACCACCTCGAATTTTCTTAGCGAGTGCTGGGAACTCTTCAGCTTCCACGCCTACCAATATCGCTTGAGGGCGACTTCGTACCCGCGGCCGAGTACTCTCCTTTTTTGAATTTGACTTCGCACTTTGTGCTGGCGCACCCTCCGTAGGTGGAACTTGCTTCTTAGCCTGCCTCTTCTTGACCACCTCTGTCCATGTCTTGGGACCACCGTCCAAACTGCCTACCCCGATGTTGTTCTGGGGCATAATGTCCCACCAACAGGGACTTTGAGTCTCTGCGTCACTATTTGATTTGCTTGGGGGGTCTAGAGCTGTGTTAATGTATACCTCCTTAGTCCTAGTTGCTGCAGCGTTGTATGCTTTAGCAATTTCTTCTTTGCAACCCCGCAGGACTCTTATCACCGAGAGGGTCTCGTGAATAGCAACTTTCGCGGGGTCACTCCGGAGTTTATTAATCGACGCTTCCAAAGCCTGGGCCTTGGTGAACAGCTGCGACAGAACGCCATTCAGATATTAAATCCGCCCGCCCAAGATCTTAACCATCGTGTATGATGAAGCCGTGGAATTCTCTCCATCCTTACTACTACCAGCTTCTGCGCCTGAAGTCACTACTTGTGAGGCGATTAATTTCTCCGCCAAAGTGGACTTACCACTATCTGCACATGGCTCCGATGAGGAGTCCATGGGAAGGGGAGGTATACTTAGGTATATACTTCGAAACCCCGATCTAACAGTATCCCTGAGGAGGTGCGCGCCGCTGCAATCTAGTCTGTCCACAGACAAGCCGTGGGGTTAGGGGTACGCTTCGAAGCTCCTATCTAACGTCCCCTGAAGCTGGTGGCCGGGAAAGACTCACTGTCCCTATCCCCCTCGGACCACGTGTCTATCGCTCACTGTCCCTATCCTCTCCCCTACCTGGGGTGGCTAGGGGGTTCGGGTCTTCGGGATCGTATCCGGTGCGGCCGTAGTAGGTCAGAAGGTTAGGGGGGGCAAATTTTTGCTCCCGACGCTCCAAAATGAATTCCCGCCGAGTTATCGGCGAAAAACTGATTTCGGAGCCAAATTCAAATTTGCCGCCAAGGGACGAGTGACGCCGTCGCTTAAACGCCGTCACTAGGTCACATGCCGTCAGCTGGTCCCCGTCGTCAGTCACGTGACGACAGCTGCTCCCTGACGCGGAAATCAGCTGTCTCTTTGTTTCGCCGTTTTCACCCGGGCGGCTTTGGGCGGCCGTGTAAGTAGATAGGGGGTAAGTGAAACTTTAGTTTACTCACCCGCTATTTGTCGGACCTCATCATGGAAGGTGTTCCTGACTTCGTCTCCTCCAGCCGCGTCTTTTGAGCTACAGCGCGCGATCGTGGCGCGTGTAGTTCAGCCGCAATTTACACGGCGGCTCAGGAGCTAGGGTCGCTGAATTACCCCGATCCAGGGAGTCCGAGGGAGGCGCGCGATGCACCGACCCCTCTGGGAGGGTGCGGTGGGTCTTATCAGGCCGACTCTAAACCGACACCGGCCTGAACGCGCACTTTTTAGATCGGAACTCGATTTTGCGTAACGCGGTAGCAAAAAAAAACACGCGGTGAGCGGAAAAATCGCAATTTCTCCGCGAAAACAAAGCCGATTTCCCCGCGGTTTGGACCAGTCGACGCAACGCGTCGTTCGACACACACTGCGCAAAAAACGAAGCACTATAACTGCCAAAAACCGAAAATACCCGGGAGCGGCACAAAAACACGTCCTACCACCACATTTTTGGTTAATTATTTTAACCTTGTACCTACCTAGTTAAAGAGTTAGTCTTTAATCTCTACCTTCTAGCTATTATGCCATAAGTGTTTTTAAATATGATGAAATCCGATTGTAGATATATTATTAAATTCATTATACATTAATACATAATATGTTTGGTTTTCAATTTATTTATTGTTGAATAATGTACTCAATTATAATTTATATTATTAATATTAATTTGTTATATAATATAATTGTATAATTGTATAATTGTTTCAACTATTTTATTTAATTATAATTTAAAAATTCAGGTTATAACAACAAATATAAGATTATTTAATTTTTTTAACATATTTTATAATTTACATAACTAGTGAAATAAATGATTAAGTGGAAAATATAAAAAATTGAGATAAGTGTATAATAACTATAACTGGTATTATTTAGTATAAATAGGTACATATTAGAATAAATATTTATAAAATGAATAATATTGTTTGGAATACATAATAAATATTTAATTACCGTTAATCCATTGAAACATAAGGGAAAATTATCCATTAGCATTTTAAATCCCTTTTCATAGGCCACAGCCGTTTGTTGCTTATGAATTAAAACCCCAATTGGCACTGCACCTCCCTTTGTAGCTGTTAAGAGAACAGTAACAGATGCCATGGACACATCACAGCTAGAAGTTGAATCCATAAATATGATTTCAGAACTATTTTTCAGTTTTTGTGCTCTTTCATTTAATGGTGTTACAACAAGGACTACCCATGGATCTGTTTTATCCATTACAACATGTATGCCTATAAAAATTATAAATATTGACTAGAAAGTATAAACTACTAAGTTTGATGAATTATTAATTCATAAAATGCCTAGTATATAATATTAACTTACCTTAAGTATTATCTTATTTTTTTATTATTTGCACAACACTAATGAATTAAATGTATTATACAGTTAACATTATATTATAAAAAAAATATGTGTCTATCAGTTTTGTAATGAAAATGTTCAATATATTTGTATATATTCAAAGAAGTTTGGTACTTTTTAAACATGTATGTAAATTAATATTTTTTTATATTAATAATAATATTATCTAAAGATTGTATTAAAAATTCAACAGATTTGAAAAAAATATTGAGTAATAATCTCTTCAGGTACAATTTATAAAATATAAAAGTATACAAATCATTTATGGACTATTTTTTCATAGAAACTGACTAAAATATAATTTAAAAAAGGACCATATAATCTAAAAATAATATTTCCATGTGTTTAAATTCCTTATTTAAATACCACATCAAATAATATTAAACCTATTACACATTACATATTATAGTATATTATAAATATATTATAATATATAAAATAAATTTACAAAATATGTTATAAACAAATAATGTAAGACAATGTTATTATACTACCTAATTATGATACTTAGCCATTTTTATATATTCAAATAATAAATTAATTTATTAATAATCAAATAATAATACCTTGGTTTAAATAATCTGGGATTTTTTCTTCCAATCTCTCAAAAGGTTCCTTAAAACTTCCATAGTTTTCTTCCAAATATTTATGCCACAGTCTATATATAGTCCAAGGTCTTGGGTTCAATGCACCATTAGCCAATGAAACTATATAATTTGGAAGAGTACGAAGTCTAGATATATTCTGTTTCATTGCTTGACTAGGAGAAAGTCCATCAGCAAAATATTTTAGAAAAACAGATTTTACTTCTGGATCAATAAATAATCGCTTTAGAGCATCAGCACTACCACAGTTATGGCTATGAAAAGGATTAATTTTAATAACAGTGTTTAGAGGAGGGTCTCTTTTTAAGTATTCATCATTTTTCTTAGATCCTTTTGTCACAATTTTTATCAAAATATCAATAAATGCATCACATTTTTGGTTTTTTTTACTGCTTTCCACTTTTCTATGTGAACTAAAACTGCACACCCATTTGTTATGCATTACAAACCTATAAAAGTCAATACATTGTAGGATGACTTAAAATAAAAAAATTAGGCACTAAGAATTTTTTACTTTTGGCCCTTCAAATTAGATTTTCATATCCCATTACTATTAGACAATATAAGAAAAGTAATATAGGAAAGTGATAGATTTAACTTTTGAAGCAATTTCACTACTTCAAAGATGATGACAGACAAAAAAAAATATTTTTTTTTTTTATTTTTTTTTTTTTTTTTACTTATAGTTATTAGGTACTTAATACTTATAGGAAAATAAATTATCTCAGCACTCAAATTGGTTATATCCTTACCTAACTATATACTAGGTAATTAAAATTAACAACTTCAATTGAATTAAAATTGATTATACTTTTAATTTAATAAATAAAATATACTTACCGACTACTATTTCCTTTATTCAACCTATTACCTTGTATCCAATAACTATCATCAAATTTTCCAAATTTCCTAATAAAACTTTTAGCATCATCTTTATCATCCATATATGTACGTAATGTCAATACATTTTTAGAAGATAGACATTCCGAGACAACTAACATAAATGTGGAGCCTTCAAAGTACTCCAATAATGATTTTGTGTATAATGTGTCCTATTCAATACATAATATGACACACATAATATTACTTAATAATATGAACTACTATATAATAATATAATATAATATAATATTGAATGCATTTATTAAATACTAATTTATACACTTAGTAAAATATTTGAATTACCATTATTATTAGTTTAACAATTTGTAGGGTTCTTCGATATTTATTAATACTTACTACCTATAGAAAATAGGTTGTAATGTTTATAAAAAATAATAAATAGTATTAATTACAAATTAATTATAATATATAAGAAAAAAAGCGTAACGTTATTAAGTAGTAAGTAGGTACTTATTAGTTATTACTTATTATCATTAAAGGTAAAGATAAAAGACGTAATCTAAATATATCTTTAAATAATTCAAAATTATTATTATTATTGTTATTATTAGCGGCAATTCAAATATAAGTTTATTTAGTTCTTGATAATAAAATAATAATAATAATAATAATAGCGGCAAATTCAAATTGGACCAATCAGAGCAACCCGGTTCTGAGTGTACCTACATTTGCAAAATACGCCACCCGGACTATTCGCCGGACATATTATATACTATTTATATACTTATCTATGGAATAATTAAATATGATATTTATGGAAATGTGTTGTGTGTGTTCGACTGTTCCGTTCGCCTATTCGCCATACAATCGTTATTCGTACACTTGCCACTTGCAACAGATTTTGCATCCCGTATTCCCGTGCACGCTATTTTATATACGTGACATTGTGCCGTCATCAATTCATTATGTATTATTTTGTACTCGTGCGAAATTCACCAGTTGTTTTAATTGCTGTTACACGTAAATAATAATCTTACCTTTTAACTACCTTCTCCAATTTATGAGTCAATGGTTAAAACGCAAAGATGTTGACAATGATCCTGACAAAAACAGCAAAAAAAATGAAAAATGACACTATGACAAATATAACCGCACCGAAATCTGCAGATTCATCATCGCTGAATACACCAGTAACTAATATTTCATCTGGTAGTGCCACTACCACATTTAATTTAGATATAGCAAACTTTTTAAAAGAATCTAAAATTAGTATAACTGACCATGACCGTGCTTGACCGTATTGATAAAATCGAGTAATATACCTGATATTGATTTTGTTTATCCATTTTCTATACATTCCAAAAAAGGTACCGGAGTAAAATTTATTTTGAGAAATATAAATGGTTGACATATTCTAAAAAGATGTCTGGATTGTTTTGTAAATATTGTGTTTTGTTTAGCGATAAAGGTGGTCGATATAAAACTATTCAATTATTCAAATTTGTTTCTAAACCATTTCAAAAATATGCCAAGCTCCTAGGTAAAGACGGAGATCTAGAAATTCATAGCAGAAACCATTATCATGTAGCTTGTGTTGAAGTTGCAGATAATTTTATGACTACTTTTAATAATCCAAAAAAGGAAGTTATAAATTTGATAAATACCGAGAGAAAAAAACAAATTGAAGAAAACCGGAATCGTTTGAAACCTATTGTGGAGTCTATTATATTTTTAGGTCGACAGAATATTCCCTTTCGGGGCCACCGTGATCACGGTAATTTTTTTGAAAATGATCTCGAAAAAAATAAAGGTAACTTTCGTGAACTTCTACATTACCGAATCAATTCTGGGGATTCAATTCTAGAAAATCATTTGAAAACTACACATTTTAAAGCTACATATATCAGTCCTGTTGTTCAGAATGAACTAATTGAATGTTGTAGAACAATTGTAACAGAAATCATTTTAAAAGAAAAAAAAGAATCAAAATTCTATTCCATTTTTTTTGATGAAACTACTGACATTAGTCATTCATCTCAAATAAGTTTAGTTATACGATACGTACATAAAGCAGTTGTAAAAGAAAATTTTATTGCGTGTATCGATTGTCATGCATATGTTTACAATACAGATACAGAAAAAAACTTAGAACCAAAATTAAATGGTGAAGTTTTGGGTGACGCAGTAATTTCATTATTACAAAAATTTGATTTAAATCTTAAATACTGCGTGGTCATTGGAACAGACAGTTGTTCAGTTATGGTATCGTTAGTGCGAGGAGCTGTGCAAAAAATTCAATCCTTTGCCAAAAATGCTATCCATTGTCATGTGCAAATCATGCATTGAATCTCTCTATCTCAAAATCATCATCAGTCCAAAGTATTAGGAACAGCGTAGGACTAATGAAAGAAATAATAGAGTTTTTCAATTGTTCATCTTAAAGAAATTGTATCTTAAAAACTGTCCTGGATGGTCAGCCTCGTTTACAAAGTTTATGTGAGACCCGTTGGATAGAACGCCATGACAGTGTTATGATATTTAAAAAATCTATACCCTATACGATTGACGCTTTAACTAAAATTTCTGAATGGAATGAACTTGTCTCTTCATCTAAAGCTAAACGTTTATTAACAGCTATGTGCAGTTGCGAATTTATAATCGCAATTCAATGTTTATCAAATATTTTATGTGTGACAGCTCCAATGAGTCGTATTCTTCAAGGCATAAATAATGATGTGTTATGTGCTAAAAACTGTATAGACGATGTTATTTCAAATTTAGAAAATAAATGTAATAATTGACAATCAATATTTGAAGAGATATTTAAAGAATGCGAAGAGTTAATGATTGAATTGGATATTGACGTTAAAGTGCCTAGATTATCAAAAAAACAAACCAACCGTGCCAACCATCCGGCAAAAACAACAGAAGAATATTATCGAGTTTCTTTTTACATACCATTACTTGATAGCATTATTGAAGATTTAAAATCACGGTTCTTGAGTAAAGAAAATAAGTTGTTATGGAATCTATGCCTGTTAGTTCCACGATACATTGTAGATATTACTGGTGAAGATTTTTAAAAAAATAATTGAGGCTGCCACAAAATTATATAATTTCAATGAAACAGAATTTGATGATAAATTTTAACTACAGACAGAATTGGAAATATGGAAAACAAAATGGCAGGGTGTAAAAAATGACGGTACCTAATATCAATATTAATTTCTTTCGAAACGTTTTGCCAGCCCACCCCCCATGATTTTTTTGTTTTTCTAGGGGAAGGAATTGCGAATTTTCAAACCAGGCGTGCGAATTCGTGCGAATTATGTGATAAATACCTGTATAGTTTGTTTATACTATTTGTACTATTTAATCAATATTTTGTTATTGAATGTAGATTTTTTATCAAGTTCGAATTTTGTTATTAAATAATATACATTTTTTATTATTTATTCAATCGAATATGGATATGTGGATTTAAAAATAGAGCTGTTATATAAAAAATGATGAGCATTTTGAACGAATAAATTATATTATAACCGTAATATTAAAGATTTCCGATCTAAAGAAAATCTATATTAAATAAAAATCTATATTTTATAAAAAAAAACAACTCACATAGCAATTTAAACATATTCAATATTTAACACATATGTTGCTTACAATATTACTAAATTTCATATTGGTGCAATATGTTTTTTACATGTATGAGCAAGATATTGTTAAAAAATATTCATATCACATTTTGAAAATATGTTTCTAGAATTATTTTAACAACATGTAGGTTCAATTATTGGCACAATGTATTTTTATTGTGTAGTAAAAATATTTTTATAAAATACATAATTAAAACGCTTTGACAATATTTCTTTAAAAGATTGTGTCAACAATATAGAGTGTTTCTCGTTCCAATATTTCTTCAAGATAGTTGTAGCAATATGTTTAAAATAAGTTACAGGAGATGAGCAAAATATGCAGATACTGATTCTTGCGTATTTATAATTTTAAAATTTAAAAAAAATCATCCCCTATCTCTGTCTTAGTGCCTTGTAGGTTCCAACATTGTTAACCTTACTCTGTCCCTTTTGTGATAAATATAATATGATAGAAGATAGAACTCGAATTCTCTGATATATCTTTCTAACAATGTTGGTTTCGGACATTGTCTGCTATTAGTCCATTAACCATTTATTTATAGCCTATAATTATAGGTCTGTTGTCTATGGAATACATTTAAATCCTGCTCAAATAATCAATTGATTTCAAACCAACATATTCTAATAAAGCTATTCGAAAATAATATATAGAATTTACTATTTTAGTTCGTTTTATTTCAATATTGATTAGAGGGATCAGGATCCCCAAATATTTCAAAGTGTACCTTCTAAACACTATTATGACACAATCAAACTTCTTATTAATAAGTAATAAGTTAATTATTTGTTATGAATTAATATTTTATTTTATTACCTATTATTCGTTATGCAACCATCGCAAAAACTGTTTATTATTATAGCACAAATTCAAAATGCTTATAACTCACTTAATAAGTGATAACTGAATTATTATAAAAAAAAACCCATTCAAACACTGCAGATGATATTCTTACTATTAAGTTTGATAATAGGTCGATTGACAATTCACTCTAATTCTTAAATAATTCGAAACTATAATAATTATGATTTGCTCAGTGGCGCATTTAAGGGGGGGGGGGCAACTGGAGCAAATGCCCGGGGTGCCAAATTTTAGGAGGCGGAAAATTTTTTATAGTTTACCACTACATAAGATTGAAATCTTTCTATTCTGTCTGATATAATTATTATTCAAAATACAAAGTATAATAAAGATTATAAATTAAACATAATATAATAATTAAACATAGACCTAAATACTCATAACTCATAAGGTCTAATGTCTAATATGATTATAAACGGTTTGCATACGGGTCTATGAGCGGCACGGGATTGCGACAATCACAAATATAATATATCTATGATTTATATATATATATATATATTATAATTTATATTTATGACCTGTGGCGGCATTACGTTTTATTCAGTCAATACAGGTTAAAAATAACATAATATTATTATTATCCATAAATATTTTCCCGATCGTCGCCGACCACTTTTATTTTATTTTTGTCTTTGACTCTCTTGTGTAATAAATTGACTACGCATACGGCATTAAACGCTTGGTGTTATTATTTAATTTACTCTTTAGTTTTTATTGTTTATAATTAAATGTATATTTCTTTGTGGGGGGGGGGGCGCTAGAAAAATGTCGCCCCAGGGCGCTTAATGTATAAATGCGCCACTGGATCTGCTGAGCGTAAATTCGCAATGTTATGCACTATTGTAAGACGGAGACAACAAATGTAGGTGTATAGGTATAGTGTATAGGTACTACAAACTGTACTGTATGATTATGTAATATTATAATTCACCAACCGAATCCCTTGCTATATACTATACTACCGCCGCCGGTAGAACGCTACTTATAACCATAGAACAATTTATAGAAGCGAGGGGTGAAGTGGCCGTGCGGACGCGCACCGTCGCCGGTTCGAATCATAATTTATAGACAAGAATCTCGGACATGGGCGCTTTGTTCTTCGGGGCAGTTCACGCTGTCTGGAGAAAGAAGCCACCGCCCCCCACCCATGCATGACAGAAACTTACGGGTGCCCACTAGAAATTCTGCCAAACACACAAGACGTGTCCCACAACCTAAAGTACCGCCCTCCCCCCACCCAATGATGGCCTTTGTTGCCACGGATTAACTAAATAATAAAAAAAAAATATCCCACATACCATTTACCAATGTTAAAACTTTGATAAACGTTGAGATTGAATTGAATTTTAAAGGGTTCGAAAAATAAACTTTAATAAAACTAGATAAAGTGTTAATTTTGAAACATTTAAATTAGAATAAATTTTAAATGCTTTATAACCACTTAATTTAGTTTAAATTATAAGTATTAAAAAGTTAATTTCTATACAATGCTGAATAAACGTACAATGAATAATATTTAAGTAGAATAACATAACTAATGCTAATTAAGCCTTAATCCGTACATATATATTATAGGTTACCTAATTAAGACTGTATACACATTAAATTAAAATTGCGCTGTAAATACAGTTATTTAACACTTCTTAGATACTTAAAAAACTTTATTCGCATTATTTTCAGTGAAGCTATATATTGTATATATATAATATAATATACATATAATTGTTATATATTTTATGTGAAACCTGTATATATAACGGACAGTCACGGGACCAAAATAATTGTCCGTTATGGATAGGTGTCCGTTGTAGACAGGTTTCAATACCTATTATAAGTATGTTGTTTGCCACTAAATACTGTAATAGTTATACACTAGATTTATTATTTTATGTATACTAAAGCTACATGCGCAGTCTATACTAGCTGTTATGTTAGTATTATAGCCTATAGGTAATAAAATATTATAATATATAATATACGCCCATCGTATTATTATGGCTATCACTCAGGTCTCAGACCCGTATTTCGAAGAAAAAAGAGATAGCTTTGACAAATCGGTCAATCTAATTGCGACAGTAATGTACCTATAATTCAGAGCCGTGTCAAGCTATTCAGCGCCCCGGGGCAAAATTTTTTCGCGCCCCTTCCCTACAATTTAACTATTAATCGTTTTCTTATTATATAAATCTCCATATTATCAAATACCACGAAAACTAACTAAAATATAATATACAATATTTAATATATTTTTTAGTTTATTTTAACTAAAAATATTGATAACAAATTAATCATTAATAATTAATATATAAAAATACCAAACAATATTTTATAATTTTTTTCTTGCTTTATCTTTGGCAAATCTCTTGACTAAAGTACTCCAATCAATACTCTTTACAACTTTAGAGTCCATGCACAATAATGATGATGTTTTTTCATTAGCTAATGATGAACGGAGATATGTTTTTACTCTTTTCAAAACAGAAAATGAGCGTTCACCACTAGCATTTGAACAAGGCATGCATTAAATATTTTAAGGGCAATTTCTATCGATGGAAATGTAGAACTTATATTATATTTTATTGATGCTTTCGATGAAGCGTGAAAAGAATTTTTTTGACTTTCTGGCATACACAAAACCATTTGTTTAAACGGTGATAATTCTTCAACAAATTCAATATCTAAGTCATCTTCGTATATATTTACTAACTTTTCAGCTCTTAATTTAAGCTCAGTTTGGTCTATGTCTTCTAAATGTAAAAAAAATCCAAATTTTTCATTTTATTCATTGTACGCTTCTTTTCGTTTATTTAAATTACTGATTAAAGCATCAATGATAGGAAAAAATGTTTTAATTTTCATGTTTTCTTTTTCTGAAAATATAATATCTTCCGAACCTCCTTTATCAAAAAATACGGCCCTTTTTTTGTCTTTTCAAATCATAGGGAAACAAATCTATTTCACAAATACTTATAGCTTCATTTAATATAGTTTCAAAATTATTTCTTAATTCACAAATATATAATTCAAGTGATGTGTATAATTTTACCACCGATGATAAATCCATATCAACACATTGTAAACTTTTGATGGTTATGTTGAATCTTTCTAATATAGGTGTCCACAAGACTAACATGAATGTAAATTCTAGGTTTTTCATTTTTTTGAATAGAGCTAATGCTTCATGTCATGTAGCAGGCCTCTGACTTACATCTTCTGATATATTTTGTAATGCAACAACAATCTTTTTATAACCATTTTTTATTGACTTGCAAACAAAATATCTTGATGACCATCTTGTAGGACATACATTTTTAAGCAATGTTGAATTAGGAATAGAATTAAGTTAATTTTCTAAGATCTTCCAACGTGATGTAGAACCAGAAAAAAAAGTATACAAACCTTGAGTGATCATAAAAAACCGATTACCTACACTAGTCTCTTCAGCTGCAAATGTACCAACTAAATTCAGTGAGTGCGCCGAACAAGGCACAAATTCAGCAGTAGAAGAGCTTTTTTTTATACGGCATTGTAATCCATTATAGATTCCAGACATATTTTGAGAATTGTCATAAATTGGTCCTATACAGTTTTTCATGTCAATCCCAAGTTCAGAAAAAAAGTGAAGTATAGCCAATTCCATATCTTTTGCCTTATGACCAACCGAAGGTAAAAATCCCAAAAAACGTTCAACAGGTGAACCGTCTGGTAGAATATATCTTATTGCTACTGTAAGTTGATCAACTTTTGATATATCAGGTGTAGAGTCTATGATAATTGAGAAATATTTAGAAGTTATAGTGTCCTGAACAATATTTTCTAAAACAGTTTTAGTCATGGTTAAAATTAAATCGTCACAAATGGTATTCGACATGACACATTTCCTTTGCCTTTATTTGCATACTTGTCAATATGAGTAGAAAGAAATGGATCAAATTTAGAGATTAATTCAAGACATCCTAAATAATTTCCATTGTGCCCAGAACCTAGGATTTGATCATCACCTCTAAATGCAAGTCCTCTAGATGATAAGAAAATAATAGTTTCAATTAAACGATTAATTACTTGTTGCCAATATGATTCTTCTTTCTGAATTTCAATTTTAAGCTGTTTGTCTATAGTTTCTAGATTTTCATATTGTTTGGAAAAACATAATTTCACAGATCTAAGATGAATTTGATTTTTTTCATGATTTTTAACATAGTCTAAACATTTTTTCCAGTTAATAAATCCTTTACCTTGATGACTACAGACTAAATTTAGTTTCATTTTGTGCAAATAGAAGACAGTAAAAACAGTATAAAGAATTTTCTGAACAAGAGTATAAAACCCAATCTCGAGATTTACGTTCACCATTATGTAATTCCCTTGTAAATACTTGCCTAGGAAGATACCGAGAATATTTACCAACTTTACGCAAAGTTGATTTAAACTTGATGCTCTCCCAACAAGTTGATATTTTATTGTGTACTAAATAATTTATTGTATTACTATTTAAAATCCATTTGGCTGGATCAGTTTCAAGGTAAACCAAATTTTTAGCCCTGTGTTCTATATCTGAATATTTCTGATCCTATAAAATTGTGTATTTTAGTATATTAGTATATATAAATATATAATATTATCTTTGTAAATTATTTATATATTCAATAATCATTTGATATTATTTAAAAATATTAACCATTTAATATATATTATAATATATAATACATTAATTACTATATTACAGCAAGCCTGGGCCAGTTAATGATAATTTTGAACTGAGTTCAGTTAAGTTAATGTTTAAGTTAATTAACATCAATTATTAAATACTTACATTGTTTAAGTCAATCTCATCTAGGTCATTAAATTCTGATGCTTGTTCATGTAAATTCACCAACTCTTTATTTTTATTAGGGTCGTTAACTAAAAGAAACAAAAATATTAAATAAATATATATATATTTTTTTTTTAATAAATTATTACCAGAACCAGAAATAAGCATTTGGTTGTATATGCATGCACGCGTATGTGCGTACCTATGTATGTATGTATGTATGTATATATGTATGTATGTATTTATGTATATATGTGTATGTATGTAATACATATATAGGGATAAATGTGTTGACTCGGGCTAAGTCGAGTGTGTGAACGATTCGGTTCTCACGATGGTCTACGTGACCGAAAAAGCTGGGTCAGCACATTCTTAGAGACCCGGACGGACCGTTGCGGCGGGCCTCGCCCGGCGGACGGCAGTCTTGTAAGGTCCAAAGTGTGAGCAACACCCGCGTTACTGGTCAGAGCATTTTTCATAGTTTTTAATCAGAACCTCATATTATAGTGTTAATCAGAACCTCTCTCAGTGTCAGTATTTATATAGATTCATTACATTAATTATTTATATTAATTCTTTTGTGTTTAATTGAAATATTTAGTATTAATATCAACTTATAAAAGCATTATATACATTATTACAACAAGTGCCTAATTTAATAAATCGTAAATCTTAGTATACGTAATCTACGTGTTACTTATTTAACACCAATACCTACGGTTTTACGTCATTCGACTGTGGGTCACACTTCATTGGTGGCAGCGATGGGATCTCTGAAAGGGAAGAATTGTCATAATTTATTTTGTGACGGTGCAATTTTGGAGATCACTAAAGAACCTACGTGGACCACCGCCGTTTGGTTTCAACCGGTCAGAAAATCACTACGGAAAATCAGTACAGGAAGATAAGGCAGAATCACGTTCAATAATCGGAGACTCGAGTGTCTAAAGGTATATATATAGTATACGTATTTAAAAAAAAAAATATATTGTAAATTGGAAAAATACGCACCGCCGTCGTCAGTGTCGTTACGGCGTGTTACATTATACATTCGGCCGGTCGGATATAATATATATGTCTATACGCCGGTGTATACTATATACATCTATACAATTCATTACCGGACGGGCGCGTTAGCATCATCGTCCCGCAGTCGCCGTCGAGACAACCAGATCACATTAAATACGATCTAAGAAATAGTGTTAATTCGTTCGATACGCGTTGCTGGCAGTTTCGTTGTTATGCGTCATATATAATATTCATATTATACGCGTCGCCGTAGCCGCCAAGGCAAATCGTTCATACGCCGTGGTTCAGCGTCCCGTGCACACGAGCGAGGAGGGATCGGTTGTTATCGCCTTGGTCGTCGTCATCGTCGCCGCGCCGTGTTGAACAGTGTCATCGTCGGGCAGTAGTACGCAACGCCGCCGCATTAATAGGTCAAGGTCGACGCCACCGTGTCAGTGACAGGCGTCTCGCGACAAGATAATTTCCGATATCAAGTTCTTATCAAACCTTGTTATCACTTAGCAGATTAACCATTTGCAATACCTCAAGGTGTAGTAGTCAAAAAGACCTAGTACGCCATCTAGCGGATTATTTTTACATAATCTTATTTTCAATAAATAGACTATACTCTGTTCCACGAGAGATCATGCCGCGCACCGACCAAAACTGGGTCCCCTACGCTACACCCTGTCATAGGGTAACCAGTTTCGACAGCAGTGAGATGCAGGGAGATGCGCAGAACCGGCATGATGTCTCGTGGAACAGGGTATAATATTGTTCTGTGCTATTAGTATACTAGCACGGTATATTATAAGACCGTGGTATGTACCCATATAGCTATATTATTGCGGATATTCTAATAAAAAAGTTCCCATTTGTTTGTCGTAGTTTTTGTACTCAGTTAAATTATACAAATATACATTAAAAATGTTTAATTGTGATTTTTGTTCATGCCAATATAAAAAACGATGTTCATTGCTTCGGCATCAAAAAGCCAAACACAATTTTTTTTTATATAATTGCAACTATTGTGGGTATGGTTGCAATATGAAAACAGTTCTAATTCAACACTTTCAAAAAGAACACTCTTTTTCAAATTCCGAAATAAGTATGTTTTTATATTTTAAGGTATTATTTTATTTCTGGTTTTATGTGTAAAAGAGTAGTGTAAAATGGTAATAGTGTAGGTAACACGACAGGAGCGTATTTATGGGGGTGGCTGAGGGGGCTTCAGCCCCCCCCCCCCCGAAATCTAGGAATTGTTTATTAAGTCTACTTATTATGTTCTACTAGATGTAAAATCGTAAAAGTTCAATATAATTTTATAAAGAATTATTATCAACAACGAACAAATTATTCATAGTATAATGTGTCTCAGTTGGAGAAAATACCCCAGCCCCCCCCCCCCCCCAAAAAAAAAAATATCTAAATACGCCCCTGTAACACGATATACTACTTTTATATAATAATTAGAGTATTGCAACATCAGAGAAAATTATCATTCAGCATCTATATGTTTTTTTCTGTTGAAGGAATAGTACACATACATTAACAACAAAAAGTAGTACCTAAATTTCAAATTAGTTAACCTCAGAATATTTTGCATACATCGGTGTGTAAAAATCCTGTTTATTTTTTGTATAAGTGTATAATATTATTATATACATTTTATTTTGTTTGGTAGAAATTCATTCATTAGGTACATAAGTACATATTAACATATTTAACAAAACATATAAAATTTAAAATTAATTTAGACTTTAAAAAAATGTTGGTAGAATGTGTTTGATTTGACTTTAATGGGTCAGAGTATCAATAACATCGTGCCGCTATCTACAGAAGCGTTATCGAGAGTAAACAACAACAGTCGACTCCAATTCAATATGCAACAATATTTATTAGGCACAATTCTGTAAGTTTCATTTTATTGTTACAAAGGGAATAATTGCGAATGGGAAGCACAAATATTATTAATTTTTTTTTATTACTACAGGGACAGTTATTACGTTTGATTGCTATTTCGTTTTCTATTATTCTTTCCCAAACGCTATTTACTGCTATCCCTAATTTAAAATTATTCTCTTGGGTTTTTTTTTTTTATTTTATTATTTTTAGGATTATTATTATTTTTTTTTTATTGCTTTTAAATAGTGGGAACTTTATAGCTAGTGTATGTCGAAATCAGGGTTGGACGATAATATTAGCGCAGATTTAATTGATTTTGATAGCTCCAGTAGTGATCCCTCAAGTGGGGACTTGCATGAGCCGAATAGTGTATTACGCAGGGTAAGAGACTCCTTAGGACGAACAGACGAACTTTTAGGTGAAGCTAGGTACTTCTTGCGTAGTCAAACATCGGGCAGAACGTCAGAGCTTCAAACCGGTACCGAAAATCCAAAGCATCAAAAAGTCAAAAGTCCAGAGCATCCAGAGCAACCGACAATCAAAAGTTCAGAGCATCCAGAGCTTCCTAAAGTCAAAAGTTCAGAGCATCAAGAGCATCAAAAAGTCAAAAATTCAGAGCATCCAGAGCAACCGAAAATCAAAAGTTCAGAACATCCAAAGCATCGTGAAGACAAGGAACACGCGGAACATCCAGAACCTCAACCAATTTCAGAGCAGCAAAAATATTCAGAAAGTATAAAAAGGCAAAAAACGTCAGAGCGACAGATAGAAATCATGACCAACAATACCTCTGATTCTATGGAAGGACCCAAATCCGGAGTAAGCATCGAAGCAGCAATGCGAGTAGTGCCGAACTTTGATGGAACAAATCCCGACCAGGCATACCATTTCCTAAGGCATGTGATTTTGCAGTCAGGAACTTTGATACTAATAATATCAATTTAATAATATTTAGCTATATAATCGGTAAATAATATCTAAATACGGAGAAATGGGTTTTTCTTTATCACCGTCGCCGTCACCAAGCCAACCTATTTGTCACAAACAGTACCATATTATACATGATTCTAAAATAGACCTTAAAATACTAAAATATATATAATAATAAAATTATAACATATTTGGTTCTCGAGGCCACATGTAGTATATTAAGCGCAAATAAAGGCGCCCCATTATTTTTACAAAACTACGGTGGTCGGGGGCAATTTCCCCCTTTGCCCCCCCCCATTAACACGGCTCTGACCTATATCATTGTTCCCCGTATTTTGAGTGTTTATTTATAGTTCAAAAATTAATACCACGTTACCCGAATGGTTACAGTTTATAAATTATCAGTACCTATACATACATTATGGACACGAAAACATAATATCTTATATCCATAGACCTTTTACTCATAGACCGGCCCATCCTATACTAAATACATTGATAGTCGCGTGCCAACATAGCGCAGTGATGCTGTCCATTTATGGATCAGTGCTGCCATAAAATCATGTGCAATGGAAATATATAATAATTGAAAAATATAATATAGGTACCTAATACCTATAATTAATTTTTTTAATTTAATTTATACATATAAAATAAACGACCACTATTTATTATAATTCATAATAATATATTTGTAACTAAATAATAAGTATCAAACATATAAAATCATTCAAAATTAAGTACAAAAAACTGACTATTTAGTTACCTACTTATTCATTTCTAAATAAAATTAGTTTAGTAAATTTTTTTCTAACTCCCATTGTTTCCTTTTGTTGTTGGTTGGCGATATGTCGAAGTCTTAATGTTATAAAAGTAGTTATTATTATTGTTATTAACTGATCTCTGTGGTTTGTAAATAAATTCTGATTACTTAAATAGCAAACAAAAGAAAGTGTAAAAAGTGAACATTTAACTGCGAAAAAACTCAAAAGCACTGCAAGATAATATTATATCCGTGATAGACAGCTGGTCCTATACGATAATTTTTTCACCGTATCAGAGTAACTCAGTAACCGAAAAGCGCCACCTATGTTGAAACGGCGGAAACTTGGAGAGGGCCGGTCTATGAGTAAAAGGTCTATGCTTATATCAATACTATATTACAAAAAGATTTCGTTGTCCTATACGCGTGTCCGTCGATATATATATTTATAATTTCGTTAACTTAGCCGATTCATAACATAATATTATAACACTATATAAGTTTATGATACCTATACTTACGTATAGCGGGGTATCTTTTGTTGCATACGATTTTAGTTTTTATTCAAATAAATCTAAATAACTGTAGTTACCTACTTATTTTTAACATCCTAGATTTTTATAAAACAACACTCTTTTTCAATTAAAGATTAATTTATGATATTTAGAATATTATATTCTATTGTACCATGACACAAATAGAAAGTAGAAACTGTAAAAGTAAGACAAAAAAAACAAAAATACAAATAACACCTTAAAATAGTGAAAATTAAAAGATAGTCAAAATATTACAATATATAATAATTATAAATAAAAATAATTAAGTATTATGATAATATAATATATATATAATAATTACAATTACAGTTACAGTGGTCGAATGTTAAAAAATTATATAGGTACTGTAGTCGTACAGAATACAAATATATATTATTATAATGTATAGTTGGAATAAAAACAATAATAAATAATTATTTAAAGGCGCAGGTAGTAAACGTATATATTTATATAAATTTATTTGACGAAGTGTGTATGATCAGAAAACCTATTTTTTGATCTTGGATTTTTAAAATCATATATTTGCATTCAATATCGTGTATACTCCAATATTCATATTCCGTGGAAAGATCATCAACTACATAAATACCAATTTTTGTGCTATCAATGGGATTGTTACAATAAGGATTTTTACTAGAAAACGATTTACCTACAATTACTATCCCTCCAAATTTATCATAACAAATATTTTTAATTTTTACAATTTTTTTTAGTTTAGTAGAAATATAATTATCTGAAGAGGTAATATTTATTTGAAAAGTTTTTAAAATTAAAATGTTATATTGTGGGTTGTGTAAATCTTGCAATAAGGGTCCATTTGTATGTTGTTTTTTTTAATATAGCGTCGACCGGGCTTACTGTATTGGTACATTTTTGGAATTTAAATTTTTCCTCATACCTTTTTACAGCTTGCTGTAGCAGCTGAGCAGATTTTATCATTGTCTTTTTAAGTGTTTTCATATGGTTCTCAAAAGGGAAAGCACTTGCGTTGTCCAAGGGACCAAAATTATTGTAATCATATATAAGATGTTGGAGTGCATGTATATTGTGTAATGCATGTTCCGAGCCATAAATTAAACAAAATTCATTTATAAAGTATTTTATAAGCTCATCACAAAAATTAAGCATTTTAGTTAAATTTGGAGGTAGTAAAATTATCATGCAAACATGTAAGCAATGAAAATTAAAATAACGGTTGGAATTATAAACAAAACAACCTATATAATGTAGTGTATAAGTAATGTATTCACACTGTAGTTCAGCAGACGCTGACTATACATTTTTATAATACTACAGCATAAATGTCTTGTGTAATGTAGCCGGGTATACATATTACATAGTTAGTCGTTGATTTATATTACGCCTCGTAACACTATCGTACATCGTATCATTATACTTATTATTATATTGTTTAGTCAAGGGGCTCCTACGATTTTAGTGGTCGGCCTCATTGACTACATCAACGAGAGCTAACAGTTTGAAGGAATACCGGGACCAATGTGACAGTTGGATTCTCAGACTATGACCTCATCAACTATACTCTGAGATATATAACGTGCACGTATGGCAAGGCACATACAATAATTTATTGATGAAATACAAAAGAGATAATAATAATAGAGGCAATGGCTAATGATTTGGTACCGGCGCCTCAGTACCAATCAATAGGAAAAGTACAAAATATAAATATTAACACAGAATAATCAATAAATGATACTATCAACACATATGATAATAATAACAGGTAATCATAATAATAACCAACACTGGACTATGATAAATAATTACGCGCGTCTCCTGCGACCGTTTGGGATGACTTGGCTGTTGCCAACTCCGACTTGATAGTAGGTAGTAGGTACAATATGACCGCTGACGTTTGAGACCACACGTAACACTCGTCACGAGATGCGGCGGCTACGATGACGTATGACAGAAAATACAGGTGTGGGTTTGGTTTGATCAGAACCGAACGCACGCGTATTATAGACGATTCACAGATGCTCGCCAAACCAAACAGCGGCCGTATAACAATAGCAGCACAGGTCGCACGAACAACACTTTAATATAATATAACAGTCGGTCGACCTGGCACCGTATAAGAAGCAATAACACGACCAACGAAGCGGCGAAGAACAGCCTATGAAGGTTACAACGAACGGATGAAATATAATAATATTGTTACGGTGATATGGCGGCACGCGTTACGTGGACGGCAAATCAAGTCGCGTTCACAAGCATAAGGCAACGCGGAACCGTAGATCGGCCAGCGCAACGACGACACAACGACGGACCGTACGTTAACAAAGGTCGTTGGGTAACTAATTAGGTCAACGTTTTACGGGGTCTACGCGGACGTGCGTTATCGGTGACAGCATGCTAGACGGGCGGGGGACGGCACGACCGGTTCATAGACGCATTGGCTATACATCGACTGCGGCGCTTGAACATATATTATATATATATCCGATTTTATTATTATTTACCTTTAACTTCTGTATATCTGTGTACTTCAACAGGTTATGGGCCCAGTAGTAAGGTCTTTATAATAAAGTTGTGAATAGTTATTAATATAATAATTGATTAACGAATTGCGTGTTTTTGTGTACAGACAGTGTACATCAATAATAATTCGCGAAGTAAGTGCAGTGTAGTGTGAGTGCGTTTCGTAGTGTGCAGATAGTGTACATTTACGTTTTTTAAATATGGAGAACGAACAATATAAAAACAACAAACTCAAAGATGCATCAAATTGGGACCTGTGGAAATTTCAAATGAAGGTTATCATGAATGCAGCTGAAATATTTGATTTAGTAATAGGAAAATCAAAGAAACCAATTTTAGCAAAAATCGGTAATGAAACTGAAGATGAAGCGAGAAAAAGGCATAGCGTTGATTTTTCAATATGGAAAAGGGCAGATAATAAGGCTCAAAAATATATCGTCACATCGTTAGATGAACAACCTCTACAATACATTATGAACTGTGACACAGCAAATGGTATGTGGAACAAATTACTTAGTGTGTACGAACAGATGTCGGACACAAGCATAACAATAGTACAACAAAAGTTCTATCGTTATACAATGGATCCAAAAGACAATATAGCAGGTCATATTTCAAAATTAGAAAATCTAAGTAGACAACTAAAACAATTGGGAGAACATATCTCAGAATCAATGTTGATTACAAAAATTTTGATGACATTAACTGATAGCTAAAGGCACTTCTACAGTGCATGTGACTCAATGAATAGTGCAAATAGAACGCTAGAACAGTCAACCACTCGATTGATGGTGGAAGAAACACGACAAGTGAAAGGACAGGAGGTCCGTGACGATAGTGCTGAAAGTAGTGCTTTGACTGCAACCAAAGGCAAGTATAATAAAAGTCAAAAATACGTGAACAAAAATGATAATACAAAACCAGGAAAATGCAATCACTGTAAAAAACCAGGACATTGGAAAAGGGACTGCAGGATATTTAAAAAGGAACAAGAAGAAAAGAAATCAACTTCCGGTTTGGCGCTTATTGGTGTACAAAGAAAAGACTCAGGTGCGAGAGACCACATGACAAATCGAAAAGAGTGGTTCGTCGATTATAAACATTTTGATGTGCACTCGCTTGTACGTATTGGAGATGGTAAGCACATTATGGCAGTTGGAAAAGGTAACATAAATATTCATACTTATGTTGACAATAAGTGGATAAAAGGCTACTTAGAAAATGTTTTATATGTACCTGATCTAAAGGTAAATTTATTTTCTTATGGGGCATGCCTTGATAAAAGAATTACAATGGTGACAGACAGTAAAGGTTGCTCATTTAAAATTAATAATCGTGTAATTGCAGTCGGTGTTCGTGAGAATAAATTGTTTACAATGCTAATCAAAACAGATATTTCACAGGAAATTGGACACTGTGCTAACGTTGCAGTTAAGAAATTAACATTAGAACACTGGCACAAAATACTATGTCATCAGAATGTCAAACATGTTCGTGAGTATTTAAAACACAATGAAATACAATTTACAGATATACAAGGACAGTAATTCTGTGAACCATGCATCTATGGCAAACAGCATAAGGAGACGTTCACTCAGAGCGAAACAATAACTACTGAACCAGGGCAAATAATACACAGCGACGTATGTGGACCCATGGAAGAGAATTCACTAGGAGGGAAAAGATATTTCATTATATTTAAAGATGATTATTCTAAATATACTTATGTCTATTTTATGAAACATAAATCTGAGATTAAAGAAAAACTTAATTGTTTTCTGAGTATGGTTAAAACTCAAACAAAATACGTTATTAAAACTATTAGAAGTGACTGTGGATTAGAGTATAAGAATTTCGAAGTTCAATCAATTCTAAATCATCTGGGTATAAAGCATGAAACAAATGTACCTTATACTCCTGAACAAAATGGAAAAGCTGAACGTTCAATGAGGACTATTTGTGAGGCAGCCAGAACAATGATATATGCCAAGAATTTTCCAAAATCACAGAAGCAGTCAATACAGTAGTGTTCTCATTAAATTATACTGGTAATTCAGGGAAAGTATGTAAAACTCCATACGAGTTATGGTTTGATAAACTTCCTAAAATAGAAAAGTTCGTAGAATTTGGAATAAATGCATATAGTTTAGTTCCAAAACAACGACGAAGGAAGTGGGATGCAAAAAGTCGAAAAGGATACTTTGTTGGATATTCAGAAACTTCAAAAGGGTATCGTATTTGGTATAAAGAAAATAACGAAGTGTCACTTAGTAGAGACGTAATTTTCAAGGATGAAAATGTTGTAAATTACCAAGGTGTAGAAGGTTCTAATAACTTAAATGATAGTAATAACATTGATGTTCTTAGCTTACACAAAGACGGCTCATTAGAACACAGCAATAAACCAGAACGAGATGAAGTCATAGAAAATGAATATGGACCAATAAGTGTAGATGACAATGAAAATCAAGAACATGAACAAGGAAATGGGTCAAATGTCAACGTGTACAACTTGAGAGACAGAAGTAATATTAAGAAACCATTACGTTATGATAATTCAGCATTTTTCGTAGTCGAATCCTATCCAGCGAATTTCAAGGAAGCTGTGGAGTCACAAAATTCAAAAAAATGGGTGGAAGCCATGAACAATGCAATGGAATCTCTTGAACAAAACGGAACATGGTCTCTCGTAAAGTTACCTAAGGACAGAACTATTGTAAATTGTGGTTGGGTGTATAAAACAAAATACAATGTTCATGGACATGTTGATCGATACAAGGCTAGGCTAGTAGCAAAAGGGTATAGTCAAATATTCGGTATTGATTTTAATGAAACTTTTAGTCCTGTAGTAAAGTTCGATTCAATTCGGTCTATATTAGCTATATCAGCAGCAGAACAATTACAACTTCGACAATTTGACGTTCAAACAGCGTTTTTATATGGAGATTTGGACGAAGAAATTTATATGAGACAACCAGAAGGGTTCAACGATGGTACTGAAATGGTGTGCAGACTTCAACGCAGTTTATAAGGTCTAAAGCAGTCACCACGATATTGGAACATAAAGTTTAAAACATTTCTTCTTAACTTTAATCTATTAGAAACAAAAGCAGATCCCTGTGTTTTTGTTAATAGAGAAAATAACAAAGTATTAATCGTCGCTACATTTGTTGATGATGGTCTAGTTGCAGCTACATCGAGTGAGGATGTAAATAAATTAATGGAATATTTGAGACAACATTTCAATATTACCGAAGGAGAATTGAATCAATTTTTAGGTACAGAAATTGTGCAAAAATCTGATGGATCAATTGTAATGCACAGAGGGTTGTATTGTAAAAAAATATTGGAGAAGTTCAATATGACTGAAGCAAATCCAGTTTTGCGGACATTATGACAAAGCCAACTCCACGAACGCGGTTCAATGAGCTAAGGGAGATGTTAGGAGTTATAAGTATTGATGTATAAGGGTATATTGTTCAAGAGAAAGTGTTGGAATTATAAACAAAACACCCTATATAATGTAGTGTATAAGCTATTGTACATCGTATCATTATACTTATTATTATATTACATATATCCGATTTTATTATTATTTACCTTTAACTTCTGTATATCTGTGTATTTCAACAATAACATTTATCGTTAATATTGTTTTTCAACACAATAGTCCCAACATATAAAACAAATTAACGAAACTCGGTTGCCTTAAAATTAGACACCTCGTCTAAACTCCTAGGTTTCCTTGGGAAATCAGAGGTAATACAAGATTTTAAATTTAGAATGTTTGAATTTATTTCGTTCAATTTCGTTGAAGTTATTCGAACATTTTTTTTAGCCCTTAGACTTTGGGAACAGCCATAATTTTAAAACGCCTAAGCAACAGAGATGCATATAATCCAGACAAAACACATTAATTATATTAATATTTGGTAAATTTATCAAAATTGACATTTCAGTGTTGGCTAAATGATGTTTTTCTTGCATTTTACTAATAAAAGATTCGTGGGTACGCTTATCTTCGTCAATAGCAGGGAACAAAGTCTATTACATTTATAAATACCTTGTGTTTCACACCTGGTACAGGAAAAAAACCCTGAATGACCTTTAATCTTAAATATATACGATTTGGCCGGCGCGTCGCATACGATAGTATCTAAAACTACTTGTTTGACAATACGTCTTTTATCTATTGTTTCGAAGACTATGCCATTTATAATTAAATATGACATTTCTTCATAAAAATCAACTAAAAATTTATTACTGTTGTAGTAAGGAGAAAATAAGCTGGGAACATATTAGTAGTAAGGGGAGAATAGGTGGTAGTGGCAAGGTAGTGGTTATAGGGGAGAGATATGTATGTTATAATAAATATTGGAGATTTCCGCGTATAATCTCCCTACTACTGTGTTGTACCTAAATGTCTAATGATATTTGAATTACCTACTTTTATTATATAAACATTCAAACACTTACCTCACTGCAGGTGGTTTTCTTTTAAGTGGTTTGTAGTTCTTCGGGGTCGTGTTCGACAGTCGGTATCACGATGACAATACATGTATATTCTTTTATGTGATCTGTAGGATTTCGTATACAATTTCTACCTGTGACCGTCACCATATATTCTCAAAATCCTTACATTCGTAACAGGAGTACGTATAGTCTCTCCACCAACCGAATGTAACTTAAAGTGTTGAATATTTGTTATTACACATTTATATCTTGAACACAGCTCTTAGAATTCCTACATTCGTGACAGCTAGTACGTATAGTCCAACCGCCGACCGAATATTAGAGATGTGTCGTTCGCGAACGAACGGATCTTATTGAACGGGTCAAAGTAGTGAACGATATGATCCAGATCGCCGAACCGAGGTGATCCGGATCACCTGATTTTTTTTTTCGTATTGGTTCTTGGTTCACACTGTCACTATCTCCCCGATTCCCGAATCATATACTCACGCGAACCGTGTGAACCGTTGATTGAACGAGACTGAACGAGACGCGAGTTTTTGTTTTTGATAACAAGGTTATAATAAATAATGATATATTTATTATTTAATATTTACACATTTTTGTTTTGCTCCTCTTTACATTGTATTAATGAAAATAATAAAATAATAATAATAAGTATTAAATAATATAACTATCAACTAATAACTATTAGTATACAATAAATATAATTATATAAATCACAACATGTTGTGGTTAAGAAATAATATTCTTATATCTTCTTTCATTTACAACTTGTCCTGCTTTTGAAAATATTCTCTCACATGGTACTGATGTTGCCATAATACACAGTCTCCTTTTAGTTAATCTGTATAATCGTGGGTACACATTTTTTCGCTCAGCCCAACAAACCAAAGGATTTTCTGAACGGTTGATCAATGGTTCATTCAAATACTTTTCAACTTCAATTATACCTGCCACTGACGAGTTGGATCCTCCAATCAAATTTACAACAGTTTCATCAAACTCTTTCCACAGCATTGAACTTGAATTACTAGTAGAGGTAGATGTAGCAACTTGTTGATGTATTGGTTCGTCTGATTCTAATATAATACTTTGTGCTTTAGCCTTTAAAAAATTAACTGCATTCTTACAATGATTTTCATTAGAGAATGCAAATTTCTTGAACCTCGGATCCAATAATGTTGCTTGACTAATTAACGGGTTCTCTTCATATTTACCAAATCTTGCATACAACTCATCCTTCAAAACCTGACACATGGAATTAATTTCTTTTGGTAATGTATTGTTATTATTAAAATTAAAAACAAACTTATTTAATGTTTTAATAAAAATGATTTCTTTTGATATAGTTACATATTTTTCGGCACTTATTTCGACAGTCACTTCATAAAAGATTTTCAAAATGTCCCGGGCATTTTCCAATATAACCCAGTCTTGTGGGCTTAGACAGTTCAACTCTGAATTACCTAAAACTGCAAGAGTGGCAATAATCGGATCTTTAATTGCAATTATTCTATTGATCATGTCGTATGTCGAATTCCATCGAGTTGGGCAATCCTGTTTAAGTTTTAAAATAGGTGAACCAAGTTGTTTTTGATAGTCATTTAATTTTGCCAGGGCGTGCGAACTTTTTTTAAAATACTGTACTTTGTTTTTTACCTTTGACAGAGTAGAATCTATACATTTCAAGCTAGATTGGACAATTAAATTTATAGAATGTGCAAAGCAAGATAGCCATCTCCAGTTACAGTTTCTAATTGCTGATTTAATATTAGCAGCATTATCAGTTACTACAGCAGTAAGTTTATATAATAAATTCCATTCCTCAACTAGGTTCCTTAAAAAACGAGACAAATTTTCACTTGTATGTTTTTCATTAAACTCGATACAGCCTAATAATACAGATGAAACAACTGTATCGTTTTTAGGGTCAATAAAATGTGCTGTTACGGATATAAAACTTTGGTTGGTCCTGGAAGTCCACCCATCTGTGGTCAAACACACAGCTTCCACATTTTTTAATCTATCCTTCACGCATTCAAGAGTCATATCAAACATCTGAGGTAACAAACTTTGGGTTACGGTTTTTCTTGATGGAATAATGTAAGTTGGACATAACATTTTAATTAATTTACGAAATTCTTCATCCTCCACCACACTAAACGGATGGTATTCCTTCACAATCATTTTGATTAACTGTTGATCGATCATTTTTGATTTGCTCATAGGTATCGGCTTATGGATGAAGTTTGCAATAGAGCTTTGCTGTTTGTTATGTGGTCTTAAAAATGCTGCTGATGTTGTTGCTACTGAAGTAGATTGTTGTCTAATCGGATTTTGGTCCATAGATGTTGAGGGTTCTGGATCATCAATAATCTCAGAATTTGATTCATTTACCTATAATTTAGAAGTATTACTATCATTGATCGCACTATAATATCATATTTTGAAATATTGATCTATGGAATAAAGTATAAACCATAATAATAATAATAATACATATTATTGCTAATCTGATTTTATAGTATAAAACGATTCTGTAAGATTTGCTATTTTGATTTCTATTCAAATAATAAGACACAAGTATAAAATATAAAAGTAGATGTATTCATGACCATTTAAAATTATTATTTAAATAGTGTTCAACTACAAATAAGAAAAAAAGTATTTGAATACTAATATTAAAATACTTTTATTTAAAAAAAATACTTAACACATGTGATCAAGTATAGATTTATATTGGTCAAACTGATTTTAAGCTTAATTTAATTAATATTTTACCTGAACATTTCTCTGTAGTGGAACTGTTGGATGCTTCGTTTTTAAATGTCTCAACAAATTTCCAGTTGATCCTCCACTAAAACTTATTTTGTATGAACAAACATTACATTTCGCAATGTTATTTTGTAAAATGGTGTAATGGTACCATACATTACTACGTTTCTTATTTAATGCTGTATTATCAGTGTTTGACGAAGACATAGTTATACTACTAAGCACCTAATAATTGAACCGAAATAAAAATTTTGATACTTTTTGATATTTAATAAATAAGAACTTACTTTTGGAATCCCAATATAAAAACAACAGTCGAGTATAAAATAATATTTATATTTATTTATAATTTAAATTCTTTAACTTTTTCTAATAGAACTAAATAATAAATCACTATACTAATTAATCACTGCATCAATCTCTCATATAAATGAGTCTCAAAAATTGTGCAATTCGATTATGTGACTCAAGACAGTAGACACTGAGTTGAAAACAACAGCATAATGTAATGAAAAGAATGATGAAAAATGAATTGTTTAAGTATTAATGACACATTTAAACGTGTCATTACATGTTTATTAGATGTATGTGGATTGTGAATGGTCATCATGAACATGTTGTGACAGGAATATTCCAATTTTAAACTTTTTGTTTCACACACAAATATCTACTTTGTTTTTGTAATTTTATGGATTAATCACTTATTGAGTAAAGAATGCTGCATTATTACTTATTAATTATTATGTTCATATTTTTGATTTAGTAAATTAAGTTTTGTCTTTAAAATAGTTGATATTTATTGTATAAATATTAAATGATGTATAACATGATTTTATGCTTGGTATTCTTTTGTTTAAACTTACCTTGGCCATTTTTGTATATCAAATAAAAATAAATTGTGTATCAAATATCATTTGAAAGATCAATATTTTGTAAAAAGTTCCCCTGGAATCTAACTTCTCACTTTCCTTGACAAAAGAAGTGACAGCTTTTTTGTAGATCATATTTAATATACAAAATAATTTCAACACAAATGTATAATATTATAAATATATTAAATTATACTCAAAACATGAATCATATTATTTTCATTTTTTTATAACACAAAAATTAACATATCTAGCACGTTTTCCATGAATACATCAAATAAAAAGACAGAATATTCAATTGATAGTCATTATTTATTGAAAAAACTAAAATATTCTTACTAAATTGAAATTTTTAAAATACATTGGCTACAACAGAATTCCTGTTTTAATACATAATTAAATTATTTAAATAATCATTATTCATTTAAATGATTTGTTTATAATATTCAAAAGCATTGTTACTCATAAACTTAATAAATCAAAGTTTAATAAAACGATTATTAATATGTACAAATAATATTTTAAAATTATAATCATAATTATATAGGTATTGAATTTGTTAACAAACAGGTGACAATTACTATAACAAGTATATACAAAATGTACACCTTCTTTAAGCAACTGCTTGTATTGAAGTTGTTACGTTCTTGTTTATCTCTTGGAAGATTTATAAAATCTAACTTGTTGACACAAGTAACTAGGCGTTCAGCAACTTTTCTTAGGAAGGGGTATTAGCAGGTACAGAGATTCGTAAAAAAAATCAATTCGTTAAAAGATATAATGAAATATGCATTTTTATTTTTTAATTATCGATAATCTATAATAGGAATAAAATATAAATGATACCTAATATATTCGAATAGTTATTGAATAGTAAATCGATTATTCAGTCATGTATTAAATTATTCGATAGTTTTGATAATTCAGTCATGTATTATAATATTTAAATAATTATTCGATAGTTTATAAAGTTTATGATGTGTTCAATCGAATAATAATCGATAAATGACCATTGAACAATGAAGTAATGAACTAAATATATTCAGTTCAATGGTTTTGATTTAGTATGGGCTCAAAAAAACCATTCACACTGTGAACCGTTGATTGAAACTCGAGTCGCGAACGATGCGAACTGTTTGGGAACAATGGGAACCACGACAATTGAACTGAATATTCAGTTCAATGGATCTGATTCAGTATAGGCTCAAAAAAACCTATCAGATCGCGAACGGGTCTTTTATCCGGATCTTCTTGATGACCTGATCTGAATGAATCGGATCACTTAGATGATCCATAATTCCCATCTCTACCGAATATAATTTAAATTGAGAGAGCACTTACTTCTATACTTATATTCTAAATACAGCTCTAAGAATTCCTACATTCGTGACAGCTAGTACGTATAGTCCAACCGCCGACCGAATGTAATTTAAGCTAAGAGAGCACTTATTATTATAATCGTGTTCTAAGACATAAATGTGCAGTAGAGATGTAACAAGCCTATAATATGATGATAGTCACAGAACCTTATGTTTTGAAAGACCAATGGATAGGTGAGTGTAAAAAGATGAACAATTTTAATTTAACTGATAAAGAGACAACCAATTTAGACAGACATACCGGGTGAAGGAATGGTTCAATATACATAATTTGTATACGCATAAACGCAGTGATCCCTTGGACAGTAGTAGAAAAAGATCGTGATGTTGACTGGCGTGGACGTTGTGCATGAGTCTTCTCCTGAAAGATACTGTCGTGTATCTCCGGAATAGACACTGGCGACGAGTCGATGCTCTGTGGCCCTTATATAATGTGATTTTGGTTGATCCCTTCTTCTTGTGCATCGATTAAAGTATTGATATATATTTATTATTTCGTGTTTTGCGACAACGGTACAGCTGGTAATTTATAGTTTTGTTTTGACCGAACGTCTTGATTGGAGAATTATCGAAGGGGACTTGAAGTATATAATATATATATATATATATATATATGTGTACGTACACGTGTGATGTACGTATATGTATATGAAAGAATGCTTTCATGATTTTATAATATACGGTGTTTACTGGCGCCGTTGATATTTGATTGTGTTGTCTCCACTAAACACCTGGTCGGAGAGGTGTAGAATTATTTATGTGTTGCAGGTGCTGCGTGTATGTCAAAGGAATGCGTATATTGTAGGTATATATGTACCTAATGCGTACGTATATATGCATATCGGACCACCCACACCCCATAATATGGTCCGTTTTCATTATTTGTCTCGTGTTTTATTCTAAGTCTAAATATTATATATTACATTGTCCTCTGGTTTTTTTTTGCCCCAATAAATACCGATGGGGAAAACGGTTTCTTTATATGGCCTTACATAACACAATATAGGCCAGAAAGAACTACCAGAACTCCTACTTAAAGGTAATCCGTCAATACCAAATACTAATTTTAAACAGTCATCATTAATATGCCTCTAAATTGGGTAAAATTTTTTAATGCCAAAATGATAATAAAACCCCGGGTTGACGTTCTTCACTTCAACTCTTTTTAATGACACAGTTGTTTTTAAAAGAGTCCTAGAATCTTTCGGTAGGGTTTTGAAACAGTGGTGTTTTGTTAATATACTTAATAAATTATTTACTGTCACATTACTAATATTATGACTGACGGCCCAATATGATAAATGATCATTAATGACGTTAAGAGGCTGCTGTGCAATCCTCATCAGTTTTATCATCACTACTTGATGTAGTACAATAATTGTAATCTTCATAATCAGATAATATAATAGAATCGTCGAATGTAAGTAATGTAACACCAACAGCAATGTCTATAAAATAGTAAAATATCTTAGAATTCATAAAAAAGTAATAAAATGCAATATATTGTAGTAAGCGAGTTACTACGCAACATTTAAATTTCGTCAGGAAACATATTTAACATAATATACTGTAGATAGGTAATGGTCAGATATATCAAATAGAAACTAGTTAACCTTTTTTGGTTGTAATTAATCAAAGGAACCATAGGGAGTATAACGCCAAAAACACACGCGTAAACAAATTCGCAATTAATAAATGTAAAGCACAAGGAGAAACGATATTCAAAATAATACCACAGTAGATTAGCATGACTTTGCAGTCATGTCGAATAGGCGGATGTGATAAATGCGATAGCGTTAGATGAGAGAATTGCAATATAAAAATAATATGATTTATAATGAAATTGACAGTCGCAAATTATCTGACAGTACATCATAATAATACGCAGGATGGATTAGTAATTTCGCAAGTGCGTGGGTTAGGTCGATGGCCACATCCGTTAGAGTCAAGATACGATATCACTAGGCAAGGGGAGCGGGGACCGGACTATAAGAGGGACCCCGAAACGGTCTGTATTCAGACGTGTCTACTCAGGACTACTGCAAGCACCTTCACGCAGCTCTGTATAACGATTGACACTTTTGGACTTAGCATCATTGTGATGAACTGTTAATATACTAGTAGCTGTCAGAGCCACCAGTATATTACACTGGCGCAGTCGAAAAAGGAGCTTCAAAGGAGTTAAAGGCGAGCTGATCAGTCAAGGCGGCGGAATTCAACTTCCAAGGGCGAACCAAGCAGTCGAGGCAGCAGAATTCAACTTCGGAAGTCCAGTTCCGGCGCAGCGGCTTAATCCAACGTCATAACTCCACGGAGGCAGCTCAACCGAGTCACAGTCAAGGACCGATCACCCTTGACAACTCCAGAGGCAAAGAACAAATAGACAGGCAAAGCAGACAGAATGAATCCAGCAGCAGGTGCAACAGTAATGTGAGTTAATTAATTAAGTTGAAGATAAAAATATTGCAGATAAAATTGTAGCTTGAGTACACGTCTCACGTTGGTTTTTTTTTTAAACCAGCGTTATTTTTTTTTTAAATATTATTGGTGAAGGTATAATATTTAGTTAATAATAAAATAAAAACAAGCTTGTTAGGGAAAATAAGATTTTTTTTTAATAAACGGCAGGGACCGATCTGAGATTTTTTATGGTTAATAGACGGCAGGGACCGATCTGAATTTTTTTATGGTAAATAGACGGCAAGGACCGATCTAGGAATTTTATAGTAATTATTGAAAATAAGTAGACAGCGATAGGCTGATCTGAAAATTAATGCACGCGCGTAGCAATTGAATATATGGAAATAATAAATGAATAATTTTTAGATTCTGAGTGAAACGATGAATGTATTGATTTTACAATGATGTGTGTTTATTTTTTTTTTTATTTTTTTTTTTTCTGTGTACACGATAAGTAGTCGAAATAATGCTTCGATTTTCGACTTCAGTATCTTGTTCGATTGGAAAGTGAATATCGTTGGTGCATTGGGGAGGTCAAAATTTAAAATTCCCAGTACTTTTCAAAAGCGCCAAGAAAAACAAAAGAAAAATTAAGGAAAAACGGGAACTTTTACGCAAAATCGATTTTTCAGAAAATTGAATTTGGTTTTTGGTGTAACTTTAAAACAAATGACCGTAGGTACATGCAATTTTCACTGGTTGTTTATATTTGCATCTTCTATACACGATAACATTTTCAAAATATTTTGATTTATTTTGAACAGTTTAGGGACATTTTCATTTTTAGTTTTTTTTTTAGTTTTTTTTCTAGAAATATCAATAAAATTTTATTTGTTGGTTGCGAAAGCTTGAAAATTTAATACAAGGCTCCTACTTTATTGTTTCAAAGACAGATGAAAAATATTAAAAATCGTTGGTCACAGTTTTTTTTTTCAGCATTTAAAGTTCAAAAATTGACAAAATATGGAAAAATCACGAAAATTTGCAAATTATTTCGAGTTAGAAATTCATAAAAATGTTTCTTTTTAAATCTAAGATATGGAAATATAATACAAGATTCCTTATAAGATTTCCTACATTTATCAAAAAAAAAAAATTCTATTAGAAAGTCAAATTAAATTTTTATGAGCGTTTGAAATTCAAATTTTTACAACATTGGATATTAACTCGATTTCTCATGTGGCGATTTCCTTATTTTGTTGTAATTCAAAAACGAATTACTGTAGATACATGAAAATTTAACTGAATGTTTATATTAGCATTTCCTATACACCATACAATTTTGAAAATATTTTGACTCTTTTTGAGCCGTTTACGGACATTTTCAGTTTTCAATTATTTTAGTTTTTATTTTCTATAAATATCAATAAAGTTTTATCTGTTTGGCCAAAAAGTGTAAAAAATTAATACAAGGCTCCTGATATATTTTTACAATAGCAATTGAAAAATATTAAAAATATATAGGCACAATTTTTTTTTATAAGCATTTAAAGATCTCATTTTGACAAAATTTATCAAAATCTCGAAAATTAACAATCATCGTAATTAATAAATTATAAAATGTTCAGTTTTATAGCTAAGGATTGAAAATTTAAAAAAAAGATTCTCATAAATAGTTCATACTGCATCCAAAAAATATAAAAAATATATGTCTACAGTTATTTTTTACAGACATTTTAAGTTCAAATTTGGGACGAAATTACATATTAAAAAACCTAGCATACCTATTTTAGTTATTTTGTTGTGAGTGTATAATACTATTCGTGGGTACTTGAAACTTCTAAAGTACACTATAATATATATCTATGATAGTATCAGGGTTTGTTATTGATGTATAACGTGTTATAAGTACCTAATGGATATTGTGAAATGATTAATTTGGAATTTATTATATGTACCTATTTTAGGTAAATTTTTTTTAATACGATAGATAAGTATATAATACCTATGTCTTATACCTAGACTGACATACCGTCTCCGCTCAGAATCGTTTTTCTTATACAATGATATTATATCATTGAATTCAAATTTAATACTATCCATTATACCAGAGATTCTCAACCTTTTGAGGTCCCCCCCCTCAAACTATTATCTGAGTTCACGCCCCACCGCCAAGATTGATGACCATTTTTTTTTTACATATAGTATCAATATATGGATATCAGGATATATAATATATACGTCATAACTCATAAGTCATCACATACTTTAATTTTGGTTATTGGATTAATATGTAAATAACTTATAATTTACAATTACACACAATAGATTTTTGGCACGGCATAGAAAACTGCAAATTTTTCGTTTATTTTTTTTTTTCAACATGTGTTCACGCCCCCCCCCCCCCTGAAATGTTATCACGCCTCCCTTGGGGGTGCGCCCCCCAGGTTGAGAATCCCTGTATTATACAGTGACCCACTTGTAACCTACTGCACAGCAGAGCACATTTTTTTATAGTTATTTTAACTTCTAATTTGAATTAAATTACATATACAATCATCAAGAATAATACAATTTTAGTTATAGTTTTAATTTAAAAATATTATTCGTGGGTACTTTAATATCTAGAGTATACTTTATATTCTAATATTAATAGTTAATGTCGTTAATGGCCTTAATACTTTATAATAAATTGTATACAGGGTGATTTTTTTATCGTGAACCAGTTAATATCTCGGGAAGTATTAGTAATTTTAAAATAATTTTTTTTTTAAACTTTCTAGGTTTTACTATTTTACACTGTGTTACAATTTTGAAAATTTTAACTTCCTCCCTTATTTGATAAAACACTATCAACTTTCGATTTTCAAATGGCAATACCTATTTTCGATAACGAAAATCTATAAACATACTGAAAAAAAAAATTTTAACGTTTACAGAATTTAATTTGAGTAAGCCGTTTACGACTTATTAATGCTGAAATATTCGTTAAATTTACTGCTACTGGGCAATTTAACAACCCAACTGTAAAAACCAGAAGTCAAAACGAAATTTTATCTCAATTTAACAATACCCATAACGGTAATAATCAATAATAACATGATAGATAAACAATACTATAAGAAAAAAAAAAGGTTTCCATCATCACTCCCACCAGAATACCGAGTGTCAGTGAACGAGTGAACGACTATTATAGCCATCCGCGGCCTGCAGCAGCTAGGCTTTATCAGCTATAAAGTATAAAAACATTTTAAATTTATCATAATGGTTACATAATATAGCACTGGTTACTGATCCCTGGTATACGGTCTTATCACGTATTTGTAGATAAACGATAATAAATGCCGGTAAACTGTTTCTGAAAACATGTGGTTATTGAGTTTCCCATTATCAAATATTAAATATTAATTTTTAATTAATTATTATTCTTTGAACGTTAAACCACAGAATACGCTTTAAGTAAATTCTTAATTATGTGTATTATTTAAAATATAAATTTAAAGTTTAGGTAAGCCAATTATTCCAATGCATACCTATTATATTTTTTGATAGTGTTTTAATGTTGTATTTTGGTTAACAAATTTGTATTTAATTAAAAATATACTTCTATCCAATCAGAAATATTATTATGTATATGGGAATCAGATTTCATACTTAGCCGACAACTTTATTTGTATAATTTATTGGTAAGTTCAATCTAAAATTAATATATTAGAATTTTATTTTTTTATTAAATGATTTATACATACATATTATTGACAAATAATAACCAGGGTTAAAATATTTTAATTTTATTTCAGTGGCAATTAGTAGAGTTTACATAATTCATCAAAAAATACAGTGAACTATATGACTAGACAACTAAATTTGCTCAGAAATTAATGCAAATTCATATTGCTTTCTACTGGTACCTATCTGATGACTATAAATTAATATGGAATAAAGGAATACAATATACATACATATTTCTATATTATATTATAATCTTTCAACAAACTAAACAATCAATTATGTAAGTATGAATTGTTTTTTAATAAATAATAACCAGGGTTAAAATATTTTAATTTTATTTCAGTGGTAATTAGTAGAGTTTATATAATTAATCAAAAAATACAGTGAACTATATGACTAGACAGGTCAATTTGACCAGCAATTAATGCAAATTTACATTGCTTGCTACTGGTACCTATCTGATGACTATAAATTAATATGGAACAAAAGAATAAAATATCCATATTTTTTTTACATATTATACTTATTTTAATCTTTATACAAACTAAGCAATTTATTATGTAAGTATGAATTTTTATATAAAATAAATAATTTGATGTTTATCATAATTTTTGCTTATTTCTTAGATAATTAATTTTGTTTTCTTTCAAATTTCAATTGCAATTAGTAGTACTAACTTTTAATTCAAAAATCTATAACAAGATTGGATGAACAAATACAAAATGTTATTTTGGTTAGTTACAGCATAGTACAACTCACCTGATAACTTAATAAGTATGAATAAATAATTATTTTTTTCTATAGAATAAATCATTTCTATAAATAATTTAATGTTTTTTTTTTAGTTGCATTCAGATAAAAAAAAACAGTGCAGAATCAAAACCAACAACTACTTCTACATTTATAAAATTTATTGATGGTCTCATTAACAGTTAATTGTATGTTTAAATAATTAGGTTAAGTTATTGATTTACTAATTTCCATAATTAGGGCTATGGAGTTTTTATTAAACTGAATTGGTAAATTGGAAATTTTTTTTTTATATGATACCTAGTGTCATTTTTATGCAATATTAAAAGATTTTTATATCATAAAATTGTAATTAAAAAATAACATAATTTCAAAAATAAGTGTAAAAGTGAATAATTTTTTAAGACATCCATAGCCCTAAAAATATGCTGTAATCTAGAGTAGATAATATAAAGTATGTTCAATGTTCATTTAATTTTTATTAATTTATCTAGGGTAGTGGACATGTTAAGTGTTAATATTTTTTATTAGTTATGACCTTACCCAAATCCTGCAAAAATTTGCACTACGGAAATTTGTTTATACTCTAGTAAAATTATTGATAACTAATGTGTTTATTGCCATTGATAATTTAGTATTGAATTAATGTCCATTATTTGGTCTATTCACACACAAGATAGTTTGATATAAAATGCAAATTATACATTATACAAAAATCCCAGAATACCTAATATTTATAAATGGAGAGTCAGGTAGGCACTAGGAACAACGGGTTCTCGGCCTATAGCCCCACATCAGATTGACAATACAGGACTCAATTCCTTGATGCACAAAACATTGTAATATCAGTTTAATGTTGGGTATTTGTTGTGTCACTTTATTTGTAATCAAAATAACTTACATATTCTATTTTTTTTTTTTAGTATACTTGGATTGATTTGTAATTATTTATTTTTAATGAAATGAAAACCTTAAATGATAGGGGCGTTGTAAAAATGTATAACTAAAAAAAAAAGGAATGTGTGAATAGACCTTTAACTACTTTAGTCTGGCTCTAAATTCTGAATCCAAGTACATAAATTATACATTTGTATCTGTGTATTTATGAATTATTTTTCTAAATACATGGACATTTTTTATTTACCTTGTTTTAAAATGAATAAATGTTATCTGTTTAATATAATCATTTACTATAGTAAATTAAGATACACCATATTATTGTTTTAAAAAAATATTTATTTTGTAATTTACTAGTTATAACACATCAATCTGATATAAAAATATAAATTATATTAAATAAATACTTCTGTATTATGTATAATTAACAAATAATAAACTTAAATAAATTATACTACATATTATCATAATATCATCTATTTATTCCATATTTGATAATGGGAAACTAACATTAACGATTAACCAATAACCACAATATGTTTTCAGAAACAGTTTACCGGCATTTATTATCGTTTATACGTGATAAGACCGTATACAAGGGATCAGTAACCAGCAGAGGCGTGCTGAATAGTAATTTTTTGAGGAAATTGCTTCAGGGAAAATTCGGGTAGGTGGGTGGGTGTGTTAGTAATTAGTATAGATGTGCAACTTATACCTAAAAAAAACTTAATAATATTTATTATTTTGAATAAAAAAAAAAAAAGTGAAAAAACTGTTGGTGGTGGGGCCCCTGATCAAATGGTTTGCCTCAGGTCTGCTTGTCAGTTCGGCAAGCCACTGGTAACCAGTGCTATATTATGTAACAATGATGGTAAATTTATAAAATATGGTTTGAGCATGACAAAATAGATAGGTATGTCGGCAACTTTTTGATACGCATCGGGTTCGTCGACCACTCCACACCCCTTGGATAAGCTGGTTAGCCAAATGAAATGAGACAAAGTACGACTATGGCTGAGAACTGAGAAGGGTGGGATGCGCTAACCGGACTGCGTCTCGTATTGTTGCTGACATAGGTACCTATGTCCTATCTATTTATTTTGTCATGTTATTCCATAGATAATAAAGATATTATCAATGTGTTATTCAGTATTCACTATTTCACTGGACAATCGGATGTGTTCGGCTGGGAGGGGTGATAAGATATTAAGGTCCAATTCGTGTGACCTTTGTACTATTGTACTTATTAGGGCCGTTCTTACGACGTCCGGTTAAAGTTAACCGACACTTTACCGGACATTGTAAGAACGGCCCTTAGTTATTATCGTTTATAACCGATTATTATCGATTATTATGGGTATTGTTAAATTGAGATAAAATTTCGTTTTGACTTCTGGTTTTTACAGTTGGGTTGTTAAATTGCCCAGTAGCAGTAAATTTAACGAATATTTCAGCATTAATAAGTCGTAAACGGCTTACTCAAATTAAATTCTGTAAACGTTAAAATTTTTTTTTCAGTATGTTTATAGATTTTCGTTATCGAAAATAGGTATTGCCATTTGAAAATCGAAAGTTGATAGTGTTTTATCAAATAAGGGAGGAAGTTAAAATTTTCAAAATTGTAACACAGTGTAAAATAGTAAAACCTAGAAAGTTTAAAAAAAAAATTATTTTAAAATTACTAATACTTCCCGAGATATTAACTGGTTCACGATAAAAAAATCACCCTGTATACCTACTGTGAATGAGTGAGTGAGTTGGGTTGTTGTGTACCTACATAATTAATCTGATTTGATTAATTTGGAATTCATTTTATAGGTACCTTTCTACATTTTTTTTATTTTTTAAATAATTACAATATAATTAATATATAATAACACATCCTACACTGATAAACCGTCTCCACTCAGAATCGTTTTTCGTAATAATATTAATGATATTAACATCCACTTACTTTCCGCTTTCTTCTTATTTCTTTTTAGATTTTTTATATTAAATCAATATTTCTTTTATCAAATATAAATTTTTTCTTCAGTATGATTGATAATAATAAATAAATATATTTAAAAATATTGAACATCAAATAAATTATTCCATATGTCAGAACATCGTGGTACAACCTGTATATATTATAGTTAAAATGTTTAAAAATATTTTAATTTACTTACCAAGATAGATTATGAAGTCGATTGAGTTGATGAATTGAGCAATTCAAAAATTTAAGAAACTTTACACAGCACAAAGAGTACGACACATTAAAAACTCATAATGCCTATTACCTACTGTATAAAACAATTTGTACGGACTGTTCACAACGAAGGCAATTACGGGAATGAAAAAAAGATCTGAAATTTGTCTAAAATATCCTTAAATATATCTTTATTATTTTGTCCATGTTTATCATTTTATTTGGTATATACATATTTATATACAAACACCGTATTCGATTGGCTATAGTCTATACGATATTGTCACAAGTTCCAACGAATACAATAGTCCTGCCGAACTGGTCAAAAAAATACTAACCTTTGAATTTTGATCAGTACCTTTTTATGTATCGTATACGGTGCTTTGTGTATGGTAATTATAAATTACTGGTTATCGGTTTTCTTTGACAGGTTCAGATAAGACCCAGTTCACAGTTGTCTAATGTGCAGTGACAGTCCTACCTAAATTATAGTCTATTGATAACCTTATTTTATTTTTAAATTCTTTAAGAGGCTGCTACACCTGCATTGTACCTATATAAAGAATAATGATTAGTGTATTTAATTTTATTACCTTTAAATTGTTAATGATTAAGTTTCTGTTATAAATAATGTAATTTTGACGATTTTTAGTACAATTTAAATTCAAATTCTCATATAGTATAAAATGTCGTCAATATTTGAACTTCAAACACAAATTAAATAAATTGCACGTATTTATTTTAACTGATTTTGAATGACTGTACCTAAGACAAACTTATGTAGATTCTTACAAAATCTCCAGAATCTGAAAGAAAATTTGACAAAGCAAAAAAAAATTACCAATACCTATTTAAAAAAATAACATAAACCACCTATTTCAAATCCCTTTAAATATCTTAATAGCTTAAAAATAAGCTTTACATAATTTTCTTTTCAAAATATTTCTCTATTTTTTAAGCTATATACAGGCATTTGAAATATTAAATTTTTTCAAATTGTTATTGTCATAAATATTGTATTGCTGAGTTAAAATACTTGAAAATTTAATACGAAGGTTTTCATAAGTTAGTCTTACGGTCATTAAAAAATTATTAAAATACATAATATGCGCAATTTGTTTAATTATTGTTTGAAGTTCAAATATTTCCAAATTCTTCGAAAGAACATTTGAAATAAGAATATTAATAAAACCTCGAAATTACCGTATTAATAACAGTGACTTAATTATTAACACTGTAATTCAAGTTTAATAATAATACATCCATCACAGTTCACTCCATCACTCGACACCTATACAGCACAGGGACACTTCCCCGGATTTAGTTATGTGTTAGTATTTATATTATACTAGCTGAGTAGTATGATTTGGTATGTTCAGACCGCTGACCCTTCTGACCCTCTGACCCTCTGACCCTTCTGACCCTTCTGATCCTTATGACCATTGGCCGCCGCACTTCGCGTACGTGCGCGACTTATATTTTTGACCACCGGCGGCACATTGCTCACGTGTGCGACATGTATATTTTCCCCGCCACCCTTTTCCCTGCCATCATCGGCCGCCGCACCTTTCGTACGCATGCGCATCGTTCAGATGACCACCGGCTATTAGTATACATCCCCTATCACTGACGCATGCGCACTAAAATTTCCCTCACCTGTTAAACTTCTAGAGACTACACCCGCACCTATCGTACGCATGCGCACTGTAAAATAACACACGTGTGTGAGCATGGGTTTAACCATAATAATATCACCTTTTACAAGAAATATACATTCATTATATAAAATAAAAATTATATTTTTTTTACAAGAAATATACATTCATTCATTATACACAATATTTTTTACAAGAAATATACATTCATTATATAAAATAAAAATTATATTTTTTTTACAAGAAATATACATTCATTCATTATACACAATATTTTTTACAAGAAATATACATTCATTCATTATACACAATATTTTTTACAAGAAATATACATTCATTATATAAAATAAAAATTATATTTTTTTTACAAGAAATATACATTCATTCATTATACACAATATTTTTTACAAGAAATAAACAATCTAAACATAATTATACACAATATTTTTTACAAGAAATATACAGTCTAAACATATTATACACAATATTTTTTACAAGAAATATACAATCTAAACATATTATTATATAAAGCAAAATTAGTTTTTCCCCTCGTATTCGTCCATATGTCGATTCAATTCTTCGTCTAAAAAACAAAATATAAAATAATAATATTAGGTTTATTGAAAATAATAATATTATATAAAACAAAAGATAAATTATATTTAAAAAATAAGTTTTTCTGTAATTTACCTTCGTTAGTATCCATTTGCTGATTCACTTCGTCACCGCTCCATACTGCTTCATGTGCCATCATGTGTAGTTCCAGGATATCATTATACCCATCCTCAGCCCAATCAGTAGCATTTTGGCTGGGTTGAGTGGTATTTGATATCCTCCCGAAAATTAGTACGTCAAATTCCGGGAGTACCTGGGACCGTACTATAATGTTTAGCACACTAGGGGAGATGGGCGATAAAGATTGGAACCATTCATTTATCTCAGATTGCCGCGATGAATTTGAAAACACCACGCCGCCTACAACATCCAGCGGCAATATATCTGGTGAAGACTGTATTGATGAAAACGAACGAAGCCATTCGTCCATTTGAGATTGTCGCAGCGGTGATGGTGAAAACTCCATGTTCTGTATCAGGTTCAATGCGTATACCCCCGGTGTTGTAGGTGTAGAAGGTTATCTAACTTGTGATAATGAACTATGCAACTGTTGTTCGGTAAAGAAACCGCTATCTTGAGTCTAAATTAAAAATTATTGTTTATTTTATATTATATTATATTATATTATATTATATTGAGTCTAAGACATAATTTTTATTTAACACTTACCATATCTGAATATCCGATCGGGCGACGCTGCGGGGGAGGGCTAACGGGTAATAGTTGCGGGCTAAACCACCATGGTGTTTGCGCACCTTGTAGACTCCACGGTCTTTGCGCATCTTGTAGACTTTCATCTAACGCTGGAGCAATGGGCCTTGGGGTGACGGTCCTTGGGGTGACGGGCCTTGGGGTGACGGGCCTTGATGGCGGTCTATTAACCCGCTAAAACCAGATTACACACATTTTATAAATAATTTAATTTAAATATAATAATATTAAAAAATATATACTTACTAATACAAATGTCCTCTCTGGTGACATATAAAAAAAAGGCGGTGTATCTTCTGGAGGAGTCGCTACAAGATCCCTATTGTAGCTATCCCCGTTAAACCACGAAAAACTAGACGATGAATCTTTAGACATCTAAAAATCGATTTATACGTAAGTCTTGAATAATGTGAAAAAAAAAAATACTTACGTCTTCCAGGCGAGAGATGCAATAATCACGAACAAAATAATAAATATTACACGTAAATAAAAGTCGTATTTATATTTATAAGACTAAGAGTATACTGAGCTGACGAAAGGCACAAAAAGTATAACAAGAAAATCACAACTAACTATATAACCGTCGTCGCGACATATGGTGCCTTTTATTCGTATAAGCCAAAATTTGCGACGACTTCCCTTTCCATAATTCAACGAAAACCTACTACCTAAGGAATAATACACATCTAACTATATATCAGCCGTCGCGACAATATGGCGCCTATTATTCGTATAATTCCACCAAAATCTGCGACGACTTTCTCTTTCCATAATTCAACTAAAGCCTGCAAGCTAGGAGGATAATACATATTCGTTCAGATGACCACCGGCTATTAGTATACATCCCCTATCACTGACGCATGCGCACTAAAATTTCCTCTCACCTGTTAAACTTCTAGAGACTACACCCGCACCTTTCGTACGCACGCGCATCGTTCAGATGACCACCGGCTATTAGTATACATCCCCTATCACTGACGCATGCGCACTAAAATTTCTCTCACCTGTTAAACTTCTAGAGACTTCACCCCAGGTGACCCCCGCACCTTTCGTACGCACGCGCATCGTTCAGATGACCACCGACTATTAGTATACATCCTCTATCACTGACGCATGCGCACTAAAATTACCCCGGCCTGTTAAACTTCTAGAGACTTCACCCGAGGTCACCCCCGCACCTTTCGTACGCATGCGCACTGTAAAATTTTATAATTTTCAAAAATGTCCTGAAAGATCCTACTACATCCGTTTAGTACGTCTACAGTCTTAAACCGTTGTACACGTATATTTTTCGTCAGCGAACTAAGCCATTAAAATATTGTTAGCAAGTTTTTATTTTACTGTTCAACATTATTTACACGGAACTCAGTGTTTATTTATTTTTGTTTTGATACCTTATAAAATTTGAAAAAATGTTTAAATGCGAGCAGTGTCCATCCACGTTTACGCGTAAGGGTAATTTGACTGCTCACCAAAAAAATCACAATGGTGTTCGTTTTTCTTGTACTATTTGCGCGTCGACATTCGGCTACAAGACACATCTCAATAGGCATATGAAAAATGTGCATGGTATGTATATTTTATGAGCTGTTAGGTTAAGTTAGCTTTATTTAATATTTAATTCAATATTTATTTTTTAAGCTGTAGCACGTGTCAGACCTCAACTAGGTGAAATCGTACCGAATAATGTTGTATCGGAAGGTTCATCATCATATCAAGTTCAAAATGTCGATAATAATGAACTGGATGAATATTTTAACGATGGGTATGATAATATGCTCGCTGAAATGACTGAAAATGATCAAGGTGTCGTGAACGTTCCGGCTCAACGTCAACCAGCACAGCAAAGTGTTACCCGGCCTACTCCACAAGGTCATATTCAGATTGCTCCTGGAATATTTGTCCCAGATGTTCCGGCCGGTGGATCGAATGCGGCATCCGACGACGATATTATTTGTATGAAGGCAATGGACGAATTTGAGAATACAGGTTAGTTTTATTTATAAGAATTAATTAGATTTTTAAAAGACCTGCTGATTTTTCCTCCGTAGATTATTTTTTTTGAAAATTATTATCGTAAGATTTAAAAAAGATTTTTGAAATACGTGACATTAAATTATTTGTAAATGTCACAAGTTAAAAAGATAAATAGCTGTTTCATTAGATTTTATTTATCAGTCGTGGGGTTAATTAGATTTTTAATAGATTAGTCAATTTATTATTTTCATTAGATATTAATATTAGGTTTTTTTTTTTTTTTTTTTTTTTTAAAGATTCTTTCACTACCAACGTTAACGGGAAACGGGTTTCCTCTGCCAACACCACGTCGGCTGCTAGGGCGAAAAAAGCGCGCATGAGCCTAGTACAGTCCCCCGGTTTCGTTGAGATTTCGTCCTCAGCAAATAGAAAAATTGTATGGTACTATGCCAAAAATGTTTATAATACAATGATTTATACCGAGTTTCTTCGATCGCTCGAACCCGAGCTAAATAAAATATTGAAAACACGCGTTCAGCAAGGGGCGATTAAATTTAACCTTAAGCTCGAGGCGACCTATAACCGGGTCAACGTACCAAACTCGTCGGAGAACCGAGCGTTTAAAACAACAGCAACCGAAATTTATCCGGATAGTGATATCGACTCAATAGTAGAACAAGCGTTCGTGAAATTATTAGCTGAGGAAGACGCTTATGTTTCTCGCGGTAGTGGCTTTACTTTGGAAGCCATAGACGGCTTATTATTGGGAATATATAACTACACACCAATGACTGGGTCGTCATATATTGAATTACCAGCATACATCGACAGGAAACGGGGCACCATCAACCCACAAAACAATGACCAGCAATGTTTCAAGTGGGCGATTCTTGCGAGGCATGTGGTCGATAATTTATCGGATAAATATAAATATTGTGTCGGTAAAAACTATACACAACACGAAGCAAAATATAATTTTGATGATATTTCGTTTCCAACACCACTATCGGATATTTCTAAATTTGAAAAAAATAATCCGAACGTCACTGTGAATGTGTATGGGTTGGACAAAAAGTTCCAGCCGCCGCGTAAATATCCGACGTACGAGGTGTACCCGCTACGTGTCGTTGATGAGGAGAAAACCAACCACTTTGATCTGTTGTTGGTGACGGACGGCGACAACTCTCACTACGTGTATATATCGAATTTTTCCAGGCTGGTCCGCGCTCAGAAAACCAGACACACTGGGAGTGTCGTGTTCTGTAAGAGATGTTTTACGAGTTTCGACGACAGACGTCATAAATTCAAGTTGAGTGGGCAGGAGGCCCTGGACTAACACAAATTGATTTGCGGCGCGCACAAACCAATTTTACCAGAGATGCCTAAGGAGGGTGATTGTGCTGAGTTCAAGGCGTGGAAAAACACGGTTAGGCACCCGTTTGTCATTTACGCGGATTTTGAGGCGATCTTGACGAAGACGGAGGAGGCAAGAGGGGGTAGTACCACGATTACTCAGAAACACGAAGCTATGAGTTATGGGTTTTTGGTGAAAGCGAGCGATGACGTACCGGCAGAGTTATTGCTTCAACACCAGATACCGGCGGGGCCGGTAATCTACAGAGGCAGCGAAGACAGGACGGACGTAGCGAGACATTTTGTGGAGGCGATAGTTGAGGTGGCCCAGAAAATTGAAAATCTCATGAAGACGAATATTCCGTTAAAAATGGCTGAGGGTGAAGAAAAAACACATCAAGAGTGTATTAAGTGTAATTTATGCAAATGTATATTAGTCGGGGGCGATAAGGTTAGGGATCATGATCATTTGACAGGCAAATTTAGGCAGACCTTGTGCTCTAGGTGTAACTTAGAGTTGCAACAGCCTAAATTTGTACCTGTCTTTTTTCATAATCTCACAAACTACGACTCGCACTTCATAATCACTGAACTTGGGTATGATACTAAGACTATCAACGTTATACCGAACAGTGAAGAGAAATATATATCTTTTTCGAAATATATAAGTAGTACCTTCACTGTTCGGTTTATCGACACGTTTCGGTTTATGGCGTCGAGTCTGTCGTCCCTGGCTGAAAATTTGCTTACACCCGAACATGAGAAATTCCGTGAGACAGCCAAACATTTTGTCACCGGAGATATGCCGCTCGTGACTCGTAAGGGGGTGTACCCGTACGAGTACACGGATAGTTGGGAGCGGCTAGAGGATACTAGGTTACCGAGTAAGAGGAGCTTTTACAGTACGTTAACAGAGACCGGGATTAAGGAGAGCGAATTTGACCATGCTAAGGAGGTATGTATACACTTCGCACGTATTTAGATCTATATTTGAAAATTGTTGTGTGTTACAGGTATGGAGTCATTTTAACTGTAGGACGCTCGGTGATTATTCCGACCTGTACCTGAAAATTGACGTGTTACTGCTGGCGGATGTTTTTGAGAACTTCCGCGACTTGTGTATGAAGACGTATAACCTGGACGCCGCCCATTATTTCACCGCCCCAGGCTTAAGTTTCGATGCGATGCTTAAGTTCACGGGGCAAAAGCTCCAGTTATTGCATGATTACGACATGTTGTTGATGTTCGAAAATGGTCAGTATATTATTTTTTAAATGTGTATTTAATAATCTTATATATTTGTTATAGGTATACGTGGAGGATTGGTGCAGGCGAGCAAGCGATATGCGATGGCAAACAATGTAAAGACTCCGGGGTATGACGAAACGAAGGAGAAATCGTGGATCATAATATGATATATTATATCAGGACTGTGAGTATATTTTTTTCAAAACTTTTTAATATTTTTCTTACTTAATAATATTTTTTAAATTTTATAGGTAACAACTTGTACGGGTGGGCAATGTCTCAGTACATGCCGTACGGTGGGTTCAACTGGGTTGAACCTACATTGAATGGGTTGAACGATTTAGACGACACTTCACCCATAGGACGAGTGTATGAGGTGGACGTGTCGTATCCAAGACACTTGCATAACGGACATAACGACCTGCCTTTCCTGCCGCAAAACAGCGTGCCTCGAGGCTCGAAGGTTAGGAAGTTGATGGCGACATTTGAGAAAAAGGAGAATTACATCGTACATTATAGGAACCTACAGCAGGCCATTAAGAATGGTTTGATAGTTGAAAAAGTAAATATTTGTATTTTATATGATTTTAAACAGATTTTTAACATTTCTCTTATTTTGTATAGGTACATAGAGTGATACAGTTCAACCAGTCAGATTGGTTGGCTAAATATATAGATTTAAACACCGAAATGAGGAAAAAGGCTAGGAACGCATTTGAGAAAGACTTCTTTAAATTGATGAATAACGCTGTATTTGGTAGGTTACTTTTAAATTTTTAAAACTTTTAAAACTTTTTAAAAATTTACTATTGTGCAGGAAAAACTATGGAATCGAAACGAAAACAGCTGAAAATAGAGTTGGTATCCTGTGAGAGGAGGTTACAGAAATGTATTAATAAAACTACTTTTAAACACTGCACTAATTACAATGAAAACCTCAATGCAGTAGCGTTGGAGAATAAGATAATTAAATTTGACAAACCTATATATATTGGTAAATATACTTTTTAAATTATATTGCTAAATATACTTTTAAATTATATAATACATTTATTTTCTATAGGATTTTCAGTGCTGGATATCAGTAAGACGTTGATGTATGACTATCACTACAATGTTATGCAGAAGCACTATAGGGATAAAATTAAGCTAATGTACACTGATACAGGTAAATATATTAAAACTTATCTAATTTTCATATATTATATTTATTTTTATTTTTAGATTCGTTGATATACCATATTAAAACTACTGATTTTTATGAAGACTTGGCAGCTACTCACAGCTTGTTGGATCGAATGGATACAGCTAACCTACCCAGTGATCATCCATGTTATGTTGCAGTTAGAAAGAAGGAACCTGGGTACTTCTCAGATGAAGTAGATGCTGATATAATCACCGAATTTTGTGCATTGAGGGCAAAGTCCTACGCTTTTAATGTATATGCAGGAGAAGAGGATGCGGTGAGAGATAAGGACGACAAGGATAAAGTTGGTGGTGAAAAAATTAAAGCAAAGGGGATAAGGCAGCATGTGGTTAAGAACCACATGACATTGGAAGACCACAAGAAATGTTTATTTGGAGAAGCTGGCGTGGAGGCGTATAAGGATAACGTGTCAATACGGTCATTCAAACATCAACTCATGACGATTAAGACGAAAAAATTAGCATATAACAGCTATGATGATAAGAGGTTGGTGCTGCAAGATAAAGTACACACACTGGCCCATGGACATTATAGTATAGAGTAAGTTATTACAAAATATATATTTAAATTATTTTACTAACATTTTCTCTTAATTTTACAGGGAAGATGAACCAGAGGATGATTGGCCGGAATTAGATTTTATGGGGGGGAACTGGAACGAGGAAGAGAAAGGCTTAATGAGAGACCTTCTACAGTGCCTAACCTAAGTTTATATACTGTACATTTTTTTTTTGTTATATTTATTGATTATTGTAAATATTACTCTATTAACTGTTATATTATATTGATTAATGTAAATAACTTGTAAATATTATCCTAATAATTGTTATATAATGTAAATACTTGATAATAAATTATTGTGTAATTTGTAAAATATTAGATTAGTGTATAAATTTGTAGTATTAACACCTTTATAAATATCCATGTAAATGTATAATTTTTATATTGTATAATTTGTAAATACTCTGTAAATATTATACTATTAATTGTTATATAATGTAAATACTTGTTAATAAATTATTGTGTAATTTGTAAATATTTTTGTAAAATACGAGTATTAGATTAGTGTATAAATTTGTAGTATTAACACCTTTATAAATATCCATGTAAATGTATAATTTTTATATTGTATAATTTGTAAATACTCTGTAAATATACCGTATGCTTTTGCTATATATGTAAGTTAGTTTACAATGTTTTCTTATAATATTTTTTTTTTGTATAAATGTTCATGTTTTTCTGTTTCAGGTAGATGGAAGTCAATATATTTAATTAAAAAACCTTGTAAATGGTAACATATATAAATGTATGTATATATGTTAGCATATAAATAAAAAACAATGTTAAAATATATTATTATTATATTTATTAAATAAAATGTATACCAAAAACTTTAAGAATTATGTATAAACCATTTTCTTATAGCAAAAACTTTATAAAATGTACATTGCTTAGGATTAAATTCCATATGAAAAATACAGCAAGGCAGAGTTTCGTCATCACATATTTGATCCAAACGAGGGCAGCCTAAGTCTTCAATGTTGATGAGTGCAACGTGTGGTATATGCTCCATAAGAACTTGTTTTTTCTGTTCACCTTTGACGTAGATGCAACTGAATTTAAATGAATTCAATATTTTACCTACTTCTTCGTACTCGACATCACCAAATTCTATAGCTAGTTGATGATAATTACGTTCCAGCCACTTGTTGGTTTTACGACTTTTGTTATCCTCTATGGATTTTGAATGTTTAAAAATCCAGTGTTGGGTCGCCCATGTAAACGTGTCTACTATAGACATTTCTTTAATCATATATTTATTGTTGACGCCGAGTATGCATTGCATGTCCAATATGGCTGAAGACATTATGGCTTGTCTTTATAATAAGTTTCTATAGTGTTAAGACGGCTCAGTATAGATGGTATTATTTTTTTAATCTCGCCTATAGTTTCTTTGATATATTGTAATGATACTTCGCCTCTTGTCATATGCTCTGTAATCTCTATGCACGTTAATTCTAACTTTTCTGTTTGTTCCTCTTGAATTTGTATGGATTTATGGTTTTCTTCGAGTAAATGCTCAATTTTATCGAGTTTATTCGAATACGATTTAACAATTTGTTCGAGATTTACTAAAAAATTATTAGTTTCACTAGACTGAGAACTACCGAACACGTTCATGTCTGTAGCCTAGACTAACACTATTTTCTAATGTCACGTACATTTATCCAACTATTGTGTGTATTATCAAACCCTAGCCATTTGACAAAAATTTGCTCCCCCTTCTTACGGATAATTTTCTCCACTAAATAGTCATTCGGATAGTTTGTTTTCAATATTTCCTCTGAATAAAAACAACCAGCAATCGGTTTTCCAGTATAATCTTGTAGCTGATAAGTAGTAGGTAATGTTTCGTTAATTTTAACAATTTTGAATATTTCTGTAGACCAGCTAGGTAAATATCCTTTTGTAAATACACTTTTATATGTGCTTATACGAACGTTATCACCAACGTTAAATTTGATTGTTCCATTAATAATTTTTCGTTGTTTAATTACGACAGCCGCCGGATCTGCATCAGCTTGCACTGGTGTCATACCTATTGTCCTATGTTTTGAGTTGTTGTACTCGTTAATCAATGAAGGTAAAATTGATATCCATTCGTGTGAACCGCGTGCCGTAAACTCTCTAAACATTTTTTCTTTCAATGTGCGGTTGAAACGTTCGATAATGCATGCTTTCATGATGCTAAACGTTGAATATTTGTGTATGTTATGCTTTTTCATCAATGCGTCGAATGTAGCATTGTAAAATTCTTTACCATTATCGAGCTGTAATAGTTTTGGTGTGCGTGTGAGCAGTATTTTAGACATTGCATTTGAAACTTCTATAGCAGTTTTAGATTTTAATTCTATGGCCCAAGCAAACTTTGTAAAACAGTCTATGACGCACAAAATATACTTGTACCCCTTGTTTTGTTTTGAATATGGTATCATTTCGACCAAGTCGGCCTGCCACAGATCGTTTTTGCCATAAACATTAACTCTACGTCTTGTATAATTTTTTCTAACAGGTTTGTGTAGTTCGTTCGCAATTTCGCGTTTAGACATTTGGAATACGTTTTATTATACCCGCTTCTGGCAGTTCTTCAAAAATGGATATTATTTCGTTCGAAACACCTGTATTACCAGCTGCTTTTGACGCTAATAGTAACCGCAATCTATCGACTAGTTCGTTAGGATCGTTCCAGTAAACTAAACTATGTTTTTGTAATTTCAAAGATAGACCTCTACCCGCTAGAAATAAATTTTGGATTATATCATAATATTTATTTCCACCTTTTTTAATTTCTTTTCCATCTGTTTTTAGATGCGCTGATGTTTGAATTAATATAGATTTATATGATTCTAAATCATGTTTGGTGTAGAATTTTGGAGATTTTGAAAACACTAAATTACCAAGCCCTTGTGTTAACGGGTATGAAGTATCTTCAATAATCAATTTATTCCCGACAAGATTAATTTCTTTTTTCCCCAAATATACACTTCCGTTTGATCGTATTTTTGGCCCATACATTTTGTCTATATCGTAAGACTTAAACCAGTCGTTTATTTTAAAATCTGACGAATCGTCTGTATTGTTTATTTCAAAATATTGAGAATCTTGAGAGTCTTTTCCAAGTTCCGTGGGTGGGTTTTGAAATGTTGCAGGATTTAAATGTTTTATTTCGTTTAATGGTTCGATAATCGGACTTAATGTTTCTGATACTATTGAGTGAATATCAGCTTTTCCGTGTTTTAATGCTTCATACTTGCGTTTAATATTTTCTTTGGCTTTAATCAATTCTCCGAGTACCTCACCGTTAGAAGCCATGTCTGTGAATGTGGTGTTTTCATAAAAACAACACTTTATATAACGACGAATGTGTCAAATCCGAGGCGATATCGACCATTGTCACGTTCACAGTCTTTGTTTATTACGATAAACTCGAATCTCCCCCGACTCCAACACGATGTACTAAAGTATTTAAATCTGAATATGACATATCACCAGAGCAATGCTCATTGTATACATGCTTTAAATTAGTTTCGTCTTGTTTAAATAACACAATAAAATTAGCGTTATCACGCAAAAGTTGTTTTGGCACTTTTGAATAACTCTGAGCCAGGTAGCAAACGTCTATTAAATTATGTCTAGCTCTGGAAAAGTAAGTTCTTGCAATATTTTGGTTTTCAAAAATAATATCGTCAAAAATAAATACAGAGTTTGGCAAAAATCCTTCAGGTGCTATAACTTTTTCATTTTCGTAGAACTTGAATAATTGTATTCCATCAATGTCTGATAATATATCGCTAAGCATTTTATATTTAGGCTGATCCAATGTTTTCGAATATATGTATACGTTTTGAAATCGTATTCCGTTTATATTGGTTAATAATGTGTAAATTAAATTTGTTTTTCCGCAGCCAGAAGGGCCCACGATAAGCGCGCGTATCGTATTTGGTAGAAGCGCTCCGTGTCTGTGTTTTTGATCTGATGTAGGCGGGTCCACGTTTTCAACTGTTAGTTTTATTTCTTGTTTGATGAACTTCATTTTTTATATAAATAACTGAGCAACTATGATAAATCAATCAGTACACAATGTCACTCGCTCGAAGAAGCAACAAGAATAAGGGCAGTGGACTTATCAACACGCTTATAAACAAATTACCAATCGAGCTTCACGTACCTGGTATTATATATATAAACCTTATAATATTATAATATATACAATAATAATTTTATATTCTAGGTTATCAATACTGTGGACCTGGTACAAATTTAAAAAAACGATTAGCACATGGTGATAAAGGTATAAACCCTCTGGACTCTGCTTGTAGAGATCACGATATTGCATACGAACATAGCAACTCTATCGCAGATCGAAACAAAGCCGATTATATATTAGAGCAGCGAGCCTGGGATAGGTTCAAGTCAAAAGATTCTAGTTTAAAAGAAAAAGCTGTGGCTTGGGGTGTGACTACCGCTATGAAAACAAAACGTAAAATAGGCGGAGGTTGTGGGTTTAAAGCAGCACTTAAAGCAAGTAAAAACGTTATAAAGAAAAATATCGGTGAAAAAAACTTGATGAAATTAACTAAAAAATGTGTAGCTGTCGCGCGAAAAACATTTAAAATTAAGAAGACTAAAGTTCCACGAACAATAACGATCCCGAAAAAAGGCGGCTTGTTACCACTCATACCGATTTTTGCCGGTTTGTCAGCTCTGGGAACCTTAACTGGTGGTGTTGCCAACGTTGTGAAAATGGCTAATGAATTTAATAGACACACACCATCGCATTTAGGCAAAGGTTTATATCTAACACCGTATAAAGGCAACTCATACAAAATTGATTCCGGTTTATATCTCGCACCATTTAAAAGTGGAGGGGGTGCCAAAACTAAAAAAAACTAATATCTACGTTACCCAGGAGAGCGTTGTACGATTTCGAACTTATAAAAATCGCTCGTTTAATGAAAATACCTCATTTCATCGGCGTGTTTACCAGAGATAGGTTATCTACACGTCCTAAACGCCAAGAATCAGCGATTATTAACTTGGACACGGAAAACGGTACAGGAACGCATTGGGTAGCGTATAAAAAAATCGGAAATCAAGTTAAATATTACGACAGTTTTGGAAATTTACCACCCCCACTTGAAGTACAACAATATTTTCGCGGATGTGACATACATTTCAATTACAGCAGGGAGCAAAATTATAATACTACAAACTGCGGACATTTGTGTTTAAAATTTTTATCATGTTCACATTAACGTTAAACGGAAACTCTAGTGAGCTGTCATGCGAGATCTTTCCACCGTTGGAAGTAGAAAATACTGCACAGATATGTCTTTTGAGTTTACAGACAAATAATTCTATACCAAACATAGAACCTGGCTGTAATACTATTGCCTTTCGTAATTTTATCAATGAAAATGAGTACGTAATTATACCTACAGGAACATATGAGTTGAATCAGTTAGAGTCTATTATTCAAAAAATTATGCCCGACTATGTCACTATGTTTGAATTAAAAGCAAACAGCAGAACATTAAAGTGTACGATATCGTGCAGCCATGATGTTGATTTAGGAGTCGAGAATAGCATAGCGAAATTGCTAGGTTTTAGAAATGTACGATACACTACTGGTGCTACTCATGAATCTGAAAATATTGTCAACATAATGAAAATAAACTGTATAAAAGTAGAGTGTAATTTAATCACCGGCTCATTCTGTGACGGAGCGCCGAGCCAGACTATACACGAGCTTTACCCCACTGTGCCTGCTGGGTATAAAATCGTTGAAGTACCTAGACACCCAGTTTTTTATGGTCTCAACACGAGATCTATAAGTAGAGTAATTGTCGTACTAAAAGATCAAGACGACTGTCTAATTAATCTTCGCGGTGAACCAATAACAGTCCGCCTACAAATCACGCGTGGATATGGCGCTCAAATTTAACATTAATATAAAAAGAGCTACAATCAAAAAACCTATCAGTTTACCACCTGCCGTTAAGAAGTCAACATCTATGTCAAAATCGAAAAAAACTATCTCTAAACCGAAAAAAAACAAGTCCAAGCTCACTAAAAATAATTTAAATTTTCTCCGATCGCTACAAGTATAATTATGGATGACACGTATTTAGACGTTACTATGTCGACGAGTGTAAAATAACGCAGATGAATTATCATTCGTTCACTCCGTACTCAAACATGTCTTTATCAAATAATGATGAAATAAGGATAAATATTTTAAATATGGATTCGTACACTTTACCGTGTGAAAGTTATATTTACATCGAGGGAAAAGTAAATAAGCCTACCGATGCTGTTGGAGATGTTCGTTTTTCAAATAACGGATTGGCATTTTTATTCTCTGAAATGCGATATGAAATAAACGGAATAGAAATACAGAAATTAAAATCACCCGGAGTTTCGTCTTGCTTGAAAGCATACTGCTCGTATTCACCAAACGATTTGAATACTCTAGAGAATAGCAATAGTCTCAAACTGCTTTAAGACGACTGGTCGTATGATGGTTGACTTTCGAATGACTGTTTCGAAAATACACCACTCCAAATATTGCAACTGTATTAGGTCCGCGCGATTCAACAGTACCTACTCGGCACCCGACTTGTGTTTTTGATTCGATGACAAGCATATTTTCCCCTTGATACACCATACTAGACAGCGAAATAATTTAGATTTCCAGAAATAAATTTCGCTTATATTTTTGCGGTTGATCCAAAATAAACGACAATATATTTCCCATCAGAGAGAATATACGTCTTAAAAAAATCGGCTGGCATATTTACATACCGCGATGGTGTGATTATTAGGACTACGATATTGAATTCGTCTGTAGGATCAAGTCCTACATTCAAAAACTTACGGGCGACGAAGTCAAGTGTAAAATTACTGCAGTCGATGAGGTCCGCAGGCGGTGTCGGAGGAACGTACGTATAATTCTTCTTTTTGTATAGGGCATCGTTGTTGGTGAAAGAATCAGCCATGTTTAAAATAATTTTTAAAAACTTTTAGATAAACTGTGTTAAAAAAAAAATCTTAGAGAGCAATAAAAATATACGTGTACACTGGTTTAACGCAGTAGACGGACTAAAGAAAAGTGCCAGTTGTTTCAGCATAGTTGTATGTACAAGACATTAGTATAATAGCCGTGTGAATTGCCCCTTCTTCGATATGGCAGATACTTGTATTATTAGTGTATGAGAGGTGGCTATTAAGACATCCTGGTGATGACAATAATTAGGCTATTAGGGTTAATGTATTTTTTTCATTAATTGGTATCTTCTATTCGATATACTATAGGTATAAAGGTCATTTATTGATTATTTTATAATGTTTCCTTGTGTGTGTACAAATATTGAATACGAATAATATCTAATGGCAGGAAATATATGACGGAAGCACCATTGTGGTCTAATGTTAAGATGGGTGCATACGTGAGAGGTGGCTATTAAGAATCCGCGACATCCTGGCGACAGTCTGTAGACTGACTATTATTATACAGGCTGAATTGATAGCTAATGCTTCTTGTGGCAGATACTTGTATTATTAGTGTATGAGAGGTGGCTTTTAAGACATCCTGGCGATGACAATAATTAGGCTATTAGGGTTAATGTATTAGAAGTATAACTATGCCAATCTTTGCGCAGCACCTTTAAAGTGCAGCTCATAATATTATATCAATAAAAGATCACAAAGAAAACAATGTGCAAAAAGATCAGAAAATTGAAATGCAATAATAATTAAAAAAATTTTTCGCAAAACTTATTAAATGCAATAATAATAAAAATATTTTTCACAAAACTTATATTATTAATAATTAAAAATCGAAATGCAATATTTATTTTCCTAAAAATATTTTTACAAAACTTATAATATTAATAATTAAAATAAAAATATAATAGAATATTTTTAGTTCGGCATATAAATTTAATTTTTAATAGAATTGTTCTTTTAAAAAAGTCTAACAACAAACTAGTGAACATTAAAAAAAATAGTTATCAATCCAATGACTCATTATATGATCCGATAATTCATTATGAATTTCCTTAAAATAACCAATAATTTCTTAAAATTTTTTTTGTAACTCTCATTATCTTCATACGATTGATATAAAAATGATACATGAGTTTCTAAACTATACATAGATGATTCAATTTCTGATAACTCTTTTAGTATATTTTTATACCTTTGGATCATATCTAAAAGTTTTTTACAATTTTCCATTTTATTATTTATATTAGTAAATATATTTTTTTTTAACATTGTTCTATTATAAATATTTTCTATTCTTTTTGATTTTGATTTCTAATCAGTGTATTGAGATGGTTTACAAAGTCATTTCTATCTATATTTGTTTTATAATGTCCCCAAGCTAATGTATCAATACCATTTTCCAAAATAAATCTTTTATCATCATAATCACATAAAGCTTTTTTGTTTTGTTCTACAGTAAAAATATCATGTTTCTTAGTTCTAAATAAATTTTGTTTAACATATTTTAATTCTTTTGTTAGTAAACATTTTTCAAAATCATTAAAACATATTTTATTTTCTACAACATTTTTTTAACACATTTAGCTTTTTTAATTTCATTTTCAGTATTTAAGATTCGATGTGAATATAATTTGGATCTTAAACCTATAAATTCAGACATTATTTTTCCATTTAACTCATCTATAAACTTGAGTAAAACTTTTTTGTTAACTAAAGGTAAACCATAAATATTATCATTTGGATAATCTGAAGTGTCAAAATGATCTAACATCATTTTCATATCTTGATAAAAATCATTAGTTTTTATTTCTAATATTAGTGAATCTGTATCTGTATATAACAATCTAACTCTATTTCCATATTTTTTCTTTATAATATTATAATAAAAATCGTACATTAACATTTTAGATAAATCTAAAATACACATTCCTACATATATTGGTTGTTTGAAAAATATTTGTGTTCTTTTCATATGTACTGCAGCTAAATTTTCTGTAAAAATTGTTCTTCGATCAAAATTTGGTTTTATAATTAATTTTTCTAGTTGGGCTGCATTAGAACATAATTTTATATCAACATGATTTCGAACATTCATCATAGTACGTCCATAAACACTATTATTCATTAATTTGAAAAATTCTTTTTCAAACTCATTCTTAGCTTCTGATCTAAGATTAGTATTAAAATCAATATAAACTTTTAACCAAGGAGATTGACTAAATTCTAATACTCTATGAATTTTCTCTATCTTTTAACCTAAATTAATATACAATTTTAGTGTTTCATAATGTATTATATATTTTTTCTTATCATACAAAGTTGTTAATAATTTTGGGAGTTGTTTGTTATCAAAATGTCTTTCTGATGCTAAAGGGAAATCTGAATGTAGATCATGAAGTTCTTAAGGGTAAGACAAATCAACTTCTAAAATATAACCTTTACATGATTTATCAGAAATATTCATTACATCAAAATCATTCAGATTATCAACCCATTTGAAATCTCCAGTAGGTAAATATTTACTCATTGACCACCCATAAAGATTATTTGCATCCAAGTATTCTAAAAATATTGATTCCTCCTTTTTTTTAAATTTATCTCCCTTGTATTTATTATTTGTTTTTGAATATCTTTGACTACATTGAGATAAGCCACCTCTGATTCCAGATTCAAACATCAATAATTGATCGACATCTGTTAATAAATCTAATTTTACTTTTGTCATTCTTAACATACTATCCCATGCAAATCCTGGTGTTGTGTAATACCACATAGGATCTAATTTATAATTTTTTAAAGAAATGTCTCAAAAATTTTCTATTATATCTGTTAACAATAAAACATCAATCAAATTATGTAAACTAGTGAATTCACGCATATTTTGTATTTTAAACACTTTCCAAATTTTTTGTGAGTTTTTATTTACTTCACAAGGTCTCATACCAATAGATCGATGTATGTCTTTGAAATTATATTCATCTATTAAGCGTTGTACAATTTGAATCCATTTTTTAGAATTTGTAACTTCAAATTGTAATCTCATTTTACTGTTTAATGTTCTATTAAATCTTTCAATAATTGATGATTTTTCTTCATTTTGGGTGTGATACATTTTAATTTCATATTCTTGCAAAACTTTTTTAAAATGATTTTCAAATTCCAAACCTTTATCTGCGTGAAGTAATTTTGGTGCTTGATGATTTTGTGATATAGCTTGTTTTATTATTTTTGCAAATGCTTCTGAAACATTAATTCCATCTTTCTTTTGAGTTCTAAAGTCCATTAAAATTTTGAAAATGTATCTATAGCAGTTAATATATAAGAATAACCCTCATTTTCATCAGAATAATTTCTCATTATAACTAAATCAGCTGCTCATAATTAATCATCTATACCTTTAGTAATTATTCTTCGTTTAGGAAATTTTTTTCTAACTGGTTTATGAAGTTCTTTAGCCAATATCATTTTATCTGTATCATTTAATTTTTTATTGGAAATATTATGTCCAATTGTAGGATTTTTTTATAAATTTACTTTTATTTGTGTTACACTTGAAACATTTTGATGAAATTCTCCATCTACCATTAACTGTTTGAATTTTAGTTGTATTACTATTTATTGTTTGAATTTTACATTTAAGACAATATATTAGATCGTCACCATTCATTTTATATTATTAAATTTTAAATAAATTGTTTATAGTTTTTAATAAATTCTAAACACAAATGTCCACATATAGGTGGATCATCATAATCTTGGAATTTATCATCAGTATATTGAAGGTTATTTTCACCTAAATATTTTACAAGTTCTGGAGGAGGATTCATTCCAAATGAATCGAAATAAATTTTTTTATTTTTCATTTTTTTCCATGCAACCCAATGTGACCCGTCTTGAGTAGAATTATTTAAATTTAATATTCCACATTCATTTAACAGTGGTTTAAGAGGTAATTCATCTCTCATGAAACAACCTCTGAATATTTTTATATTATTTCCAAATTGTATTATATCAAAATTACTTAGCATTTCAATTTTTAGATATTTTTTTTTTCAAATTTTTTATAAATGATGATTTATTGAAATTATTCATTTTTTCGATTTTTTTTTTTTTCTTCAATCCAGAACCTTTATTTTCCATTGCTTTATTATGTCGAATTGTTTCTTTTACAATTGCATTTTTATAATTTTTATCATTAACACTGTTGTAAATTGCAGATACACCTCCAACTAACTTGCTAGCTGCACCTATCCCTGCAAAAAGTAATGGTCAAAATCCACCTTTTTTATCTTTAATTTGTGAATTTCGAATCTCTATCCTTACTCTAGATTTTTTATCCTTAGCGTTTTTTAATTTATCTAATTGAATTTTATCTAAATTATAAATATTTTCTCCTTTAAATATTTTGTTACTAGCAAATTGAAGTGTTGCATTAGTATTATTTTTATGAGCTTCTTGTAATTTTTTAATTTGATTTTTATTTAATTTAAAATAGTACGTCATTTTATAATACAAAATATTATAAAATTTATTCATATATCAAATTCATTCCTAAACGTCTTTTTCCTTTCATTGCATATGCAGTTATTATAGCCGGAATTTTTTCAGATATAGGACTATCAGGATCATTATATCTTTCCAATGCTTTTTGTTGTAAAACTTTATCAGCAATATGTCTTGATTTAATATCTTTATGATTTTTATAAAAATAATCGTGTTCTCTTGCAGCTTCGTCTAATTTGTTGATTGGTTGTATATTTTGTTCTTCATTTTTCTCTAAATCTGTAAATGGTCCTAAATATTTATATTTAGGATAATGCATCGGAGGTAAATATTTACAATTCAAAAAATCATTAAAAAAGCCTGCACCTTTTATAATTTTCTTTGGTAAACTTGAAATTAATGACCATACATATATCGGACCTTTATCGGGAATATCAATTCCTTTTTCCATTATTTTAATACAAAAATTAAGTATTTCAAGTTTTTTATTATGATAATAATTATTTCCTACTCTTTCTTCACTAGATATATAATATATTTGTTCTCTTAATTGTTGTATATGTATGTCATTTGTTATTTCTTTTGGTAAATTTATCACATATTGTAGTAAATATTCAATAACTTTAGAATCATATATTAAATGTTCCATTTTTGTTTTAAATAATTTAAGAATCCCATGTAGTTCATTATGATAAGTATAATTTCCTGCTTTTTGTTCAGCTGCTATTAAATGTAATCTTTCATTTAATTGTTTCATATTATCTATCCAACGATATTCAATTTCATTATTTGTATAATTCATTAAACCAGCTCCTTTATTCTCTGTTGTTTTTGTAGGTTTTAAAATTTCTGTTGTTGATTTTAATGGTTTTTAAATTTCTGTTGTTGGTATTGTAGGAAAATCTGGTATTGTAGAATTTAAATTTTCTGTTGGTGTTGTTGGTGTCTTTTATTTTTGAATTTTTCTCCAAATAGGACTAATCAATTGTACATATTTGTTACCTCCACTGGATCTAACTCTATTTGTATTTTTATCAAAATTTTTGTATATTGCATCTGTTTCAGGTAATATTTGTGTATATTTTTCTAAATTTTCTTTATTATATTCATCTTGTTTTGGAACATCTGATAGAGTTAATAGACTCCACATAACTGGAGTTAATTCACGTTCTTTACCTTTTAATATTATATTATCTAAATTAAATTTTATTATTTCTTTTCCGATCGAATGTTGTTTAGTAATTCTATTATAATTTATTCCAAATGAATTTTTTTCAGGTAAAGATGCTAGAGCTGTACTAGAATTTTTACCTAATATTGTATCAGGAGGCAAAGGAGATGAATCTTTTAATTTTATCGGAGAACTTTTAGGTGTTTGAATATTTTCATAATCCTCTGTACTTAATATTCTTAATAGCTCTGGATTACGAGGTTTATAAGGATTTGTAGGTATTAACATTTTTTGAATATCATTATCAGTTTTAATAGCAACCTCTTTAACACCATTAACAGATGATTCAACTTTTGATAAACCTTCTAATATTGGTCCAAATTGTTTTACTTTATCTTCAGCTGAATGTATATCGTCTATAACTCTTTTTCTATAGTAACTTTTTAAATTTTTTTGAATACTAATTATTTTTTCTATGTTTGCTAGTGAATATTCTTTTTCTTGTAATTTTTTTTCATCATATTCATCTTCATGTTCATCTTTTCTCAAATTATTTACCTTTTTTTCAGAATGTGATAATTCTGATTTTTTAAATTTTGTTCAATATGAACTAATTCTTTAATATTTTTAGGTTCGTTTTCTAAATTAGTTCCTTCCTTGAAATTGTTTTGTGTTTCTGCTGGATCCGTAACTGTAACTTTTTTAAAAATTTTTTTATTTTTTTTCTTATATTGTTTTGAGTTTGTTTAACATTCATTTATTATATGAAAAATATTAATTTTTTCATTATCAAGTATTATTAAGTATAATCAAGTAGTTTTAAAGTTTATAGTACAAACAATTATTGAGTAGATCGATTGTTATAAATCCATAGTCATATTTCCAACAATCTGAACATAAAGTTTTAGAATCATTGAAAGAAATAGTATTACTTAAAAAATCATTCCAAATGTTTTTAATATATTGAGTTGATTTAAAAACTATTAAAAGAGTTAAATTATTTCTTATAAGTAGTATTAGGGGTCACTTTCATTTTAAATGCAATATTTCCTAAAATATTTTTTCATAGAAATTGAAATGCAATATTCCTTTAATTATTTTGCAAATCGTGAAACGCAATAATTATTAAAATATTTTTCAAAAAATCTGAAATGCAAAAATACTAAAAATAATTTTCATAGAAATTGAAATGCAAAAAATACTAAAAATATTTTCCTATGTGGGACTTCGGCACACGTGACATTTAAATGCAATAATTACTTAAAATATTTTTCAAAAATCTCAAATGCACCAAAACATTTTTTAATAGAATTGTTCTATCAAAAATAAAAATCGAAATAGCATATTTAATTGCAAAATGTATTAAAGAGAAATTGAAAAAATTAATTTCAAAATTAAAAATATAATAAATAATAAAAATAATGGAAACAACTATAAACGGTTTTAATAAATTACAAAAAAATGAAATGCAAAAAGAAATAGAAAAATCAATATTAAATAATGAAATCTTTGTTAAATTTCGTAAATATGAATACTATAAAAATAATAATATTAAAATAATGAAATATAATCTAAATAAAATTCCAATTAAAGGAAATATTTTAACTGTCGATCATTGTCGCAATATTTGTGGAGATGGAAATGGAAAGCCTTATGCTTCTAAAATACTAGAAACGCCAACATGGCTTGAAATTTGTAAAATAGCTAATGATTTAATAATTACAACAGGTAAATTTTCAGAAAAATATCTCTATGATATTATTGTTCATCAAGATTTAGGAAATATTAAAATATGTACCCTTTATTATGGAGTCGACTTTATTAGACCATTTATTAATTTAATTTTTTAATAGAATTGTTCTATTAAAAAAATGTTCAATATTTAATGCTCACCCGAAAAGGGGGCGCGTTATTAAAATCCAAAAATCTTTAAAAACGATTTTACACTATGATACTACGAGGGGGACTTATAAAGAATTAAAATCAAAAATGTTTAATGTAAAAATGAAGATTCTAACATAAAAAGCAATGGAGTTATACTTAAATGAAAAATATGAAGCGGGGGGGTAAACTTTTAATATGTAGTGTAGATAAGCATATAAAACATATCTGTGTTGATCCGACTTGATAATATCAAATATTAAATAAAATATAGGACATATACGATCGCGTTATTTTTTAATATTTTTAATAGAAATATGGAAAAAAATGCATAAAATCTACAAAATCATTCCCAGCTTTGCAGATACCCGTTAGGAAAAAAGGAGGCCGGAACTCTTTTACAGATATCTGCAAAGCTATCGTGGGAGGTGAAGTTACCCAAGCGCTTTATCCAGCAGGTCAACGACAGTTTTTCAGTAGATTGCATAGGTGTGTGCACCCACCTATACAATCTACCGTAAACGACTTCAAAGCCTGACGAAATTAGTAGGTGAATATGCAGCGCTACACATTCCCCCACTAGTTTCAATCCGATCAAGAACACATTTAAATCAAACGCCTTAACCACTGAGCTACAACACTTGGGCATGTATAATGATTATTTAAACACTATTTAAATAATTCGATAAAAAAAAACATCATAATATAAACTATGATAAGATATTCAATACCGGATGTTAAAAAAATAATCAGTACAACGTTGATATATATGTTATTATTATTATTATTATTATTATTATACCACACTGTATAGGTACTATAATATTATACATAATACTTCGTAAGTATTATATTCGATTTAAATTTTCGATGTTTAAAAAATTTTATTTTTTTATAATAAATAATAGTAATGGAAAATAAAAATCAAATTAATGAATTATCTTCGCCAAAAACTATAAAAAAAACGATAGATGCTAATAATGTAAAAAACGAATTTGGTCCATATGAAGTCAAGCATAAAATTTACAAACATGAGCAAAATAAAGCGGAATCGTTTCGCAAATCATGTGTAATATTCAATAAATTTAATAAAATATTACAAATAAAGTACAATAATCAAGAAAATACTTTTACATCGGAAGAAATGGAAGAAATAATACCGATACGAGCAATGTATTATTGCAGTCATGACTGGGATCAAGGTGCAATATCTGAATTTATTGATTTTCGAAAAAACTGGATATTTCCTTTTTTGTATTCTCAAGTTCGTGGTAATTATATTCCAACTTGGGATCAATGGGAATGTTTTGGTATGATAAAGTCTGAAATTACAATATCCCAATTTATTAAAAATTGTAATAATAATTTTATTGATGATTATGAGAACACATTGTGGTTTAACTTCTATAACTACATAGATAATAAAGATAAATTATGGTTATCAATTGATATAATTTCGAATCATCATTTTATGCCATATAGTCTAACTCCACAAAACGATGATACAGATGAAGAATATGAATGTGGAAATATTAATTGTGAAAAAACAATTGCTAATAAAATAAAAAAATTAAAAAAATTAAAAAATTAAAAAAAATAACCAAAGATGTTAAAAAAACATCGTTAACGTAAAAAAAACAACGACTCGTTGAGGTGCGCCTCTGTATAGGTACTATAATATTGTAGCGAGCTGTGACTATTTAGCCATATGGGTTAAACACATTTAATGCATACGTAATCATATAATATTCGCACCGCGTATATATAAATATTATACTCGAGCGCTTCTTCGAATAGTAATAATATAATATCAATAATAGTAATATCGAGCGCGTGACCATGAGCGGCGTGCGACAATAGATATATGACTACGTATATGGATAATCCTAAAATAATATAGTTAGATTTGTGATGTTATTAATTATTGTTGAATAACACCACAAATGTGCTATATAGATATGTGTGGACTTCCGGCGCGTGCAAGCGTGTGAAAATCACAATAGGCTTAACCGCAAGACCATGTATGGTCTTAGAAAGTATGGAAGTGGCAAGGGACAGAGATCCATCGAGGAGAGCTGATGGACAAGCGTCCATCAGACGAGCAACCAACCTCAACTTCGACAGTCACACCACTAAATACTCATAGTCACAACTCGCTTTTAGTTAATTATTTGGACTTAGAATAATTTCTATAAAACTGTTTTATATAATAAACACAATAAATACTATCAAAGAGGTTTTGTTCAATTATTGCTTCCAAATCAACAAGTAACGCTGTAGGGCACGTTACAAATTGGCGCTGTGGACAGGGTGTCTCAAAAGATACTTAGAAGAAACCCGAAGAACACTTTAAAAAATTTTTTCGAAATTTTCGAAAAATTTTTTGAAAATTTTCATCTTCTAAATTCGATCAAGGAGGGAAATCCATCACTGGATCACCGTTGGAAGACTGATCACCTGCCAACGACTCCGAGAAGAATCCTGTACAACTACATAACACTCTACTACAATCAACATTACAACCAAACAAATGGAAGCACCCGCAGTACCCGCCGTGTTGTTGTGAGTATTTAGAGTAATTAAATCGTTGTTCGTCTCCTATGGTATATTATATGACCATAGTATATATTATAAAGTGAAAAAATTATTCGTGTTAAATTAAATAAGGGAGTTATCGAGAACTTTGAATTTTTCGTATTAAATAAAATAAATTGTGAGGAACTTTAAAATTTTTAAATAAATAAAATAAAATTGTTCAACCTTAGATTTAAAATAATAATATAAAATAATAAAATAATATTTAATAAATATAATAAAATAATAATAAAATAAAATAATAATTAAATAAACTGAAGTTTTAATTTAAAATATTTTTATTGTCTAATTAAATAATAATAAAAAATAATAACATATTGTAACTTGAAAAATCTTAAACACTTTTAATTAAATAATATTTAAATAAAATAATTTAATAGTTGTTTGAAATTTATTTTTTTTTTTTTTTTTTAAATTAAATAACATTGAATAGAGTAATAATTTTATTTTTACAATAACGTCGCGAGTTAGCAAATTTTTAAATATAATAAATAATAATTTAATTTCGTAGAAATTTTTCAATCATTTAAATAAGTCAAATAATAATTAAATTCTAAAATAAATTTCAATCGTTCGAATAAAATAGGAAAATTAATTTAATTTAAAAATAATTCTGCAATCATTAATAAATAAAATAACAATTTTAGTCACTTGACCACTATTTTAATCATTTAAATAAAATAAATAGAATTTTATTTTAAAATAATTTTCATTTAAATTAAATTAAATAATAGTTCTATTCTAAATAATTTTCAATCATTCAAATAAAATAAAATAATAATATTATTTTAATTTTTCCTAAACGTTTTAATTAAATTAACTTAACAATTATTTGAAACTTAAATTAAATTTTTTTTAGTTAACTAAAACAACAAATTTGTTTTTAATTTTCTCTTTAAATAAATTCCATTAAAATAAAATAATAGTTATTCGAACTTGACTTAAATTAATAGTTAAATAAAATAATAGTTTATTTTAAAAGAAATATTCAATTAGTTAAATAAGTAAATAAAATAAATACTCTAAGTAAATTTCATTCAAACCAAATAAAAAAAATTAATTAAATAAAATAATATTTATTTAAATAATAAATGTTAATCCTTTTATTAAAATAAAATAAAAAATTTATTTATTAGGACTTTGAAAATTAAATAACCATTAAATAAAATAATAACTTTATTTAAAATAAATTTCAATTACTTAATAAAATAATTTAATAGCTGTTCGAAACATTGAATTAAATAATAACGTAAAATTTATTAGAAATTAATTTAATTTATTGGAAATAGAATAAAAATTAAATATTTTAGCGAATATATATATTCGAACAAAATTTTTATTTTTTAGGTTGAGTTAGTGATTGATTAACTATTAAATAAATATAAATACATAGTTAAAATTAAATTAGGTTGAACAATTCATAAATCTTGAGTTATATTTAATTGAAATAGATCGTGTAATATTATAATAAATAGGGAATTATTATAAAAAAATATTTTAATTATTTTAAGACAGTTGAGTCTTTATTGTTGAATATATTGTTGAATATATTGAGAATTTATTGGGAATTTTTATTTAAAGGCCGAGAAGTAAGTCCTTATATTTTGTGAATTTTATTGAGACAATTGATGTCTATATTTTATAATTTTATTTAAAAGGCCGGAAGTAAGTCCTTGTATTTTGTGAATTATTTTAGACAATTGTTGTCTGTATTTGGGGGAAAATTATTTTAAAGGCCGAGAAGTAAGTCCTTGTATTTGTTGAATTTATTTAAGACATTGATGTCTATGTTGATTTTATAGGCCGGAGGTAAGCCCTAAGTTTTTGTGAATTATTATGACAATTGAAGTCGAGTTATTGAATTTATATAGGCCGTGTGTAGTAAGTCCTTTTGTGTTATATTTTTTCCGACAAGTGAAGTCGAGGTTTTATTGAATTTATTTATAGGCCGTGTGGTAAGTCCTTTTGTGTTTTGAATTATTACGACAAGTGAAGTCGAGTTTTATTGAATTTATTTACAGGCCGTGTGGTAAGTCCTGAGATTAGTGAAATTATTTGAAGACAGTGAGTCTATATTTTTGAATTTTATTTTTATAAGGCCGAAATAAGTCCTTACGTATTGAAAGAGTAGGTTGATAAAATTTTTAATTCAATTAATACAGTTAGTAAGAGTTACTATTTAAGTATAGATGTCGTATGACTGGTTAATTGAATTAATGTAAAAAAAATTTGTTTAATAATAGGAATAATTATACTATTATTATTTAATTGTTAGATTAGTTATTTAGTTGATATTTTATTTAGGTAAATTTTAATTAACGAAATAATTATTTACGTAAGATTAATTTATTTTACGCTAGTGTGTCAATTAAATCTTAATTCTATATTTATTTTAAATCTGATTATTTAATTTTAATTACTTGATTATGACTATTGATTAATGAGTCAAAAAGAAACCAATACTAGTTTAACAGAAAGCGAAGCTGAAAGTATACAAGTAGTAGACCAGGAAGTTAGAGAAGTCGTATTAATTAAATCTGATATTATTAATAATAAGGATAGCGAATTAATTAAAGAAACAGCAGTAGTTGACGATAAGGAATTATTAATTGATTTAAGTACAGAAGAAGGTTATCAATATTCCAAAGATTTCGATAGGGAAAAATATTTAGAAGCTATTAGGGAAAAGGATTTATTGAATACAAGCATAAGACCGATAATAGTAAACGAAACTGAGCTGCGACAGATAGGTACTCGTACGCAGAAGGGGATAGTACATACGCAGTTAGAACCCGTTAAACGAACTAAGAAAACCAAAATGCCAGGAAAGATTCCATTAGATAAAGCCACCCTCATGATCCCTACATGTACCGGCGAACGGGACGTTTACCAATTCATAAAAGCTTGCGAATTAGCATGTTCGGCAGTAGAGAAAGAAGACCTACCTATTCTCACGAAATTTATTAATACCAAGTTGTTCGACCAAGCTTTAAATGTGTGTCGATATAGGGACACTAGTGATTGGGAAGGAATAAAATTAATTTTATTAGACGCTTTCGAACCTCAACAATCCACTTCTTCATTGCAGGTAGCATTAAATTCAGTACGTATGAGAGGTAACGAAGATGTAGGTGCATATGCTAGACGTGTAGAACAGTTATATTTCAATCTATGTGTAGCAAGTACAAAGGGTAAAAGTACAGAACAGGCGAATACAATCCGCGATCAGTTAAAGGAACAGACATTGGTAGTTTTTATAAAAGGGTTAATACCTAGCTTAAAGACCATCGTGAAGTCTCAAAAACCACCCACTTTAGAATTAGCTATACAGATTGCTAAGGATGAAGAAACTGAATTTAAGTCTGAGTCAGATGCATACCAATATTATAGAGGCAATAGTTCAGGTAGACAAGAAAACAACTCTAACGGGGATACCAGCAATTCTAATAGGCGGAATAATAATTTTAATAACACTAATCGTTATAATAATTATAATGCACCAAATAATAATAGACCTCAAAGTAATCAAAATCCAAATTTTAACAGACCTGATATAAATCACATTAATAGAAATAATTTCAACAATAATCAATATCAGCCTCGAAACAATAATAATTTTAATCGCAATAATGACGTAAAAAAGTATCACGAAAATCCTACTTGAGGATAATATTTGAGTAAGAATGTAAACAAAATAAAATATATACTGGTCAATAAACCATTGGAGAATTTAAAATTTTAAATATTATAATTGTTAATAATCAAATATTACCATTAACCAACACTTTATTGTAATCAATAAATATTATATATGTAAACTAACATTTATTATACATTATAAATATTATATTAATATTGTATTGGAACTATTGTATTTTAATCAATTAATTTAATCGAATTACTAACAAATATTTTTATCTGTATTTAAATTTTATAATATATGTAACATTATTGTATCAATTTAATCAATTGTAATACTCTAGACGAGTAATCTAAAAAAAAAAAAAAAAAAAAATGTACTAAAAATTATCATGTAAATTGTCATAATAAGACAATGATTAATTATTTATATATTGTATCTGTAAACTCATGAACTATGTAATTTATGTAAACCAATTGTAAACTTTTATCTATGTAAAATTTTAAAGCTTTTTGTAGCCCTACAAAATTGTAGCCCCACAAAAACCTTTGAAAGGGCGGTGAGGTGTAGCGAGCTGTGACTATTTAGCCATATGGGTTAAACACATTTAATGCATACGTAATCATATAATATTCGCACCGCGTATATATAAATATTATACTCGAGCGCTTCTTCGAATAGTAATAATATAATATCAATAATAGTAATATCGAGCGCGTGACCATGAGCGGCGTGCGACAATAGATATATGACTACGTATATGGATAATCCTAAAATAATATAGTTAGATTTGTGATGTTATTAATTATTGTTGAATAACACCACAAATGTGCTATATAGATATGTGTGGACTTCCGGCGCGTGCAAGCGTGTGAAAATCACAATAGGCTTAACCGCAAGACCATGTATGGTCTTAGAAAGTATGGAAGTGGCAAGGGACAGAGATCCATCGAGGAGAGCTGATGGACAAGCGTCCATCAGACGAGCAACCAACCTCAACTTCGACAGTCACACCACTAAATACTCATAGTCACAACTCGCTTTTAGTTAATTATTTGGACTTAGAATAATTTCTATAAAACTGTTTTATATAATAAACACAATAAATACTATCAAAGAGGTTTTGTTCAATTATTGCTTCCAAATCAACAAGTAACGCTGTAGGGCACGTTACAATATTATATATAATACTTCGTAAGTATTATATTCGATTTAAATTTTCAATGTTTAAAAAATAATCAGTCTAGCTCCATATTATTATTATTATTATTCAAATCGTGTAATTCCTCTTGTATTTATGTAATTCGTTTAGTGAAAGTTTAATTTCATTATAATTTTTGTTTTTAATAAAACTTAAAATATTTTCGAAACAACAATTACTAATGAAACGGAAGTTAAACGATTTTAATTGATAATGTTTTTTGTAATAAACATATTTTGCAACATTTTCGTAACAACAATTATCCAATATTTGATTCAATAATATATTACTAATTTCAGAATCAATATCAATATCAATATCACTATTATTAAATATAATTCTTAGGACTTTACGTTGTTGTTCAATCATATTTAAAAGTGTTTTCATATTTTCCATTTCTATTATTTATATTAGTAAATATTTTTTTTAACATCGAATTATTAAAACAACGAGTTGTTGAAAAACAACGTTAACGTAAAAAAAACAACGTTAACGAGTTAACGTAAAAAAACAACGTCAACGAGTTAACAACTCGTTTACTCGTTCATTTTCACATTCATTTTCCCATGGTGTTGTAGGTAATTCATTTAACATAAAACACCCTCTATAATTTTTTATTTTATTTCCAAAATAATTTATATCTATATTACTCAATGGATCAATTTTTACATTATTTTTTTTATCCAAAACCGTGTATAAATACCTTCAAATTTTTCTATATTATTTCTAAATGTTATTTCAAATTTATTCATTTTTTCAATTTTTTTTCAATATTTTTTTTTTTTTTTTCAAGCCAGAACCTTGTGATCTAATTTTTTCCATCTCTTTATTATGTCGAATTGTTTCTTGTTCCATTTTTTTTTTGTGTTTAGCATCAGTTACTGCAGTATAAAGTGCAGTTGTACCTGCAGTCAAAGCACTTACACCTTCAACCACAGCAATAGCTATTGGTAAAAATCCACCTTTTTTAATTTGAACATGTTTAAGTTCTAAACTTGATCCGGTATTATTTTTTTTAGCGTTTTTTAAATTTCTTAATTGTTCTGGCTCAAGAATAAATTTATGTTTTCCACTATCAATTTGATTATTTTCAATTAGAATTGATACATCTTTATTATTTATAATATATTTAATATTTTTTTAATATTTTATTAAATTGTTTTTTATTTAAATTTAGATTCATTTTATAATACAAAATATTAAATTAAATTAAATTAAATTAAATTCATTCCAAATCGTCTTTTAACATTCATTACATTTGCTGTAAAAATGGCTGCAGTTTTTTCACCTATAGAACTATGAGGATCATAAAATCTTTCCATTGCTTTTTGTTCTAAAATTTTATCAGCAATATCCCACTAAACATTTGATGTTGCCTAACATCTCTGCGATGTATGTTTTGGGTTGCATACGGAACATCACATTTCTATGTTTATAGGGCATTTTATGGATGTTTTCCTTTAGTTGTCACTTAACTATAAATGTATAACATACCAACAACGTTTCAAACTTACCTTTTACGGAACATCGCATTTCAATGTAAATAGGTTGTTCTCGGGATGTATATATATTAAACTATTATATATTATTATATCGGCTGTCGCCTGAGTAGGATGGTGGTGAGGGGGTTCTACGAACAACATAGCTATTTCTACTTTATTATTTATTATTAGACATTATAATATATTTATAATATTATTTGGGTTTTCTATGACGTTATTATCAGTTCATTGGTGACTATAATAACTATTGTATATATATATAGTGGGTTCACCGGTGCTGCCCGACCGGCCGCTATACGTCCGCACTCCGCCGTCGACACTCGAGTACTAGACTATCTATAATACTCGCTTGATTGAGCTCGTGCCTCGTACCAGTGTTCGTATTATACAATTTTGCATTATTGCACTTTGCAATTATTGCATTTTTACTTTATAGTTTGTTATTTTATTTGTTCAGTCTTCAGAGGTCAGTCGCCAGTGTTAAATAGTAATATAGTATACATAAATATAATAATATCATCATGTCTACGAAACAATCGCTAAAGAACCGTAAAGTAAGTTTTTATATTATTTAATTATGTAGGTAATTTAAATTTAATAACATAAGCTTTTTTACCATTACCACTTAGAACCGGAAGTATAATAAGCGATGGGTCATTGTTTCCTTTACGGAATCAAACGATTACAGTGTTGTGCCTGTTAATTGGCTAATTTTACCACCAACATTGGAGCTAACCGCGGACAACATTTCAATAGTTGAACTTTGTCGATGGCCTCCATTTAATGTAACGAGCATTGAACTAACAAACGCTGATGATCCAGAAGATTTATGGGGCTTATTCAAAATTAAAATCTTGTCCAGTAAAATATATGGTAGGTACTTTATAAAAAGTTTTAAAACAATAGGTTCGATTAATAAGTAATGCAAGTCAAATAAACTTGAAACCTACTTGAAATTACTTCATAATTCAAATTGTACCTAATTGTATTCGTTTACTTAGTCAATTTCAAAGAAGCCTGGCATCAACGTGTGGAGATTGAAAGTTCTGCTACAGAAAATGAACCTAAAGTACTCAAAAAGAAAAAGAAAAACCGCCAAAGAAGTTCATCTGAAGATGACGACAGTGACTTTGAAGGTATGCCTATTGCCTACTATTTTTTATACTTCTTTAAAAATTAGGTATTAATTTATTTTTATTTAGATTGTAGCATATCAGTAACACCTATCAGCAAAAAACTAAAAAAAGATGTGCCGTTAACATATACTGAATTGCTGGTGAGGAATTCTGATGAAGAATTCAATTGTGAACTAGATTCTGTATTACCACCGGCAGTAGAAATTGCAGCTAGTTCCTCAGTATCATACATAATTAATGATGATATACATATGGTAATACAAATTTAATTTTTAATTAGGTATTTAAGCACTGCAATAGTTAAATTTTAAAAAGTTAAAAATAAAATAGTATAGGTACTATGTTTTAATATAATATAGAATATACAATATCATTCCATCAATTTAAATTTATAAAATATTAAGTACCATAAAAAATTAACAATTGAACTAAATTTATTTTCATTTTGATGCGGAAATTTATATTTAATTGATAGCAGACAACGTCTCAGGTTAAAAATACTGATGAAATACAATTATATGAACCATTTATTGTTCCTAATACCTCATACAGTACAACCAGTGAGTATACTTACTTAGTATTTTATCTGAATTACCCATATTTTTGAATTAACTACTTCAATATTATTAATTTAAAATCAGTACAAATATTTTTTTATAATTTTTTTATTACATAGGTACTGGTAGTTTAAATCAGAAAATTCTTGATATTTTAACTAATATGCAATTGGAACAAGTCAACATTAAAAAAGAGTTAGTGGCATCAAATTTAATTTTGAATCGATTACTTACAAAAGTTGAAGTTTTGGAAACTAATTCAAAAAACAATAGTTTAAACTCTGCGATGGCCAACCAGTATATTGATTCAAATTTTCTTTCATTATTCCCAATTAAAGATAAAGATTAATTTTTATCAGTTGAATCAAACATAGTAAATGAAGTGGACTTTGTGTTGAAACTAGTATGTTATCTTTATAAAAAAACTAATTTAAACTTGGAAAATTTGCTTTCAATTTATCCTTATATTATTGTAAATAATTTTAGGAATCATTCATTAAAAGTATTGGTGGATGTGGACTAAAAAATAATATTACAAGGGTGTTACAAAAAATATTTAGCGATGAATTTGCTGTTATCTCTACTTGGACTGGACGTGGTAAACATATATCCATTACAATAGGAAGTTCTGAAGTGATAAAACTAATAAAAAGTTATTTAATTTACTATATTATAAATCAATTACATATAAACATACATTAACATTATACAGAAACATTATGATTTTTTTTAGGGTTTATTAAAGCCAATTCCAATGATGTGTTAACGGATTCAGAATTTGAAATCACTGTTGCAAATTGGCTTAGACATGCAAACACTCGTTTGAGTAGAGCAAAATAAGTTTAATTTTCAAAAGTTAGTATTAAGTTATTTTGAATATATTGAATTTTGTATGTAAGAATGCAAATATAGGTATAGGTATTGTAGTTAGAATGTAGATACATTTTAATTAATTTTGTAGTTAAACAAAAAAGTAATTAAATATTTAAAAAAATCTTATTTAAAGTTTAACATAACATTAAAATTAAAATGATTTTTCCACGGAGAAACCAATGTTTATTATCACCTCTAGGATAATCCTAAGACGTGATTTCTTTGACTGCTTATATCTACATAAACTATTGAATAGGACTGTCAATTGTACTCTCTGCCCCCGCAGGCATTACTATAAATAAAATAATAATTCTCGTTTAATATAATATAATATGTAACAAACAAATTAATATAATATTAATACTGGTTTTCAATTCTTATTTTTTTTGTGGTGCATTCAATTTAACTTTTTTAGATTGAATTACTTTTAACCCCTATTTGTGGACTAATTATTTTATTTTTATTTTTTCAGATTAGCAGTTCAAAGAAAAAAGATTTATCCCTCATATCAACAAAATATTTTAGAAGAGTACTAAAAGCTGAACAACAAAAAGTAAATTTGAATGTTACGTCCATAGTAAATAGTAATAGTATAAATTGTGTTAAGACAAACATTACAAACAATGATTTACCACTAAAATTATCAGTATCCGTGAAAGATCCCATGATGCCTGAATGTTTGTTAAATACATTAAATTTTGAAACGGTCCAATCCAATAACTTTAATTTGGGTGTTGATGCTTTTAATGATCCACCTATAACCAATCATGACTCTATGGGCCCTATGTTAGAAGTTGATGTACAGAAAAATGTATGTATAACAGATAAATTGCGTCTATTAATTATTAAACACAAAGTTTCACATAATTTTTGTAACAGCTTGCTTCAGTTATTGAAAAGTGAAGGTTTAGACGTTCCAAAAGATATTAGGACTTTGATGAAAACTCCTAAAGTTCATGATATTGTTGATATTTCTGGTGGTTCCTACATACATTTAGGTCTAAGAAATATGCTACTACCTATTTTAATTAAAAATAATGCTCAAATATATATTAAATCCCATGTATTAGAGATAGGTCTCAATATAGATGGACTTCCTGTATCTAAAAGTTCTAAAAGTCAAATTTGGCCAGCATTAATATCAATTTTAAATTTTAAATAGCTAAAAGAAAATGTTATACCTATAGGCATTTTCCATGGATTTCAAAAACCCCTTTCTATTGAAGAATTCTTAAATCCATTAATTATAGATTTATTGGAGTTAATAGATAATGGGTTGACTGTAAATGGGTTGTTTTTTACTGTAAATATTTCAAATGTGTCATGTGATAGCCCAGCGAAGGCGTTTTTACTTAATGTTAAGGGTCATAATGCATATTTTGGCTGTACATTATGTATAGAGGAAGGTACATATTTGGAACATCGTATGACTTATCCTGGTTTAAATGCTACGTTAAGAACTGATGAATCTTTCAGAAGTAAAAAAGATGAGGATTACCATAAAGGCAATAGTCCTTTAGTTCGTTTACCAATTAATATAATCAATACAGTTGTGTTAGATTACATGCATAATGTATGCCTAGGTGTAGTTAAAAAATTAGTTGAATTTTGGGTGAAAGGTAATAAGCAAGTAAGATTGGAAAAAGATAAAAAAGAAAAAATAAATAATGAGTTAAAAAAATTAAGACCTTATGTACCTTCTGAGATATGTCGCTTACCCAGGGCGCTGGATGAAATTGAACACTATAAAGCCACAGAACTTAGAACTTTTTTATTGTATACCGGTCAAATAGTTCTAAAGGGTAACTTAAAAAAAAAGTTTTACTATCATTTCCTATTGTTGGTTTATGCAATTAGAATTTTAATTTGTTCTGAAACCTATTCTAAGTATAATGAATTATCAACTCAGTTTCTAAAGAAATTTGTTGATGATTATTCCGCATTATATGGTTCTCATTACATTTCTTATAATGTACATAGTTTAATTCACTTGCCATTTTATGTTCTTATTCATGGTCCATTAGACAATTTTAGTTGTTTTCGTTATGAAAATTATTTACAAGAAATAAAAAAATCTATCAAGTCAATCAAATATCCTCTTCAAGAAATCTTCAATAGAATAGTAGAAAAACAAAAAATGTATGATACACTTCCTGCTCAATTACATAAACAATATCCTGTCTTAAGCAATGAAATAATACACAGTAATCCTTCACCTCTCTTTAATATAAATGATAAACTTTTTGAAAAAATCACTTTAGAACAAACAAATACAATTATCAATGTTCTTAAAGAAAAAGATAGATACATAATGCTTACTAATAACACTCTTGTTATGGTTCAGCATATTGTTCAACCGAAAAATAAACCTCCTAATTTAATTGTAAAACAGTTCATCAGCTGTTCTGAATTTACTAATACACCAGAATCTTCATTCAAAATCGGGGTTTACATGGTTGACACTTCTAAAATGTCTGAATTATATTGTATTAATTTAACTGATATAAAATTCAAATGTTTTTTTATTAGTCTATCCGACAATTTGGCATTAATCTCAACACTTTGTCATTCAGAGACTTAATAGCTTGTACCTTCAGGCTACAATTACACACTATTAAGTCATTCAAAAAAATTATATTCTTTTGTATGTATTATTTAACATTTATGTTATTTTTTAAATAAATTTTGTAACTGTATAGGTACCTATTATTTTATAATAATTGAATGTACTATACTATATATTATTAAATTATGTGTATACAATTTTTTATATAAGAATTGATTGTTTTTTTTTATTTATATATAATTTTTAATAGGTATTCAATCATTTTATTTCATTTTATATTAATCTAATAATATTATTATAATATATAACTTTGAATGATTTAAATCTGTTAATTTGCAAACAAATTGTAATCTTTAGTTTGTATTGTATCATTATTTATGTTATTTTGTAAATACATTTTTCACTTATATACCTATTCAAATAAATAAATTGGAGTTACTAAATTATAATGTTGTTTTTTTTTTTAAATTTTCAATATTTAATTAGGTGGTAAATATTGATTCATAGAAATTTATAATTTATGCATAGGTAATACAGGTATTATATTATAAATAATCCATATGTATAATATTAAAAAAAAATTATCAGCATTGTATATTTTTAAACAACTATACAACAATAGGATCAAACATCGCAGTGATGTTTTTAATAACATCACATTGAGACAGCTATGAAACATCGGTGATGTTTCATAGACGTTCTAATTTAATGTGGACGGAATATCGTGTTTGATTGTTGTAGAGATGTTACAAAGAGATGTTCCGTATATGTCTTATTTGTGACATCATTGCGGTACAAATACGGTCCCAGGGATGTTTTAAATACACTTATGGAACGCAATTTGTAATGTTCCATGTTTCATTGCAACAGCCTAGAAACGTTTGTGGTACAAATTATTGCACAGTGGGATGTCTTGTTTTAGTCTCTTTATTATCTTTATAAAAATAATCATGTTCTCTCGCAGCTTCATCTAATTTGTTTTTAGGTTTTTTTATTTTTTTTCTAACTTTGTTCCCGGTCCTAAATAATTATAACCAGGCCAATGCATTTCAGGTAAATTTGAACAATTCAAAAGATAATTAACAATTCCTGAACCTGTAATAATTTTCTTTGGTAAACATGAAACATATGATGATAAATAATCTGCACCATTAATAGGTATATCAATTAATTTTTCCATTTCTCTAATACAAATATTAAGAATATCAAGTTTTTCATCATGGTAAATATTATTTCCTATACTTTCTTCAATTGATATATACTGTATACGTTTAATTATTTTTTCTTTTGATATTTTCACTTCCTTTGGTAAACAAGTTACATATTTTAGTAAATATTCAATACCTTCAGGATTATCAATAAGATTTTCCATAATTGATTTAAATAAATGAACAATAACAAGTTTTTCGTTTTTAAAATTATTATTTCCAGCTCTTTCTTCTGAAGAAATAAACTGTAAATTATCTATCACTTGGTTTACATTACTAATATAACGATATTCAATACGATTTTCTGTGTATTTCTTTAAACCCTGCCCTATTTGATTATTTTCAGCTAATATTTCATTATTTTCTTTTTTTTTTTTAATTTCATTATCTTCATTATTTTCTTTCTTTTTATTATTTTTTTTCTTATCAGTTGTTTCTGTCATTTCTTTCCAAATCAGACTAATCATATCCTTATATTTTTCACTACGACTTGATTTAGCTCTTTTCGTTGGAGGATCATTGTTTTGATATATAGAATTAGTTTCAAATAATATATTTTTATAAATATTAAAATCATCATTATTATAAAAGTGTTTGGGTGTAGGAATTTGATGAGTTAATAATCTGCATAAACCTGGTGTTCCTATATATCTTTTTCCATTTAAAGTTATATCATCATTATCAAGATTGATTCCCACACAGCATAAAAATATTTTATACTTATGGAAAAAATATTTTCAGGAAAATAATATAGTTGTCAAAATATTTTTTAATAATTGTAAAAAAGTTGCGTAAATAATTAGAAAATATTTTATCTTTATTTCTTGGCTTAGAAGTTCAGATTTCCAAAATATTTTATAAAAACATTTTCAAAATGTTTTATAAAAGCATTTTCAAAATGTTTTATAAAAGCATTTTCAAAATGTTTTATAAACGCATTTTCAAAATGTTTTATTTTCAAATTTTAACAATATTGCAAATCAATATTTTCAAAATATAAATTAGTTGCCCAAGAAATATCAACAAAATATTTTGAAATTATTTTCGCAACTTTTTTACAATAATCAAAAAAATATTTAAAAACCATAGATTAATAATAATAATATTTAGACATACTTATATACAAATAAATAATACACTTTAGTATTATAATATTAAACATGATCTTTATTGTTTTTTTAAAAATATGATTTAGTTTAAATGGTATTTGTTATATTATCTTCATTTTTTTTTTCTTCGTCTTTAAACGGCTTTTCAATCATTAAAGATGGTGTATCTTTAAACTGTTTTATATTTCTGATAGCATCTATAAAAACAAAACACAAATATATAAGTATAGGTCCAAAGAGGCATAATTATTATCACAAGGGTAATTATTAGTTATCAACCCAAACTTCATCATCATTATACTAATAAAGTAAAAGTAAAATAAATATTTTAATAAATAAAATTTAATAACTATTCAAATATTACTGAGAATATGGTTTTACAATTATGCGTAGTCTGCGAATATTAACCAATATTTCTAAATAATTCTAACCAGAAGACTTTTTAAATTACAAAATTCAATAAGGAGGTAAATTATAATAACTCCATCTTTTGTAGATCAAAAGTAGAAATTTCCAAGTACCTATCAAAAAAATTAGGTGAAAATAAAGTAAATTATGAAAAACTGGTAAAAGTTCTAGACAAAAACAATTTTGTTTTTATTGTAATTTAAAAATGAATAACTAAATACAGATTTGAAATGTTGACCACTGTTACATGCGGCCCTTCAGGGATCCAAAAGCTTGTTGTACTTTTACAATAAAATGTAGTCAATTTAAATATAAATCAATTGTAATTTATTAAAACCAATAATAATTAATATAGTCGTGGTGAATTGCAGCGTCGTGAGTTGACTCGTTGTAGTAGTCGATAATCTCCATGTAAGTCGTGTGTAATGGCTGGTGGCTAAGCGGCTCGCTCGGTCTTGGCGGCTCTGGTACATCTAGTTAGGCTGTCTCGCTGTCCCCTATATATATGGTGGCGGCGTCCTTTGAAGTGAGCGGCGCGTGTACAGTCGTCCTTGATATGGACCTCACGACTATGAAAGTGGTATTCTTAGTCGAAAACACTTTTGGGTGTGGTCGCATTCCTGGTTGTTTTTATGAGCAAATATATGATATTGCGTAATCCCATTCCTGGTTGTTATTATGAGCAAATACATGATATTGCGTAATCCCATTACACAATCTACCGTAAACGTCTTCAAAGCCTGATGAAATTAGTAGGTAAACATGGGCGCCACACATTCTCCCACTAGTTTCAATCCGACCAAGAACACATTTTAAATCAAACTCGACTGAGCTACAACACTTGGGCATGTATAATGATTATTTAAACACTATTTAAATAATTCGATAAAAAAAAAACATCATAATCGAAGAGTCTCGCTAGAGACTCCTTTCTGTGCATAAGTAACACCGATAAAAAACAGCACCTTGACAACCGATAGCGAGACTATTATACATTAAGTTTCGTTTCGGCGCTCGGACCTCTCACTCGCACGCATTGGTTGAATGCAGAGTGCGAGAGAGACAGAGCTAAAAACTGCAGTTTTGTGAGTCTTTTTCTTTCGTCCGTCATAGCAACGTCATCCAACGCCGCGCCGTAGCAACCGCCACGCGCCGGCCGCTACCGTACCGCGAACCTCACCCACAACAACGGCTATTTACAGCTAGCTAGTTTTACGTTTGCAGAATTATTATTAATTATTATTTATTTTTATTATATTATAAAATATTTTTTACGTACTCGCGTTGTTGCGAAACCGAGGTCTCGTGCATTTACATTATTACATACGTTATTTTACGCGATTTATTGTTACAAAACAACAGCTACGTAAATATGTACCTATTATTACTATTTTAATACTATAATAATAATAATAATTATTAAATAATTGTGTTATTAATATAAATTTATAATTAATAATTTGTGACAACTCGAGACATATTACTCATGGCTCGAGAGTCATGTGGTTACCCGCCGGTTTGGGCAAGGCCACCAACCAGGAGTCGAGACCCGAAGGGCCGGAGCGTCGTGGATTTCTTTTCTTGTTCTTTTCTTTTTTTTTTTTAGCATAGTAATTTAATGATATATACTCAAAGGATGGACATATGGGTGACAGTAATAATTATAATTAGGGCCCGGATTTTTATGCAAAAATGTTTGTTAAATATGCACATATCGCTTGTTTGCTACAACAACGACATAACATGAAAAACATGATTTTACACAAAACGCATTTGAAAAATGTGTTTGCAATGATATGATGATAAAATCATATTGAATGTTTATATTGATTTAGAAACTTATTTTAATTGAAGTAGAGTGTTATAACACACTATATTCATGCTTTATTCTCACCTACAACATTTTTAGTATTATAAAATTAGGAGTTAGTTTAAGTTTTTTAACTTATGACACTATTGATGCAAAGATTGATTTTTAGTTACGAGTTATTTTGTAATATGTCGTTAATGCAAATTTTTTTTTGTTTTTTTCTACCTAATTTAATGAATTATTTGTAGTTATGACATTATTGTATAACTATTAATAGTAACACACATTTTAATAAATGCTTCAACTTACTTTATTAATTTAAAAACAAAACAGAAATTTAACTCTTTTAAATACATAACAAAACAAAACATAACAAAATCTTTTAGTTTAGGAACACATTAGATTAATATTATAGTATCACAGAATATTTACAATTGTTCATAATATGGTTTATAAAAGTTTGGTATACAATTTTTCTTAACTAAGTATAATAAGTCTTCTTTTTTCTTTTCTGAGATCCCTGGTTTTGCAGAAAATTCTTTTTTTAACTCAACAGCTACAGTTTTTTTTCTTCTGATCACAATAGCTTCTTTGAATTCTGCTTGAGAGTATGATGTTTTATAAAAAATGGATGATGGTGATTTTTTCTCCACTTTCATAATTTTAATATTCGTAAACTTCACAGCTTCATTTTCTGTGTTAACTGTAATATTTACACCAATTTGAGTACACAGACTTTTTATATCGTAAAAATCTTCATAGCATAATTCATGAACGCGATACGGCTCTCCAGTTTTTTTAGCAGTACGAATTATTGAGACAAAGGCTTCTGGAGTGTAAATAGGCCCACTTTTTAACTGTTTTTTACATTGTCTCTCTATTAAGGAGTGAACTGAATCACCTTCATTTTGAGTGTGGCCTTTTATAAGGTATTTGTGTGTGATGGTTTTTATATTTTTGAATTGGCGAACTGCATAAATGTATAATGCAAGTATAAATTTATTTTTATTTTGCCCGGGACAGTTATCAGAATAGAAAATTACATCCCCTTCATTTTTATCAGACTTCATTTCCAAATATTTCCATATACAAGTTCCTAACTCATTCACACCTCTGTGACCATTTGATTCATCCCATACAAAGCAATCAGCAATATTTTTCTGCATGTCATAAATAGTGAAATTAAGAACATTTAACTTTGACCTGTAATAAAATGTAGAAACATCTCCTTTTGGCAGTGGCATCACAGCTTGTAAATCATAAACAGCTAAAATTAAATTTGATTTTTCTTTATCAAGTTGTTTCTCACTTCTTGACAAATCTTTTTCCACCAAGTGTTCTTCATAATTATTTTTTAACTTATTTTTTTCTTCACCTATTGCATTGTCATAAGCCACACATGTATCACACAAGTCTTTCTTTGGTTGAAAAAATGAAATATTAAATTCTTGGGTGAAAATACGATAAAACAATACATAGTTGCCAAATGGAACATTTTTTTCCTTACAATCAGCCACATAATCCCTGTGAATGTCAGAAATAGACCTACTCCCATCGATGAAATGTTTTGAAGTGTCGGCTCTTGCATAGTGACTTTCAATTTTCGGAATTGAAGAAATATGTTTTATGATACCATCCCTTATGGAATCGTCTAATTTAACATGTTTGCCATGTTTTCCCCTTCTATCTCCTTCTAATAGAGTATTAACTATTTTATTTTGTTTTTCTAGTACAGTACGAATAGGTCGATCATTGATATCCAACGTATTCTTGAAAAATAATTTACATACTCTTACTTTCTGTTCTTTTAAAGTGAAATAAAATGCATTATTATTATTTCTTGGGCTTCTAGTACCACCTTGGCGAATATAACGATACTTGGGTTGAATGGTCTGCATACTATTTGAAATAAATTGTCTCTGTCTTTCAATATCACCCAACTCCCAAAATCCTGAAAACAATTCTTTTCTATTTTCATCATTGAACTTGGATGAACATTTAAGCTTGCAAGTTTCTTTACATGGAGATTTCATCTGTCTTTCTTTTCTCATCTTTTTGCTTGCACAATGTGATTCATATAACTGTCCTTTATTTCTCAACTTTTTATTTATGTTTCTCTTCCATTTATCTTCATTTCTCTGACGTTTTCTACCTTTTTTCAATGGACTAGTTAGCACCAAAGTATTTATCCCACTTAAACTTACCTCATTGGTTGAGTTCTCAATAGAAACAGATGCTCTGTTATCATTGTTTTCAATGTTTAATTCATCTTCACTAGTGCTATGTAAAATATTATTTTCTTTAAAAGGTACATAATTTTTATCACCAAAAATATCATCAAAGTCTTCAGAGGAAGATGATGACGAAGAATCAGAACTCGAGTCACTACTTGACGATGATGATGACGATCCACTTGATACTAAAATCAAACAATATTATATTAGGATTCTGGGGAAAAAAATACACAATACCTATCATATTTGATAGGTAGTTTAAATAAAAATATTATATTATTATTTTTGAAATAAATATTAGTTATATTATTATAATTTATAATACAATTGATTTACATACCATTCATTTTTGAAGACTCTTGTATAGGTTTTTCAGAAGTATTTTGTTTACTTATTACATTTTTATTGTCAGGTGTATTATTTGATACACCAGCCAATTGAAGCAACAATTTTGACCGAGAGTTCATGTTTAAAAGACACTAAAAGATAAATAATAATTTTTATTGTAATTGTCATATCTAAAAATATTTAATTAAATTTCAAACAAAAAAAGTCTTAAAGTCAAATAATTCAGTATTAAAATTAAGAAAAAAAAAAAAAAATTAGAAATAACGTCATAAGAACAAATAATCAATCAAAAAAACAAAAAGTTTTCAGCAACAGTGGCATAACACTAAATAAATCTAATGTAAGCCATAACCATTATTTCATCAATAAAGTCATAAGTCAAAATAATACAGTTTTTCAGATAAATAAAAAATAAACTATTTTCTTACCTTTGTGGCAATAACGCATTAACTTGAATTATGTCGTTTTAACGGAAAAGTATCGATACTTATCGGTATGACAGCTGAATACTAACTGAGATAAGACAGTATTGATATAAAACACGTGGATAACCAATGATAACGCAATAACGTCACAACTGCCATCTAGCGGCTAATTTTTGTATGTTCACTTATGTCGTTCTTGCAGTATAAAGAAAAGCCCCAAAATTATTATTATTTGCAAACAACTCAAAAATGACGATTTTTGTGTTATGTCGTTGTTGTAGCAAACAAGCGATATATATGCGCTCAAAAATTCAAAAATATGCAAATAATATGCAAAAAAATGTATTGTTTAAAAATACAAAAATTAAAAAATATAGTATTAAGTGAAAAAAAAATACAATTTAAATATAATTTTTTTAAATGTGTATAAAGCATAAAAATTTGTATTAATTATTGAAAGAATACCAACATGATGTAACAAAATGTGCTTTTAAATTATCAAATTGAAAGCTTCTACGATTGTCGCGTAGCATTACCCTGTATTTCGAAAAACTTCTTTCCACATCTGCTGACACAATTGGTGCGTATTTGAAACAAGAAATATCTTCTGGTTACAACATAATGGAACATAGTTTTTTCGTACAGTCGATTCATCGGGTAATTTTAGTTTAATATACTTTTCAAAAAAATTGTTAAATTCTGCGTTTTTTAATTTCCATAAAGGGATATCATTTGCTACCATAAACGTACAAGACATGAACAAGACCGCCGGCGACCAACAGTGGCCCATTATATAAAGTCATATCATTTGTAGGCCACTTGCCAGCCGTCGACCCAAGACATTTCTTCATTTTATATTATTATACAAGGTTTACTGATTAAAACTGTATAAATTTTATCAAAATCGGAAAATTAGAGTTATTTTTACAAACGTAAACATTTACGATAAATTATGTGAAAATAGTATGGCCACAAAATTACTTGGGGCGCCGGCGGCCATGCGGCAGCCAACGTGTTAAATCATTGTTAAACTCATTTAAATGTTGGTTATTTGTTCTAGCTTGAGTAAACGATTTTTGAATAAATTGTTGACTGACCTGTTCTTTATTAGACTTCAAATTATATAGTTTCCGATGGGTTTTGAAGTTTTCAAATGTTGTGTAACCTGTGATTTTCTATTACACGACACGTTGATACCACAACAAATACAAAATAATACACCTCCACCTGTTTTAAAGATGCCTGGATATTCGGTTACACAATAATGTGCTTTATTTGCCTTTGGCATTTTTTTAAATGTTGATAATTGATATTAAGAAAAAAAAACCTTGGACACACTACACCGACGAACAACAGCCAGTAACTAATATTCCTATAATATTATGTTAGCTTAATCGCATGCCCCAGAAATCAGATTATGATATATATATATATATATTTATCTATAATATGACGTCTATAATGCGTCTATACGTCTGTCACGGAATTCCCTTTTATAAAATATTTTGTTTTATTCGGTCGAATTATATTTGTCAGGAACGTCGGCGATCGGGCAAAATCGGCATGTATATCAAACTTTGAGTAAAATTTAAAATATTTTATCAAGTATTTATTAAATATGCACATTTTATGTAATTACCCCGAAATATGCAATTATTATGCATTTTGATGCAAATATGCAAAAATATGCAAAATAAAAAATTAACAGTAGAATCTACGTTTTACGAAACGTCAAGATATTTAATCAGAATTATTATACGTCAAATGTAGAAGAATATGCATTTGCATAAAAATCCGGGCCCTAATTATAATAAATAAAAACTCAATAGACGGCATAAGGTGTTTTGAGTTGGTTATATTAATTTGGTGCCGAGAAAGTTCGGACGGGCGTAAAACTCGGCCTTAATAAAAGTAACGGCAATAATAACAATAACCATAATCCGAACAGACGGTGGTAATAATAATATAAAAAAAGCATATTAAAACATGATATTGCGTAATCCCATTACACCTCCCTACCAAAAAAAAGATTGTTAACCTTTAAGGGTTAAGAATCTTTAACATCGTTAATTAATAGTTTACAATGGCTGAATTACATTGTTTACATTGACATTTAAATTTGTATACAGTTAACAATTTGATTACAGTATTACATTTGATTACAATAATGTGAACATTTTACAATTTTTTAATGTCATCATTATTATTATATTGTTTTTCATATTACAATTTTAATTGTGGTTAGTAAAATAAATTAATACATGATTTAATTAAACAAATAGTGTTAATAAGAATGATTAATAATTAATCTTTAATAAAATAATATATGTACCTGAAATTATAACATCATAAGCGTTACGTAAGTATAAAATTCAAGTGTTTCCCCTTTTATATAATAATAATATTTATCTTCCACCTATATATTAATCTATGTGAATAATTGTTAGATTTGTCATAGACATATGCAACTATAGATTTACTTAAGGTAATTCATTATGTAATTTGATATATAATAAATGTTAATTTATTTATTTGTTTTCATTGTTTAATTTATTTTGTCTTAGATTTATTATTAATTATAATAACTTATTTATTTTTAAAATTCCATAATTATTTTTTTTTGCTAATTTATATAGTTTAATGGGCTTTATCTTTGTTACTATGTAATTGAATAAGCATTTCGTTAAAATTACGTCAGTTATCGGGTCATGTAATATTATGATTAAAACCGCATGCTAGTTCATGAGCTTCTGACAATCCTAACATTCTACCATTTTTATTACCTAAATAGCCTGAATATAATACTTGCTTAGTTTCTAGGTTTGTTAATTCTATTATATATAATCATCGTTATTCCTAACGCTAATTGCCGATATGTTTAAATATGCTAAAATTCCTGTTAATCTTAAACGCTTAATTATCGTGATATCTGACGATCCGTTCCAAAATACTATTAGCGGCTCCCTATCGTTTATGTGCAAATATCTTTGCAAGTATACCGTAGACAAGGTCGATCCCCCCTGGTGACTTATATTTTTGTATAATTGTTCCAGCAATGGTTTAATCACTCTTGCCTTTTTCCCTCGGAATACTCGTTTGATATCCTGCACTATTTCCTTTAGGTCGCATCGGCGAAATCTTCTTAACTTATCATCCTTTGTAAGTATAAGAGGACTCCCCTCCAACTTCTTGGGTTGGTACTTTTCTAAACTATTCGATATCGCGCCGGATACCAGTAATGTTTCGTTTTTACTGACGGTAAAGAACTCGAAATCCATTATAAAAAAATTGTACCTGTGAGCTAAAATAAAATAATTATTTTTTAAATTAATTGGTTTCTTAGTATTTATTGCTATGTATATGATATATGTTTCCTGAGGTTATTCTTCGAAAATCGTTTCTACGATCACACGCCTCCTGATCAATTGTTCTATTAGTAAACCCAACTCTACACACATGGGTCGATTATGATTTGGTCTTACGATAACCGTGCGTACAAAGTCATTAACATGGATCATGACCCGTGCTAAGACATTCGGCCTGAAAGGTATGGTCATATTATTATTCGCCCTTCTTATATGTTCCGGGAAGCAATGTAATCTGACTACTGCCCCTCGCATTATTTGTGTATGATTGGTTGATTCAATTAATTCGTTTTTTAATTCTCTGAGAAATTCAAATGTTTGTAGTTGCATTCGAACGGTTCGTGCTACAGGTGGTACGTTCTCACCCATTTTGTACATTTTTTTTCTTACCCATTTATGTTTACGTGTGTTTTTATATATTTTTTTGTTTTTCTTCTTAATTTCTGAAATAGTTAAAAGTTATTGTTATATAAGTATTATTTAGAATATTATTTACGTATATGTATATATTATTATATTTTTTTTATGCACGTAATATTATTTTATTTAAATTATAGAATATTATAGAATATTATTTTACGTATTATTTCTTTATGCACGTATAATATTATATTTTATTATTATTATTTTTTTTATTCTTGTTTTTGCTATATTATTTATTTTGTTAATGAAATCTTTTAATTTATTTATCGAATATGTTCTTCACTGTAAATTTGGTGTTGAATATAATATTGATCTAATATTTCTGCTATTTTTAAACACATTGAATTATAGTCTGGTTCGCGGTTACATCTAGTGCAAAAGAAGGCTGTTAACGGACCCATAACGGTTTCAAGTTCAGTTTCGTTAAAAGGTACTTGCATATTATTATTTGCGTCTATTACGTGTTGTCTAAAACAACGTACATATACTGTGTTCCTTAGTACCAATTGATCATGTGTATCATTTAGTAACCTATCCCTTAGTTCCTTATAAAAAACATTAGGCTCAGGCATTGGTGTGGGTTCGCTCATGTTTATGTATTTTATTATATTTATTTTGAAATCCCTCTTGATTGTTTCCTGAAACATAATTATATATATAGTATTTCTTTAATAGTTTACATATACCTAGCTCTTATTTATTTATTAAATTAATTGTTTATCTCTAATTTAATTATTATTATTTCTATATTATTACTATTTTTCCTAACTTATATTTTATTTTTTTTTTATTTATTTATTGTTATTATTTTTATTTTATTAATTAATTAATTTTATTTATCTTGGTGAAGGGGGTGGAGTAAAGGGTGTCTCTTCATAATTTCGTACGTAGTTATTTCTATTGGGTGCCCTATATCTAACTATTCTGCCGGGAAATTCCATGACTTCTGTGGTCCTGATATACTTGCATTTTATCATTATGTAAATTGCTATAATTAGTATAATAGATATTACTGCCAGTACTATTGTTACATATAGCAAATTACTGTGTACAAATTGATGCTTTTGATTTTGTTCTCTTAAAAGTTCTTGGTTAATCATTTGTTGTACTTCGTCTAAAGATTTGGATGCATCGTGTAAATCTGTGAATTGCATAGCTGGTCCTTTTTCCCATTTTTCATCTGTTTCGAATTTGTGTATATGTTCGGGTATTTTTTCTAAAATATTACTCATGTTAGTTACAGGTGTAAAGTCTTTATATTTTGTATTTTGGATTTCTTCCGTGGCAGTTCATACTGCGTCCCGTGCAAATACTTGGCAACTAATGTCGTTTATAGCTATTTCTCCTGCTTCATTTGTTTGTATTATGAATGGGTCTATTAAGTTAGCGCAACTTACTGTTAATGTCTCTTTTCCTGCATGAATCCACATATTTTTTCTTTTTAATTTTTGGTATATGCTTCTCTTTAAATTAATTTTCTTTACTGTACATATCTCAGGATTTGCATACGTGTCAGCTTTTATAAATTTTTGTACTTCGCATGGTTGGCGTTCATTGTTGTCCTGTATAGGTTGTGGTGTATTGCATATTTTGTATATTGATGTTTCTTTACATTCGTTTAATTGTTGATCTGTGTATATAGTAAACCTTTTATAACCTATGGTTACAGCAATATTATTATAAGTAATGTCCATCATGTACCATCCACTAGAATTATCTTGGTTATGACGCATTGGTACTGGTGTTAACCTGTATAATGTAAGTTCAGTGTCAATAATCAGTGGTATTACTATATCGAATACTAATCTGTCGTTCGAATAGTAGATTCTTATTTTTGTAATTTTTTGAAATTCATTTATTTCATATCTTTTTGTTTCCATCGGAATACTGTATATTTTCTTTATATTTTGTTCTATTGTTTTTAATGTTGATTCTAGTTCTTGCGGTGTCATAAGACTTGGACGTATCATACCTTCTCTAGCGGCAGTTACTATTTGTCCTAATGTTTCTGTTTCGTAGGAATATTGATTAATAATTACTGTATATAAATTATGTATTTAAATTTTAATTAGTAAATCTAATATATCATTCGTTTTGTTTTGTATTTTTGACATTTTTTCGTATAGTTTTTGTTCCTTTTCCGTAATATTATTGTATAATTGTTCGGTTTGATTTATTGTGTTACCAATACTTCTTATTGTTGATTTTACTACAGTAGTTTGAGCTGCCATTATGTGTAATATATTAGTTCCTGATTCTTCCGTTTTTTGTATAGCTTCTTGTATTTTCTTAGTGCACTTGTCGTCACATACGCCAAATAACGTATGCATGGTGTTACCTATTATGTTTATTAATCTCCTTTTCTTTCGGTTTTTAATGTCCTCCATAGTACTTCCTAGTGACATATATGTACGTTCTTTCTGTTTAGTTATTTCGTTATATAAGTCTGTAATTACTACTTGATATTTTCCACATAAATCTTGATATTTCTGGTCAGTACACAAATTTGTTAAGTTTTTTATTTTTTCCCCCAATAGTTCATATTTCGTGTTATATTCTTTTAATGAGAAAAACATTACAAGACTGTATTGAGCCCCTATTAATCTAACTGGAAAAAACCCTTCATATTGTATACCCCTGCCAACTCCGTAAGGCGTATACGAAAAGTACTCTGATGCATTTATTTCGTCAGAGTCGACAGTATTGACTAGAAAACTCGTCACCATCACCAATCTAAAAGTATAAATTATATTTATATTAAATTAAACTATCTTATTTTATTCTTATATAATTTAAACCATTATATTTATCACATGTGTTCTTTTTTTAGATTTTGTTATAAATGGACCCGACGGAATATTCCGATTATCAAAAAAAAAAGGGAGATGCCGAAGATATGTTCTTCGCAATTGTGTGAACTCTTACATTATTATTTATTTTTTTTTTTTTTTGTTACTATATTCTATTTTATTATATATATATTTTTCCTAGTGCGCGGACGTTCCGATATTACGCTAGAAGTGGAATGGCCAGAAGGATTCACGCCCCCTCCTGACGACGTGGTTCGAGCTGCTTTAATGAGCGACGGAGAAGAGGACGGATCTGTGTCTGATACTGATTCCGAATAATTCAAAATGTGCGGAAATCGTCGAAGACCGGTTATTGGGTCATTTGATCCCAACGTCGTAGATTTAATTAGTTTATATTATTGTTATTTTTTTTTTTTTTAATAATAATACACCGAGTTATTAATTATTTTCTGAGAATAAGTTTTTGTAATACAGTAGGTCTTCTGGTTCTGGTATAACGTCGATAAATTCAATTAGGTCCTGACAATTAATTTATTTCCAGATTTTCCATTCTATTTTCTGTCATATCATACAGAAACCCTTTTATGTTACGGGTGATCTCATTTAAATCCACTTCGGTGTACGGTTCGGTTAATTTATTATTAGCTATAGTTATGTGTTCTATAAAACATTTCGGAAATTGTTCTATGCCTAAATTGGTTGTATCGTGGTTTCCATTTATTATTTCTTCTTCCAGTTTCAAAATGAATGTTCTGTTTCTATTCCTAAAATTAATATAATTATTCTAACTTAATATTTGCTATATACTTATTATTTTTTTATTATTGCTATTTTTTTTTTAATTGACTTGTGCGTCATTATAATATTTTTTTACGTTATTTCTATGTACAGTAATGACCTTGCGACCTCGCTGTATAGCTACATTCTCGTTCCCTATAACTGCTGTGACCTCGTACGGTCCTAGCCAGATTGGGTCGAGTTTCGTTCTATGATTATTATCTTTTAATAGTACTAAATAATTAACGTGTAGTTCTTGTGGATTTTCATTTTTATCATAACGTTCTTTACTTTTTATTTTATTTTTAATTAAATGATCTCTAGCTATCTTATGCGAAATTTGCATATTTTCTTTTAGATCGAATATATAATCATCATAATTGTAACGTGGTTCAGGTTCGGCTTTTAATCTAATCGGTACCTCCAACGTACGTCCATAGACTAATGCGTATGGTTGAAAATTAGTAGAAGTATGTACCGTTGAATTATATGCAAAGAATGCAAAGGGTAGTAAATGATCCCAATTATTTAAATTCTTATCTACATAATGTCTTAAGTACTCGGCTAAAGTCCTATGAGCGGGTTCTACGGGGTTACCCTGCCGTCTGAATGGACTTGTGTTAACCTTTTCTATCTTTAATATCTTACAAACATTTGCAAACGTTTTCGAGAGGAAATTAGTTCCTTGATCTGTGAGTATTGTTTCTGGTATGCCGTGTACACAAACGAAGTGTGTAACAAAGGCTTCCGCAACAGTATTTGCCTTCTGGTCAGGAAGTGGAATTCCTAAAGTGTAACGTGTCATATCGTCCTCCATCGTTAAAATGTATACATTATCGGACAGTGTAATCGGCAAGGGCCCTACTATATCCATAAATATTTTTTCGAATGGTTTAGACGAAGTGGATGTAATAGCCATTGGTTGTTTTATGTGTCGATTTGATACCTTATTAACCTGACTTGACGTACACTTCCTTATATATTTTTTAACATCTTCTTTCATTCCCCTCCATATAAATTGTTGTTTTATACGTTTAGTAGTTTTATTCACACCTAAATGTCCGCCTAGTTTTGAGTCGTGAAATTGTGATAAAATGACTGCTTTTTCTTCTTCAATATATTCTACATTTGTACATATAATTATTTCTATATTTGTTTCGCGAAATATGTATCGCAACATTGACCTTATTTTTTCCCATTCTAAATCATCGTGATCGCCTAGCTTGCCCATGGCTAATTTATTCAAATTGTTTTCCTTACAAAATAATTTTAAATTTATTAACGATAATATATGGTTTCGTAAGTGGCCTTCTGGCGATCTTTGTTTTTCGTTACTAAGAATATTATAAACCGGTTTTCATGTATATGGTGTGTTCCCTATTACTTTACTAGTCGGCAATATTATACCGTTTCCAAATTGTTTTTTTAATTGATAATTTGTTCCTGTTCTAAAATTATATTGCTTGGCAATTTCTGACACTATATTATATTCTTTTGGTGAATCTATTACTGCGCCTATAGTTTCTTTTACATTACTATTTGTGATAATTTGTGTTTCTAATTTTTCGAGAAATTTTTCATTTGATTCGTTTTTTATTTCCTGTATAGAGTACATGCGTGTGAGTGAATCTACATTTGAATTTAAAACTCCGGGTTTGTAACGTATTTCGTAATCGTACTCCTCTAATTGTATTCTCCATCTAGCTAACTTTGATAATGGATTTTTCAAATTAAAGAGCCACGTTAATGGACGATGGTCACTAAGTATTATAAACTTTCTACCGTATAAATATGGTCGAAACTGTTTAACTCCGAATATTATTGCAAGACATTCTAATTCTGTTGTTGAATAGTTGCTTTCGCTTTTATTTAATGTGCACGACGCATAACATATTGGCAAATCTTTACCTATTTCTCCTTGAGATAAAATAGCCCCGAGTGCTTTATTACTCGCGTCTGTAGTTAATAAGAAGGTCTTTGTGAAATCCGGATATTTTAAAACTGGTTCTGAGCATAACGCTGCCTTCAAGGTATCGAATGACTTTTGACATTCGTTACTCCATACGAAACTCGTGTCTTTCTTTAATAAATTGGTTAATGGTTTTGCTATTGCGCTATATGAATTTATGAATTTTCTATAATAGCCACTTAATCCTAAAAATGATTTAATGTTTTTTACAGTTGTTGGTATTGGAAATTCTACTACTGCTTTTAATTTACGTTCGTCGGGTTTTATTCCGTCTTTCGTAATAACGTGTCCTAGATATACACATTCTCTTTTTAAGAAGTTGCATTTATCTGATTGTAATTTTAAATTGCTTATTCGTAAACGCTCGAAAACTTCTATTAATTTTTCGTTATGATCATATAAATTTTTTCCATATACTATTATATCGTCTAAGTATACTAAGCATTTTATTCCTATTAAACCTGCCAGAGCTGAATTCATAACTCTTTGGAAAGTTCCGGGGCTCGTTTTCATTCCCTGTATCATTTGTTTGAAATGCCAGTGACCTTGGTTAGTCGAAAAGGCTGTTAACTCTCGTGAGTCTTTTTCCATCAAAATTTGGTAAAAACCACTCGATAAATCTAAAAGAGAGAATAATTGACTATTTCCTAGTTGATCTAGTATTTCTGTAATATTTGGTAAAGATTGAAATTCATTTATAGTAGCTTCGTTAAGTGCCCTAAATTCTACTACTACTCTAAACTTTTGTTTGCCTGAATTGTCCATTTTCTTTTGTACTAATAATAGTGGGGAATTCCATGGACTTCTCGATTTCTCGATAATTCCATTTTCTTCCATTTTTTGAATTTGCGAATTTATTTCCTCCTGTTGTGCGTGTGGTAATCTATAAGGTCTACGATAGATAGGTGGTTGATCCTTTTTTATCTTAATAGAATGTGTGCCGACATTGGTAAAGGTTGCACTTACGATATGAAATTCATAAAATTTGTTTTAATGTTTTCGCTATTTAATTTAATTAATATTGATATTTTCCCTATTGTTTCTGTGAGACATTCGTTTATACCGCGCAGATTTATTTTTTGTGTTTCGTCTACTTCTAATTCTTCGCGTAAGCAATTTATTTTGAGAATGTTTACCTGACTACCTGTATCTATCATTAAATGTAATTGATTTGTTTTTGCGGCATTAGAATTGAATGTTATATGATTATTTTCTAGTGTTGCGAATATGTGAAATATTCGTTCGTCGGTTGTTCCGCGATAATCTGGTTTATCGTGCGAGTACCGCGTACCTCGTTCGATACATTGGCGTTTCCCGAATTATTTCTACTTCCGTCGTTTCTCTTTTTATAACATGAATCTACATTATGACCGTTTTTATTGCAATATAAACACGTAACTGGTTGTGCATTATAATTTGTCGGCGGTTGCGTAAAATTATTTCTATTAGGTGGACGGTTGTTATTTCCGTTGCTCGCGTAGTTAGATCTCGAATTTTTTCTACATTGTGATGCAAAATGATTTCCATTGCAGTTATAACATTTTATTGGTGGTCTATTAATCGGTTGAGAGAAGTTGTTTGCTCGCGGATAATTATTTCATGCAAAATTATTTGGCCTTACAAAGTTATTTGGTCTAACGTTCCTGTTGTTCCTAATTTCATAATTAGGTCTACGTTGATTATTGTTTTGTGAATAACTACTCGAATAATGATTCCTATTTTCCTGTTCTAATCTTAGTTCTACCTGTTCTGACATAGCGATTTGTTTCGCGATTTCCAAAGTTTTAGCATTACGAGATTTTACTATCGTTCTAATCGGTTCTACTAATCCTTTAATAAATACTGCTAGAGTTTGGTCCTTTAATGTTTCATGTATAACTTTTGCTTCTGCAGGCTCTTTGTTTAATGTGCTTACGGTACATAACTGATAATATAGTTTTTCTACTCTATGGCAATAATCGTTTACATCCTCATTGTGATTCATTCTAATCGAATTTAATTGAAGTTGTAACGACGATGCATTGGTTGTTAATTCGAATGCGTCTGTTAAATACGCTTTTATAAATTGCCATTTTGTTACGTTTTTATATTTAATCATTTCTAATGCTCTACCCGTTAATCGTGTAGTAATATATTTTACTAATATTGGTGCGCTAGTTGTGTCGACTAAACCTACTGCCATATCACATGCATTGGTAGATATCGTCTATCCCTGTGCATACTGGAATTAATTTAAAAGCGTCTTCTAATTTTATGGTTACTGCCATTTTTTTAATGCGTGATTTAGATATAAAATCTAACGACTGATGTTCAAAACTATCTGTGACTTTGCTACGTGTGACTACTCCTAATTGTGGACTTGGGGTTTTACTTGTGCTACCTACTAACTGGGTATCTACTATAGTATTTAACTGGGCTTTCTGTTGGGCTTCAAACTGGGCTTGGGCTTCTCTCTGGGCTAATAACTGGGCTTCTAACTGGGCTTCTTCTAATACACTAGTGTCATACAATGAATTAGCTACGTTCAAGGGATATGTATCTTCTTTGTCCATAAATTAACTTAACCACCTATTTAATACGTTAATAATCATAATAATACTCAATAAAATTCAATAATGCCCTATAAATACAATAATAACTTCAATAATATGACCTCTAATAAATTCAATAAACTTCAATAATACTTCAATAATAAAAATGCCCTCAATAAATAATAATCAATAATAACTTCAATAAAAATATGCCCTCAATAATAAAACTTCAAATAATCAATATGCCCTCAATAAATTCAATAAAACTTCAATAATAATAAATAAAATATGCCCTCAATAAAATTTAAAACGATTTACACCATTACATTTATAATCAATTACCTAGATTTATCTTAATATGTCTTAATTATGTTGCATACGTCTATGTAACAAATCTAAATAACTATTCACTCACAATAATGCTGTGTTCATGGCTGATGATGACATGTTGCCGTTGATGATGCTGGTGATGGATTTGTTGGTACTGCGATATGACTTATTTGTTTTTGTTGGTTCCTCCTGGAGTTGTCTTCGCTGAAGAGTGATCAATTCCTCGTTGTTGACACTAGCCTTTGATGGTTGCCTCCCTTTGTGGAATCCTACCGACTGCGCCAGTGTTACATGCGGCCCTTCAGGGATCCAAAAGCTGGTGTACTTTGATAAATAATAATAGTCAATTAGTATGGTAATCAAATGTATTATATTAAACCAGATGAAAATTAGCAGAATAATAGTGTTGATTGTAGCGAATTGTAGCTCGTTCCGAAATTGATAATCTCCGTGTAAGTTGTGTGTGATGGCTGGGCGGCTAAGCGAGTCGTGTGGTGTTCTCGTCTCTGGATACATCTACTCAGGCTGTCTCGCTGTCCCCTATATATAGGGTGGCGGCGTCCTTTGAAGTGAGCGGCGCGTGTACAGTCGTCCTTGATATGGACCTCACGAGTCACGACTGTGAAAGTGGTATTCTTAGTCGAAAACACTTTTGGGTGTGGTCGCATTCCTGGTTGTTTTTATGAGCAAATATATGATATTGCGTAATCCCATTCCTGGTTGTTATTATGAGCAAATACATGATATTGCGTAATCCCATTACACAATCTACCGTAAACGTCTTCAAAGCCTGATGAAATTAGTAGGTAAACATGGGCGCCACACATTCTCCCACTAGTTTCAATCCGACCAAGAACACATTTTAAATCAAACTCGACTGAGCTACAACACTTGGGCATGTATAATGATTATTTAAACACTATTTAAATAATTCGATAAAAAAAAAACATCATAATCGAAGAGTCTCGCTAGAGACTCCTTTCTGTGCATAAGTAACACCGATAAAAAACAGCACCTTGACAACCGATAGCGAGACTATTATACATTAAGTTTCGTTTCGGCGCTCGGACCTCTCACTCGCACGCATTGGTTGAATGCAGAGTGCGAGAGAGACAGAGCTAAAAACTGCAGTTTTGTGAGTCTTTTTCTTTCGTCCGTCATAGCAACGTCATCCAACGCCGCGCCGTAGCAACCGCCACGCGCCGGCCGCTACCGTACCGCGAACCTCACCCACAACAACGGCTCGGGTCTCGTGCATTTACATTATTACATACGTTATTTTACGCGATTTATTGTTACAAAACAACAGCTACGTAAATATGTACCTATTATTACTATTTTAATACTATAATAATAATAATTATTATTAAATAATTGTGTTATTAATATAAATTTATAATTAATAATTATATATTATATAATTATAAACATTTATATTGTATTTCTATTTTTATAGAATTATTATTCACAAATAAAAATAATAATTAGAAAAAATGTAATCCATAAACATAATATAATATATAAACGATAAACTTCAGTATATCACAGTAAAACGTGATTCGGAAAAATAATTGAAATCCTCAAAAAAACTACTTCGGAGAAGTAAAAAAGGCTTTCTGTGGGTAAGTTGAAGAGATTGGGAGAAAAGATAGAACTTTGGTGTTAATAAAGATGTGAAATCAATCTCAAAGTTCTGTGCCAAAAAGGGCCACGGTTGAAAAAATAGAATTTGTGGCTTAATAAAGAAGTGAAATCAATACCCAAATTATGTGTCTCAACTTGAAAAATATCTTATTCAAAAAAATTTCGCGATGTTCAACTGTACAAACATTAAAAAAAAATATTAGCACAGAACGGCGTGAATTACAGTTTGTCAACAAAAATTCGAATCAAACAGATTAACTCGTAAACAAGTCGACAATTTATGGCTAATTTTATTAATTCATCATTATTGTACGCCGTTCTGTGCTAATATTTTTTTTTAATGTTTGTACAGTTGAACATCTTGAAATTTTTTTGAATAAGATATTTTTTCAAGTTGAGGCACATAATTTGGGTATTGATTTCACTTCTTTATTAAGCCCCAAATTCTATTTTTTCAACCGTGGCCCTTTTTGGCACAGAACTTTGAGATTGATTTCACACCTTTATTAACACCAAAGTTCTATCTTTTCTCCCAATCTATTCAACTTACGCACAGAAAACCTTTTTTACTTCTCCGAAGTAGTTTTTTTGATATTATATACAGTCATACAATATAACAGCAAAATATTATGATAGTAGGTACTTACGAAGATAAATGCCAAAAAATACAAACTATATGATTTGGTTAAATACTGCTACAGATTATAAATACTGTTTAATACAATATTAATAAACTATATTAACAAATAGTACGACTATATGACTTCTCCATTTGCCGTTTTTTTAATTAAATTCTGGCAGTTATGTTGTATAATTATAAGACATAATTTGATATTACTCAAAATATGTGTAGGTCTATCATGTATATTTATGTACATGAGTTTCAAATCAATAAAACAAATACATAATTAATAAATGATGAATAACAAATTGATATTATATATTATGTACTTACATATGACTTATCGTCGCCTAAGAACCATCATGGCCAATCTCAGTTTTCCCAACTTTTCAGGGTGAACAAAAAACTGTTTTTTGTTAAGAATTTTGAATGTTGGTAGACCTTTTGACATTAAATAACTCTAAAAAGTTTCATCTTATTGTCAATAATAATAATAATATTAGAAATACTGATTTCATCGAGTTTTTGGCTGCTGACGGCTCTCTATTAATAGGGGCAGTTCCAATATTTTTAGATTGGCCATGATAACAATTTTTTTTTTTTGATAACAATTTCAAATAGGCCATGATACCACTGTGGCGAACCAGTGCTTTCACCACATACTCCCTCGCTATGTCGGTCGCGCTCCCTGGTTGGCAACACCGCTCGGCCCTCCGCGTCGTTCACGACCGCGAAGTGTCGGGCGGCTGCCAACGCTCTCTCCGTCCGTAACCGCGAAACGACAAGCACGACGCCGCACACGAACACGCCGCCGCTTTTGCCACTGGCAAATATATAAACTGTTTACTCACATCTGACTTACAATAATATACCGTCTACTCGTAAAACCAACCCGAGTGTATTTATTTCATTCCCCCTGTTTATGTTGGCCGCGTAAGTTGCGTGAACATCACTTGAAACCTACGCGCGCCACATTGGTGACCTCGCAAAAAAACGAACACGCACGCGGAACAAGTGCTCCAACGACGCACAAGTTACTTGTGCCGGGTCATATCAAATTTTCTATTCATCAATAAAATGACCTATTTATTAATTTGATTCAATTCTCATAATTAAATAAATATACATTTTAAGTACAACTATGTATGTAAGTAATATCAAATAGTATAGAAAATATTATACAATTATTAAGTAACTTTACTACCTACAAACTTTACTTAAATATATAAAGATCTTTTTATTTATTAATATAATAATTTATATTATATAGAAACAGTATTTGTATGCTACATTAAATTATTAATTACCAAAATAAGAAAGTGGCTATTTGATTGCCTCAGCCAATTAACTTAAATGACAACTGTAATATTATATTGATAAGTATGCATTTATTAGTTCATAACAGGGACTGGCACCGTACCAAAATTGACCGGTTTTGGACCGTAACCTTTTGAAAATCTTAGGACCGAAACCGGACCGGAACAATTTAATACATTATTTTAAGGAAAGAAACCGAAACCTATATTTTGATGGAGAGGTTTTTTCGGTTTTTTTTGGTTCCAAAATCCAATAGATATTTCATCTGTGGTGTAAGTAGGTAATAACTAATTATTACTAATAATAAATAAATCGGATTGCTTACGAAATGTTTTGAATTTTTTTCACATAATTCATAACTTAATTTTGCGTTGTCGGTGACTGTAATGGACGCTGTCCCGGCCGCACGTTGCCTACCCGGATAACATAGATGGGTGACCTTCTAGACACCAATAAATTTAGACGGTGGCTATATGATTTGCATGGACAACCGAAATATTTTGAATTTTCTTCACTTAATTTATTCTTTCTTTAATTATGCGTTTTCGGTGACAGTAATGAACGGTGTCCGCGATTCGACGCAGTCGGATTGCATACGTGATGTCGTGACCCGCTGCCGTCACACATTGTCCGCTATCCAACGAAGTCGCATAGCCTACCTGTATTACTACGGCGAACGTCATTCGAGGTGAATGACCTCCTAGACACCCACAAAAATATGAACAACATCGAGGAAGGTGACTGACCTGCTAGACCCCAAAACATATTTTCACGTAAATTATATAGCCGATGACTCGAACCGGTCGTCACGTTGTCTACCTCCTGTTTTATGTTATACACTAACGTATTATTTATTAATTGTAACTTATTTATTGTAACTTAACACGTGCTTATGGCTTACATTCACTTGTGCTTAACAATGACTATATGTATGTTGTATGAACAATTGATAACACAGCTATCATACAACATCCTTCCCTTTAAGATACAACAGATACATTAGCAGTTGTTTTGCACAATAATTACATTAATAAGTAATAATATAAATTATAGTAATAAAAATAATTACATTAATAAATAATAATATAAATGATAGTAATAAAAATAATTACATTAATAAATAACAATTAATAATACAACATTAAAAGTTAGACAAACTATATAAAAACAAAACTTAGTTAATTACTGATATCATAAATATCTAGCTTGGTTGGTATTTTAACTACTCTTCCAACTTTCGTTTTTGTTATTTCACCATTCGACCCCTTACTCACCACTTCTTCATTACTTTGACTATCTTTAATTTTTTTCTCATTCACCACTTCTTCATTACTTTGACTATCATCTCTGATCATCTTTGAACATCTCGAAATTTTTTTGAATAAGATATTTTTTCAAGTTGAGGCACATAATTTGGGTATTGATTTCACTTCTTTATTAAGCCCCAAATTCTATTTTTTCAACCGTGGCCCTTTTTGGCACAGAACTTTGAGATTGATTTCACATCTTTATTAACACCAAAGTTCTATCTTTATTCCCAATCTCTTCAACTTACGCACAGAAAGCCTTTTTTACTTCTCCGAAGTAGTTTTTTTGAGGATATAAACTATACATATATATTATGATAAGATATTCAATACCGGATGTTAAAAAATAATCAGTCCAACGTTGATATATATATACCGTGTGTTCAATTTTAAAGGTTACAGGAAATATTTCGATCGTGTGACAATCCAAGCCTTTCAGTCAATATGCCTTCGCCTAGTTGCATCAGCACCCTGGTACTTAACCAACAATAATCTCCACAAAGATCTCAAAATCCAAAATCTTAACCAAATCTCCAAACTATATTACACCAGACTCCACAACAAATTTCAACATCACACAAATCCACTAATCTCTAAACTATCAACCAACTCACTCCCTGGTAACCCGCGCCGTAGACTAAAAAGGCAATGGTGTAGAGATCTTCTTTGAAAAGTGAGCTTAATAAGTGCTGGAGGTCGCTACCAGGTAACACCTCCAAACCTCAAATTAATTACTTATTTACTGTCTTATATTATATAACTATATATATATTTTTTTTCTCTCTCTTCTCTCTCTCTTCATTGTTATTCATGTCATAGGGTGTTACCACTGGGTATCTTCCCTAATCTAACTACTCATATCATATTTTTACCTTTCTTATATCAAACCTATTTATTGTACAAAAAGCATGTATAGATTGTAGATTTCTTCAAATAAATAAATAAAAAAAAAAAGTATTATATTCGATTTAAATTTTCGAAGTTTAAAAAATAATCAGTCTAGCTCCATATTATTATTATTATTATTATTATTATTATTCGAATCATGTAATTCCTCTTGTATTAATTTACGTAGTTCGTTAAGTGAAAGTTTAATTTCATTATAATTTTTGTTTTTAATAAAACTTAAAATATTTTCGAAACAACAATTATTAATGAAATGGAAGTTAAATGATTTTAATTGATTATGTTTTTTGTAATAAACATATTTTGCAACATTTTCGTAACAACAATTATCCAATATTTGATTCCATAATATATTACTAATTTCAGAATCAATATCAATATCAATATCACTATCATTAAATATAGGTCTTAGGATTTTACGTTGTTGTTCAATCATATTTAAAAGTGTTTTCATATTTTCCATTTCTATTATTTATATTAGTAAATATTTTTTTTTAACATCGAATTATTAAAACAACGTTAACGTAAAAAAACAACTTCAACGAGTTAACGTAAAAAACAACGACTCGTTAACAACTCGTTAACAACTCGTTTACTTGTTGACTCGTTTACTCGTTGTTAAATATATATTAAACAAGTTGTTATTTTTAATAGAAATATTTCTATTAAAAAAACAAAATATTTAAATAAATTTTTTATAATTTTCAATAAATTCTAAACATAAATGACCACATATAGGTGGATCATTATAATATTTAAATTGGGAAATAGTACAAAAAAGATTATCTTTATCCAAATATTTTAAAAGTTCTTTTGGTGGCTCACCAACTATATGACCAAATGGATCAAAATATATTTTAAATGTATTGTTTATTTTTTTCCATGCAACCCAATGAGAACCATTTTGAGTAGAATCATTTAAATTAAATACTCCACATTCATTTTCCCATGGTGTTGTAGGTAATTCATTTAACATAAAATATCCTCTATAATTTTTTATTTTGTTTCCAAAATAATTTATATCTATATTACTTAATGGATCAATTTTTACATTATTTTTTTTAATCCAAAACCGTGTATAAATACCTTCAAATTTTTCAATATTATTTCTAAATGTTGTTATTTCAAATTTATTCATTTTTTCAATTTTTTTTCAATATTTTTTTTTTTTTTTTTCAAGCCAGAACCTTGTGATCTAATTTTTTCCATCTCTTTATTATGTCGAATTGTTTCTTGTTCCATTTTTTTTTGTGTTTAGCATCAGTTACTGCAGTATAAAGTGCAGTTGTACCTGCAGTCAAAGCACTTACACCTTCAACCACAGCAATAGCTATTGGTAAAAATCCACCTTTTTTAATTTGAACATGTTTAAGTTCTAAACTTGATCCGGTATTATTTTTTTAGCGTTTTTTAAATTTCTTAATTGTTCTGGCTCAAGAATAAATTTATGTTTTCCACTATCAATTTGATTATTTTCAATTAGAATTGATACATCTTTATTATTTATAATATATTTAATATTTTTTTAATATTTTATTAAATTGTTTTTTATTTAAATTTAGATTCATTTTATAATACAAAATATTAAATTAAATTAAATTAAATTAAATTCATTCCAAATCGTCTTTTAACATTCATTACATTTGCTGTAAAAATGGCTGCAGTTTTTTCACCTATAGAACTATGAGGATCATAAAATCTTTCCATTGCTTTTTGTTCTAAAATTTTATCAGCAATATGTCTTGTTTTAGTATCTTTATTATCTTTATAAAAATAATCATGTTCTCTCGCAGCTTCATCTAATTTGTTTTTAGGTTTTTTATTTTTTTCTAACTTTGTTCCCGGTCCTAAATAATTATAACCAGGCCAATGCATTTCAGGTAAATTTGAACAATTCAAAAGATAATTAACAATTCCTGAACCTGTAATAATTTTCTTTGGTAAACATGAAACATATGATGATAAATAATCTGCACCATTAATAGGTATATCAATTAATTTTTCCATTTCTCTAATACAAATATTAAGAATATCAAGTTTTTCATCATGGTAAATATTATTTCCTATACTTTCTTCAATTGATATATACTGTATACGTTTAATTATTTTTTCTTTTGATATTTTCACTTCCTTTGGTAAACAAGTTACATATTTTAGTAAATATTCAATACCTTCAGGATTATCAATAAGATTTTCCATAATTGATTTAAATAAATGAACAATACCAAGTTTTTCGTTTTTAAAATTATTATTTCCAGCTCTTTCTTCTGAAGAAATAAACTGTAAATTATCTATCACTTGGTTTACATTACTAATATAACGATATTCAATACGATTTTCTGTGTATTTCTTTAAACCCTCCCCTATTTGATTATCTTCAGCTAATATTTCATTATTTTCTTTTTTTTCAATAATTTCATTATCTGCATTATTTTCATTCTTTTTATTATTTTTTTTTTCTTATCAGTTGTTTCTGTCATTTCTTTCCAAATCGAACTAATCATATAACTATATTTTTCACTACGACTTGATTTAGCTCTTTTCGTTGAAGGATCATTGTTTTGATATATAGAATTAGTTTCAAATAATATATTTTTATAAATATTAAAATCATCATCATTATAAAATTGTTTGGGTGTAGGAACTTGATGAGTTAATAATCTCCATAAACCTGGTGTTCCTATATATCTTTTTCCATTTAAAATTATATCACCATTATCAAGATTGATTATATCTTTTCCAATCATATAAATATCATATTTCTCATTAAGATATATTCCAAAAGAATTAGTATCTTTTACAGTTTTTAAATATTTTGACGCAATAGGACCTAAGTATATAATATTTTTAGGTAATGGAGAATTACTTGTTGAATTTTGTTTAGAATATTTTGGAGTTCCAAAAGTCTCTTCTGAACTTGTTAATCGTTTTAATTCTGGATTTCTAGGTTGTATATTTAATTTTTGAATATCTCCTTCAGTTTTAATAGCAACATCTTTAACTGCATTCATTGTTGTATTAACATTTGTTAATGCGTTTATTATTGGTCCAAACTTTTATTGTTGTTCTTCAAGTACATGTTTTTGTTTTACAACTGTATTTCTAAATCTATCCTGTAAATCTTTTTTAAGATTAATTATTTTATTTACATCTGTAGATTTGTATTGTTTTTTTTTCTTTTTTAATATTATCTTCATCTTCATCATCTTTTTCTATAATAACAATCTCTTTTTCATTAGGTTTTAATAATACATTTTTAAACCTATTTTGTAATTTATTTTTAGTATTAATTATTGTCTGAATCTTTACATCTGATGTGTTTTTTAAACTATTTCCTACCTTGGAATTGTTTTGTGTTTGATATTCAAATGTAAAATTTTTTAAAATTTTTTTTTTAAATTCTTTTTGAATTTGTTTAATATCCATTTATTATACAAAAAATTAAATTAAAACATAATCATTCATCGATATATAAAATCTCATTACCTTTATTGTCATAGATTAAATTTTTTATCAAGTCTATTGTTATGAAAGCATATGTTTTTATTTTACTTTTTTTATCATATTTTTTACAATAAATTCTATTAATTTCTTTAAATTTTTCTAAAGCTACATCTTCACTAATCAAATCGGACCATATTTTTTCAATATAATAATTTGATTGATTAAAAACAATTAAAACATTCAAATTATTTCTTATTGTTTTTATATCTACTGAAGTATAACTTTGTGTTAAATAAATAACACTAATATTCTTTGATTTTGATCTTATAAAATATTCAATTATCATGTCTTGTTTTTCTTTATTTTTAAAGAATAATTCAAATAAAGATTTTTTTTTATTTTCATCTTCAATAAAAAATTTTACTTTTACTTTATCCATTTATTAAAAAAAAAATAATATATTTGGTAATATAAATAAGAAATGGAAAATATTTTAAATAAATATGATAATTATATAATAAATAGTCAATATGAAAGTTATATACCTCAAATTACAACAGAATTGAATAAACCAAACCGAAATACAATAGTTATAGTAGATGGTAAAGATAAATTTCTGAACATTAAAAATTCAAAACTTTATTTATCATTTGAATATGTACAAGAAGATGGTTCTAAATATCCAGCAAAATCTAATGTTATGATATCTGATAATGGTGGAGCATTTTTGTTTCAAAAAATTACAATTAAATTAAATAATAAAATTATAGATGAAAGTGAGAATACTGGAAGATTAAGTACAGTAAAAGGTTATATGAGTTATGCTGTTGATGGAAATGGTCCTACACAAAATTCAGGATTTGAATCTACATATCAAGGGGGAGGAAGTGTCGAGCTCATCATTCCTTTATCACACTTTGGTTTAGGATCAATGAAAGATATAAAAAGCCCTCTTTACAATGCTAGATTTGAAATAATTTTTACAAGAAACACTGATGATGATGCGTTGATTCTAGAAACAAACACTGAAGCTACAGCAGATACAAAAAATATTAAAGCAAAACGTGATAAAATTAATATTTTAGAATTAAAAGTTCAAATGCAAAATATAGAATATGATGAAATAACAAAAATTCAAATAGTTGATGTATTAATTAAGAATCCATGTATTTTAGCTTTTAAAAAATGGCAAAATATTGAAGTAAGAAATCTTACTGGAAAAAAGATAAGATTTGATTTAACAAATAATTATCGAAATAATAGACATCCATTGTTTGGTGTTGTTTATTTTCAAAAAAACAGATTAGACAATCAAGAAAGTAATGCTTGTTTTTTTGATCATTGTGATGTTGTATATTATTCTTTTGAAGTAAATGGAAAAAAATATCCTGATGAATTACAAAATCAAGATTTTAACAATGTAAAATGTTGTCAATCATATGAAGATCATATGAGTTATAAAAAAACCTATTATAAATCACATGAAGAAAATCCATTAATGTATTTAGATAAATTACAATTTAGACAAAAGAGACCATTTTTTGTTGTTAACATGACTAGACACCCTAATCAAATTGCAATCTCCAACTGTACAGTAATTTTAAACTTAGATTTCAGTCAAAATTTACCTGATAAAACAATTTGTTATATTTGTTTAATTTCTAGTGCAGTGTATACGTTTGATATTGAAAGAGGAATAGTTGATGAAAGTTATTAAATATATTAAAATTAATTAAAAAATCGTTCCCTACTTTAATTTTTCAAGATATTTTATCTTGAAAAAAAAAGTTTTTAATATTTATTTTTTTATTAGATCAAGAACACCAATAAATTCTTCATCAAAATTAACAATATTACCTTTCAAATCTAAAACATAAATTTCTATTTTTTGAAACCGATTTTTACTAACTGGTCTATATATCATTTTATGAGGTTTAATCAAAGCACTATTAGAATTATATTGAAATAAAAATAAAACTTCATCATAATGAGATAGTTCATCAATAGCATGTGTAATAGATTCTTCAATTATATTACAATGTACTTCTAATATTTTGTTGTTATTATTTAATGATGAATTTTCTCCATGATGTGTATGTATCCCTTCTAAACTTAAATTTAAATCTTTATCAAATGAAAAATAATCTTTTGTTGTTATTTTAATGTAATCACCATTATTTTCAAACTTCATAATCGAATTGAATAAACTATTTAAACGTTCAATTGAATAATTTCCTTTTAATTCTGTTTTACTATTTTCATAAGAAATAATACCATTTATTTCTTTTAAGAAACCTTGAGTGTAAAATGTTGGAGTTTTTATTCCTATTACCGTATAAGCAATATCTGGTGGTGTATACTCAACACCTAATTCTATTTTTTTCCCTTTAGGCCATGTTTTATTAATAGGGATCAGACGTTTTATAAAATTAAAGCCTAAACAATTTGATAAATATTCATCAAAACACAGACCAATTGAAGCAGTTATTTTTAATACATTTTTATTTATTTCAAGATTTATTTTAGGAAAATTTTTCACAAATTTAGTTCCGAATGAATTAAATAAATTTTCAATTTCACCTATTGAATAAATACCAATAAATATTGTACCTAGTGGGATTTGACCATTTCGACCTAATCTAAATTCACATTCTTTTTCAATATTTATGTAATATTCACCATCAATAGAGTAGTAAATTTTTTTCTCACTTGTCATTGAAAAATCTATATTATCATTAAAACCTAAATATTTTTTTAATTTTTCATCTAATTTATAATAACAAGGAGATTTAATTGTAATTCTATTAGTTTCATCAGAAAATGATATAATAAGTGGTTCTATTTCTTTGTTCAATACTATATCTACCTGTTTTTATATGTATTATATTCTGTTTAATTGTTATACAACAGTCTGATTCAATATTAATAAAATCGTTGCCTTTCAAAACTATTGAATAGACCCACACGGCAAAGTAATGTTATCAAAATCATCATTGTGAATAGGTTTGTTTAATAGAATACTACCATTTTTAACTTTTATAAATACCATTTATAAAAGTAAATTTATTTTTTATTCAAAATTAAAATCATGTCTTGTTTTCCCATTCTTTAAAATTTTTTCACAATAATAAATAAGATTCAAGCTTGTTTCCGAACTTGTATTATAACATGTTATTTCGTTTTCTGTAAATTCATTTGTATATCTATCTGGTAAATTTAACATATATTCATCGTTTAATACAACTGATAATCTTTTTCCAAACTTTGTATCAATCTTTATGAACTTATTTACTTTGTATGGTTTTCCTTGTTCCAAATCATTAAATTTTATAAATGTATATCCATTGTTTATTTTATTTAAAGCATCTTTAAAGTTTTCCATTTCTATTTCTTATTTATATTAGAAAATAAATTTTTTTTTTTTATTTTCAATAATTTTTTTAAAAATTTTTTCATTATAAATATAAAAAATGAGCGAAACTATATATTGTCTTAAATGTAAAATTCAAACAAAAAAATATTAATGCAACTAAAATTCAAACAGTTAATGGTAGATGGAGAATTTCATCAAAATGTTTTATCTGTAACACAAATAAAAATAAATTTATAAAAAATCCTACAATTGGACATAATATTTACAATAAAAAATTAAATGATACAGATAAAATGATATTAGCTAAAGAACTTCATAAACCAGTTAGAAAAAAATTTCCTAAACGAAGAATTTTTACTAAAGGTATTGATGATTTATGGGCTGCTGATTTAGTTATAATGAGAAATTATTCTGATGAAAATGAGGGTTATTCTTATATATTAACTGTTATAGATACATTTTCAAAATTTTCTTGAGCTTTAGAACTCAAAAAGAATGATGGAATTAATGTTTCAGAAGCATTTCAAAAAATAATAAAACAAGCTATATCACAAAATCATCAAGCACCAAATTTACTTCACACAGATAATAATAATAAATACTTTATTCAGCAATAATTGTTTGAAACAGAAGATAAATACATATTTGTGATTAAATTGCTTCGCCCAACACTAAGGATAAGTTCCTTGTTTTGATGGGCGAGAGTCTCTAAGAGAATAAAAGAAAATTTAGTTAATTAAATGAACGAATATAATAGTAAAATAAATTATGAAGAATATAATGATAAATATCATTGCCGCTAGTAGTTATAGAAAACAAAAACAAAAATTATTATATGAGCAAAATAGGATAGTATATAACGAGGTATAATACAAAAATAAATAACTTTACAGTAGATAAAATACAGTCATATAGCTGGTTCATTGTGTAATAACCATCTCTTTATAAGAAATTTAAAATTTTAAAATTTATCACAGTTTGTTATAATAGGAGGGAGCCTTTCATATAGTTTCAAGCCCGTTATGAGATAGCTGTTATAATATTTAGATGTGTTTATTTTGGGAAATATTAGATTTTCAGATCTTGTATTATGATTATGTGTGGCTGTTTGTGCTAGATTATTTTTAAAGAGGTAGAATAAAGTTTTTTATGGTATAGTTTTTTAATGGATAGTAGTTTAGTGTCTGAGTATAATTGTTTTGTAGGTTGAAGTCTAGGTTTGTGAAATATAATTTTTAAAGTGGTGTTTTGGGCTACTTGTAAGTTGTTTGTATATGTTAGAGGAGCTCCTCCCCAAGCCACAATACCATATTCTATTATGGACTGTGATAGGGCAAAGTAAGTATTTTTTAACCAATGTGTGTTAAGAAAGTGTTTAGCCATATTATAAAAGGCATACAGTTTTCGTAATTTTAAATTAAGTTCAGTTGTATGTACGTTCCAACGTAGATGTTGGTCGAATGTAACTCCCAAGTATTTGGTTTGATTAGTCCTTTGAATGATAGGGCAATTACATCGTATATTCTGATTACAATTTTGGGCATGAGTCCTTAAAGTAAAAAAGTTTGGTGATGTTCTTGAGGTATTTGAAAATGTTATAAAGACCGTATTGTTATTATTAAGAGTTAAATTATGGTTTGAAAACCAAGTAACGACTTTTTTTAAGGATTTTTCTGCTTTTTTTGTTACTGAGTCCCAAGTGTTATCAGATATCAGTAAAGCTGTATCATCTGCATAAGAGTATAGGCTACCATCAATTTGTAGGTTCGATAAACCAGCGACGTATATAATGTATAATAATGGGGATAGTACTGTGCCTTGCGGTACTCCTAAGGACATTGTTTTACATGAGCTTATAACATTGTCTATTTGGACTTTGTGAGTTCTGTGTTCTAAATAAGATTTAAATAAATTTAATGCATTGTATTTGATGCCAATTTTGTCTAGGTAGTAGATTAGTTTACTATGGCAAACAGAGTCGAAGGCTTTACTTAAATCCATAAATATACCGATTACTTTTTTTTTAGAGTCCAATGCGTGATGAATTGATTGCGTTAAGCTGTTAATAGCACCTTCAGTGTTAAGACCTTTTCTGAAACCAAATTGTGATGGGGGTAGGATTTTATTTTCTTCTAGGTAATTGGCTAGTCTCGATTTAATTACTCTCTCAAATATCTTAGAGAAATTTGATAAGAGACTTATTGGCCTATAATTTTCTGCTTTACATGGATTACCTTTTTTATAGATCGGAGTTATTATTGCCAATTTGAAACTAGCTGGGACTACTCCTGTATTAATTATGTTGTTAAAGGTTTGGAATTTGAAAATAAACATTTTAAAAAAGTTTTGCAAGAATATGGAATTAAAATGTATCACACCCAAAATGAAGAAAAATCGTCAATTATTGAAAGATTTAATAGGACATTAAGAAAATGAGATTACAATTTGAAGTTACAAATTCAAAAAAATGGATTAAAATTTTACAAAGATTAATATATGAATATAATTTCAAAAATATACATCGATACATTGGTATAATGGTATGAGACCTTGTGAAGTAAATAAATCTAACGAAGATGTTGTTTTTCACAAATTATTTTCTACAAAAAACAAAACTAAACCAAAAATTAAATTTAGTGTAGGTGATAGAGTAAGAATAACAGCTTCTAAAAAAACATTTGGTAATAAATTTATTAATAATTGGACAAAAGAAATATTTATAGTTAATGAAATTTTAAACACAAATCCTATTACCTATAAAATTATAGATTTAAACAATAAAGAGATTAAAGGGAGTTTTTATAACCAAGAGTTACAAAAAACAATATTTTAATAATATGACCTAAGTTAAAGGAAGTGATATCTATATAAACCTCCTTCTAAAATAAATATTTCTTTGTTTTTATTGTTATTAACACTAGGATATAAGGGTTGGGTGGGTTGAAATATTATTTTTATAAAATCTTTCAATGTATTTTTATTTTCACTATAATCTAAAATCTTTAATATTATTTAAATAGATTTTTAAATAAAAATTATTTTTATTAAAAAATGAATGTAAAAAAAATAATAAAGAATATAATAAAGAATGGATGGATTAAATAAAATTGAATCTTTAATTAAAGAAATTGATACTTACAATAAAATGGATGTATTAAATAAAAAAATATATCCTGCTAAAACTTGTGATAAATGTAATTTAACAATTGGTTCCAAAAGTTGGTCTGCTCATTTGAAAACTATTCGTCATCAAAAAAATGATATAGATCAAACAATTTTACCTTGTAGACTTAATAAAAAATACTAGGGTATACCAATTAATCAATATAGACTAAAAAATTTTAATTTTTCGAAATTAATGCAAAATGATATAAAAAAAAGTATAAAAAATAAATAAATGTTATGTGAAATTTTGTGCTTTAGAATATTTTGAAAATTCTGAGAATGTTAGATATAATGTAAATGAAATTCCGATTGAAGGAAATATTTTTATTATTAATCAAGGAGATGGAAATCCTTATATTTCTAAACTATTACATTCACCAACTTGGTTAGAACTTTGTCATATAGCCAATGATCAAATTATTGCAACAGGTGATTATAATCACTATTATCTAGACAATATTAAGATTGTTCAAGATTTAGGAAATATTAAAATGTGTGAATTTAGTATGAGATCTTAATATTATTTTTAATAAAAATTATTTTTATTAAAATATTGAATGTAAAAAAAAAAATAATATTCTCTATAGTAAAGAATGGAAAATAAAAAAATTGAAATCAATTTTAATAGAAATGTTAACAATAATAAAATGGATAACAAAACTTGTGATAAATGTAACTTCACAGTTAGTTACAAAAATTGGTCTAGACATTTGAAATCTATTCGTCATCAAAACAATGATCCAGATCAAACAATTATACCTCGATTTAGACGAACATACAGAGGTACAACAACAACAAATGTAAGAACAAGACAAGAGAGAATACCAAAAATAGATAAAACTTGTGATATTTGTAAGCTAACAGTTAAATACAACAGTTGGTCTAAACATGTGCAATCTATTCGACATCAAAACAATGGTATAAGACCAAGAATATCAAGAGAGATAATACCCAAACCACATAGAGTTTTCAATTTTAGTGAAGAAATTTTTGAAAAAAACAACACTATTCGACATATTTTAAAAAATGAAGAAACAGCATTTCGAGATAGATTAAAAACTTATATTATTAAAAATAATATGGGTATTAAAGATATACAAACATTTTTAAATCGTTTAGATAATCCAGTAATAGGACTACTTAAACACGAATTAAAAAAAACAAATTTAAAAGTTAATATTATGTTTCTTGCTATATATAAGAGAGGTAATAATGAAGAAAATATGGAATATGAAGAAAAAAATTTTAAAACACAAAATAAAATTTTAACAAAAAATTCTAACTTAAATGAATTTTATAGAAATGCAAAAATAAAAATTGTAAAAGAAGAAGACGATTTTATAATGAAAAATTCACAATGGAAACTTCATCAAATTTTGAGTTTGGGAATAAATATAAATAAATATGTTCCTTTTAAGGGTTCTTCATATATTCCATTACCTAAACATATTAAAGATAAACATGCTATTATAAATGTTAAAAATAAAGATGATAAATGTTTTCTTTGGGCAGTACTCTCTGCTTTACATCCTGTTGAAAAAGATGCGCAAAGAGTAACTAAATATATTCCTTTTAAAAATGAATTTGATAAAGAATTTAAAGATATTGAATTTCCGGTAAAAACCACAGACGTTCAGAAATTTGTTAAAAGAACAAAAGATATTTCTATTAATATTTATTGTTTAGATAAAAAAGTAATTGTACCTTTACAAGTAAGTAATATCGAAAAACTAATCATATAGATTTATTATATTTAACAGTGGATGATAATATGAATAAAGGACATTATTGTTGGATTAAAGATTTATGGAAACTAGTAGGAAGTCAAGTTACAAAAGATGGTCATAAAAGATTTTTGTGTAAAATGTGTTTAAATAGTTTTGATACAGAAAATAAGTTAAATGATCATAAACATTATTGTGCTAATATTAAAGACAATATTAAATATTATAAAAAAGAATTAAATTTTATGAAGATAAACTTAAAAAAGAATTAGAAAATAAAAATAAAAATATGCGAAAAGTTCAGGATCATGACCATTTAACTGGAGAATATAGAGGAGCAGCACATTCTATCTGTAATCTTAACTACCAAAATCCACGTTTTATTCCAATTGCTTTTCATAATCTTTCAGGTTATGATGCTCATCTATTTATAAAAGAATTTGGAAACGATAATGAAAGAATAAAATTGATCCCAAATAATGAGGAAAAATATAATTCTTTTTCAAAAATGATGTCACGTGTAGTAATTAGGAAAGGTAAAAACATAAAAATATGTACAGAATTAAGATTTATAGATTCATTCAAATTTTTACCTAGTTCTTTAGAAAAGTTAACAAATAATTTAAGAAATGATTCGAAATTAAATTAAAAAAATAAATTTAAAGAACTTAGTAAATATTTTCCTGAAGAACATTTAGATTTAGTTACTAGAAAGTTAGCATATCCCTATGAGTATATGGATTGTGAAGAAAAATTTAATGAAACATGTTTACCTCCTATTGAAAAATTGTATAGTTCTCTCACAGATAAAAATATAACTAAAGAGGAATATGAAAACTCACAGAAAATTTGGAAAGTGTTTAATATACAAAATATGCGTGAATTCACTAGTTTATATAATAAGATCGATGTTTTATTATTAACAGATATAATAGAAAATTTTAGAGATATTTCTTTAAAAAATTATAAATTAGATCCTATGTGGTATTACACAACACCAGGCTTTGCGTGGGATTGCATGTTAAGAATGACAAATGTAAAATTAGATTTATTAACAGATATAGATCAAATATTGATGTTTGAATCTGGAATCAGAGGTGGCTTATCTCAATGCAGTCAAAGATATTCAAAAGCAAATAATAAATACATGGGAGATAAATTTTAAAAAAAGGAGGAATCAATATTTTTAGAATACTTAGATGCAAATAATCTTTATGGTTGGGCAATGAGTAAATATTTGCCTACTGGAGATTTCAAATGGATTGATAATCTGAATGATTTTGATGTAATGAATATTTCTGATAAATCACGTAAAGGTTATATTTTAGAAGTTGATTTATCTTACCCTAAAGAACTTCATGATCTACATTCAGATTTCCCTTTAGCACCAGAAAGACATTTTGATAACAAACAACTCCCAAAATTATTAACAACTTTGTATGATAAGAAAAAATATATAATACATTATGAAACATTAAAATTATATATTAATTTAGGTTTAAAGATAGAGAAAATTCATAGAGTATTAGAATTTAGTCAATCTCCTTGGTTAAAAGTTTATATTGATTTTAATACTAATCTTAGATCAGAAGCTAAGAATGAGTTTGAAAAAGAATTTTTCAAATTAATGAATAATAGTGTTTATGGACGTACTATGATGAATGTTCGAAATCATGTTGATATAAAATTATGTTCTAATGCAGCCCAACTAGAAAATTTAATTACAAAACCAAATTTTGATCGAAGAACAATTTTTACAGAAAATTTAGCTGCAGTACATATGAAAAGAACACAAATCACTTTCAAACAACCTATATATATAGGAATGTGTATATTAGATTTATCTAAAATGTTAATGTATGATTTTTATTATAATATTATAAAGAAAAAATATGGAAATAAAGTTAGTTTGTTATATACAGATACAGATTCACTTACATTAAAAATAAAAACTAATGATTTCTATCAAGATATGAAAATTATGTTAGATCATTTTGACACTTCAGATTATCCAAAAGATAATATTTATGGTTTACCTTTAGTTAACAAAAAAGTTTTAGGCAAGTTTAAAGATAAATTAAATGGAAAAATAATGACTGAATTTATAGGTTTAAGATCTAAATTATATTCACATCGAATCTTAGATACTGAAAAAGAAATTAAAAAAGCTAAAGGTGTTAAAAAAAATGTTGTAGAAAATAAATTATGTTTCAATGATTTTGAAAAATGTTTACTAACAAAAGAATCAAAATATGTTAAACAAAATTTATTTAGAACTAAGAAACATGATATTTTTACTGTAGAACAAAACAAAAAAGCTTTAAGTGTTTATGATGATAAAAGATTTATTTTGGAAAATGGTATTGATACATTAGCTTGGGGACATTATAAAACAAACATAGATAGAAACGATTTTGTAAACCATCTCAATACACTGATTAGAAATCAAAATCACAAAGATTAGAAAAATATTTTTAATAGAACAATGTTAAAAAAAAAATGTTTACTAATATAAATTATAGAAATGGAAAATTGTAAAAAACTTTTAGATATGATCCAAAAGTATAAAAGTATACTAAAAATGTTATCAGAAATTGAATCATCTATGTATAGTTTAGAAACTCATGTATTATTTTTATATGATGATGATGATGACAAAAAAATTTTTAAGCAATTAATTGGTTATTTTAAGGAAACTCATAATGAATTATCGGATCATATAATGAGTCATTGGATTGATAACTATTTTTTTAATGTTCACTAGTTTGTTGTTAGACTTTTTTAATAGAACAGTTCTATTAAAAAATAAATTAATTTGTCTAACTACAAATACTCTATTGCATTTCGATTTTAATTATTAATATCATAAGTATTATGAAAAATATTTTGGGGGTTTTTGTATTTAATAAGTTTTGCGAAAAATGTTTTTATTATTATTGCATTTCGATTTTTATTTTTAATAATTAAGTTTCGTGGAAAATATTTTTATTATTATTGCATTTCATAAGTTTTGCGAAAAATGTTTTTAATTATTATTGCATTTCAATTTTCTGATCTTTTTGCACATTGTTTTCTTTGTGACCTTTTACTGATATATTATGAGGTGCGCCAGGACTGGTATATATATACTACTTATATATATATATATATCCACCTTGACGGTACCTATATTGGGTATAATATATAATATGGCCCGTATAGGTACATAATTATTTAATTGTTTTAAAAAGTAATATGGAATGTTTAAAATAAAATAATAAAATAAAATTATTATTTAGGTAATTTTTTGTTTTTTTTTTAATTAATTATAATATACATGGTTTTTTTATTAATATTATTTTTCATTTGCCGTTTTTGATATAACTAATTATGTAATTTTTGATATTTTTTTTAAATAGTGTATTTTATTCATAAATAAGTGGAATATGTTCCTGTTTTATATAGGTCTTATGATATAAATGTATCTTGTATCTACTTATCTAGTATCAAGTATCTAAATATTTTTTTTCCAAGTATCTGGCCCATCACTGCATTTAATAATACACTTTTAAAAATAAGTAAATTATATGTTTAACATTGTGTAGGTACCGTAAGAGCGGGATACTTTACTCCAGGGGTTAAACATTGCTCCAAAAAAAATTTCTATTGATATCAATCGTAGCACATTATGATTTTGAGATCAGAGATTGTAGTTTTTTTTATATTATTCTTATTAACATTACTAATTTTTTCAAACTTTACGGACATGAATCTATTAGTTTTCCTCCAAGATGTATATCATGTAAAAAATGGTTTTCAAAAACACAAAAATACATAACGGAAAAGTTATCCAAAATCTAGGGGATTGAAATTTAATTTAAAATGTATTGAAAAAAGACTTTTAATCAACTAAAAAAAAAAAATATATTATTAAATTATATTAAGTATAGGTTCAAATAAGTTAAAACACAAGCACTAAACATTGCACCAATAGTTATTATATGCATTAAAGTAAGGTAATTTTAATCATTGTGCAATGTAACCTGAAATGTATTTACTTTGCTCCAAACTTTTGGGAATAAGTAAGTAAGTCACTAGTACGAAATTCGGATTTTTTTGAATTGTTCTTACCTTTTAACATCTATACATATAAAACAACGCGAACAGGTAATTTTTATCTTTGTTATTGAAGCTATAGTATAGGTTCAAACTAAAAAAGAAATATATTTGGAGCAAAGTATCCCGCTCTTACGGTATGTATAATAGTTATTTAAACAAAACTATAATGCCTAAGCCTAACCAAAACAGTTTATAACATTTTATTAGAAATACATTGAATAAAATATTATTTTTTTTTTAAATTTAGGTACCTATCATATTGTGACAATAATAAATATTCAGAAATGTTAGATATTCCTGAAAAATCAGATTTCATAAAATTTATTTGCAACATTTTAAATTATGGTAGGTATAACATTTACATAATATTCAAACAGAGCTGATTTAATTATAAATAATTTAAATGTTGAAATAAAACAAATGGAATATGACACAACATTGGTTGTATGCGCATCTACTGTTGGCCATGTAATTGACGCTTTAATGGAGAAGTACCCTTCAGCAAAAGACACTTCTGATTGTACTATGTGTAAACATAAAACTGAACGAAAAATGATGCATTTTACATTCCAAATGAATTATGATGATAGTATTTCCACATTACAAAATTTCTTAGATGAGCGTTTAGTTAATGACTTTTTAATTTGCGGCAATAATGACTGCCGAGGTATTAAGACAGTCACTACTATCATTTCAGAAATGCATATATTTATAGATATACTTCTTTGGGAAGGTAAAATAACAAAAATATTTTTTATCTATTTACTATATGATTGACATGTGTGTTAAATATTTATTTATTTATCTATTATAATATTTAAATAGGCGAAGATGCCGTTTCCAGCCATCGCAGTAGTGAGGCAGCAACTATATTTAAAATAAAGTTGTGTGACATCCCGGAAATAATAACAGTGAAATCTGCAGTGTATGAACTGAGAGGTGTTTTAGCATTTCAAAGGCCTAAAAGTTCATTGAGAAATTCAGTTGGACACTACACCACTTATGTAAAAAGAGGATCAAGAAATTGGGAACTATATGATGACCTTAAAAAAAATGCCTATTCATGTGAAAGAACACACCATTGTGCCAATCGAATTTTTATTTTATTCAGTTTAAAGAAAAATTATTTTATAGATTTTTTAAAAGCTGACTATACATTATACAATAACTAGTTGGTTTTTATATGGTAATTCGGTTATTTTAATTTTTACAATTTCTTTGGTATTATTTACAACATATGACTGATAATGGTCGTCCAAACCATTTGTACAAAATAATAAAGAGCAAATAGCTACAAGAATCGTGTCTGGTAAAATATAAATATGCTTTATTAATCCATACACTGGTAAACTAGTTACTTTATTTATAACAATACACATATTGGTAGTGGAATAACGAGTACCATTTAAATTAACCCATGAAATAAATGTATAACCATTAACATCATTCAAGACACTAGAAATATTTTTTAGTTCCTCCTCAGAAATAAAAATTGTTTTACAAATCTTTAATAGGGCGGATGGATTACAATTAATACTGTTGGCTACTCGATGAGCCACTTTGAGTTGGTTTTTCAAAAATAAAGTGTAGCAGATGTTTTTTCTGCTGGTTATGGCTTGTGCAGCCACTTTTGACTCCTTATGTTTAGCCTCAAAAGGCATTGACCAAATATTTATCAATGGACCTACTCTTTCCATTATAAAGTCAATTATAATCAATTATAAAGAGCCTTATAATACCTGTTAAATCATAATTACAAACACTCTCTAGTAAGTCATGCATTAGGTCGACAGAATAATTATGAACAACATGAAAAGAGGTAACATCATTCCAAATACAAGATTCAACAACACCAGTTATGGATAAGTTTTTAATGTTAACATCAATTGAAAAATTGTCCACTGTTATAAGTTTAGAACTATCTTGGAGTGTTAAAGAATTACATTCAGCTTTGGAACATTTGCAAAATCTACAAGGATAGTTTGAGTTAAAACTCTCCGAAAACCCTAAAATGCTGTGTAAGTTTAAATTATCACCTAATATTAGAGCTAATGATAAATATATTTTAATATTTTGGTCGTCAACACATATTTGAATACCCTGGACCCCAAATCATTAATTTCTAAAATTATGTGTTTGAAGAGTTCCCGATTCCCTAATAGTTTCTTGTTAGTAGTATTAAACAATAAAACCATAAAAATGTTTTCCAACTTAGAAGCAAATTCAGTAGGGCAACCAGGAAAACTTACATAAATTGCTCCTAACTTCTGTATTCCAGCATGACTTCCGAGAGGGTTATTTGTTTCAAAATCATCGAAATACAGAAAAAAGGAATTAATATTTTATCAGAGTGTAAAATTTTATCTATCCACATTTGACTTTGTATACAATTATGGATCAAATTATCATTGGCTTCTATTATAGTTTCTAAATATTTTAAAAAAAGGTATTATATACATTTGGTACTTCAAAAAATTGTCTAAATAATTTCTTTAGTTGTACGCTATAGATTTTGACAGTAATTGATTTAATAATCACATCGCCTCTTTGGAGATAATAATTTGGTCTATAACCTACAACAGATCCAAGTTGTTTTATCAATGTACCCAAACTGTGAAATGCTTTACATTTTTTATGTTCAGTATTTAAATTTTTGAAATGATCACACAAAATATTAAACTTAACATTTAGGCATATTATGGAATCACCAACAACATTTGATTCTACTTCAGTTTTCAAAGGATGAACTATATCAATTATAAATGTTGTTATATTATTCATAATCCTTAGAACTTTAATTCTTGGTAACCCTGACTCATTATACCATTTTAACAATAATTCTACTGCTTTATTATTAACAAATTATTCATAGTTGTCACTATTGTCAGTTTGAATGATGATGGACTCATCTAATACATTATTATTTATAATATTAATAATAGGTGCATCAGGGAGGTCAAAATGATTGTTGTTACAAATGTTATTCAAATCATGCAAAATTGGAGAATTGTTAATATGACATTTTACATGTTTTCTAAATGAATTTAACCTACTAAAAGACCTTAAACAGTTATCTTCAAGGCACTTATACAATGTTATATTGTGTCTGTGTGCATGAAAAACATTGAAATGTAAAAATAATAAATTAAAATTTGCAAGATTTGATAAACATTTAAGCATTTTTAATTTAAGAATTATACAAACATAATAAACATATAATTAGATATAAACAGTACAATTTAGTTTATATAGACAATAGTTTAAATGTGGGTAGGTAGATAACTAATACAGAATAGGTAATATGATTATAACAAATAAAAAATTAACATATTTTGTTATAGAAAAATTAAAGTTCAATAGTATAGCACTAGATAGATATTAATAATTAATAATTTAAATGTTATAGCTAATTTAACTGTATATACTATGAGAGAATCCGGAGCTTTTTAGGGCTCCGTAAACCACCCACGATGTAAGGGGAACACTTACACCGTAACCTATGAGCCGCACCGCGTGATGACCCGAGGGCCAAGTCGGTGGAGCTCATAGGCTTTGTTACACGCAACTACAAATGAATGTAGAGGATTTAAGGGGAGAAAGATAATATTTGAAGATTTTGGGCTATTAACAAAATATATTGACTGGCATTACAAGTTAAGGTTAAAATTTAACATTACAAATAATAATAATAACAATAACATGACAATTGTAATAAACAATTTGGCACATGCCAATTACAAAATATAAAAGATTTGTCGCATGCTTTCCTGGCCCACGGGAGGCGACACACCATATCACTCATGGCGCATCCTCGCAGGGTTACCGGGAAAGCGTGCCGGGCTTGTTAAAGCCAAAAACAGGGGGAAATATGTGAGGGACCCGCGTCTTGCGACGCCTCCTCAGGCGCACAGGTTATACAAACGTGAATTTCGTATAACCTGTGCCCCACGTGCTGGTAAAGGGGGGGGGACAGGGGAAATAAAACATATTACGACTGTGCTGCGTGGTCGATGTTGACGATGATGATGTGCTGGTTGACGGCAGTCACGTGGTTGTAGCATGGCCTGACCTCGGGCCCGTCGTGAAAAACTTAGCCCATCATGGCGTGTTGATCGTGAGCCAGAAAAAGGTATGTACTTTGGACAGGTAACGTATACTCAAAGTATGGCGTGATACACAGCGGGTTCGAGTCGGTCGTTGTTCACAAGTAGTGACGTCGTACTTTGTGGAGCGGTAGTGGTCCGTGATTTAAGACGAGAAAAAGGTGAGTGAGTTGAGTTGAGCGGAGACCCGGCGACATCGGTGGTCTGTTGCCGGCGGCGGAGCTTTTTGTCGTTGGTGGGGCAGGTCAGTGTCGTCGTTTTGTGGGATGATACAGTATATTCGGGGAGTACAGTAGTGCCTGCGGGCCGTACCGGCGGACGGGCCGGACGCGATAAAAGCGCTGGAGATGACCGCGGCACGTCGACGACGATCACTGCATGATGAAGGGGGGGAACGGGGAACATTTATTGCATAGCACTGCGGTCATTTCTGCATTAGCGCGTGATATTCATAACAATATATAAATAAGGTATGTTTATTAATGGTAATATGGGTACAGGTATGTTTATGATATTAATAATATTAATGCAAAAAATGCTGTGACGTTACAACTATATAAGATTATCGAAAGAGTATAGTAAGTTACTTTGAAAAATATGATAATATATAATAACTAATGTTAAACCATGGTTCGATATAAATTTATTAGAACTATATCTAAATAAAACTAAATATGTGCGTTTCAGAATTAATAATACTAACTATATTATACATGAGAAAAAAAATAATATTTATTCATCATCTTGTAATTCCTCAAATTGCATTTTGAATTATTACTTATTAGAAGAAGTATAGATAGCATAAACTATCTTGGGTTATATATGACAATAAATTTATTAACAAAGACTATAAGAAAATTATTTTATATCCTAAAGCATAGGTTGTTAACTGGGGGTCCACGGAGTTTCCGTGAATTTTTTTTTTAAAAATCCAAAACTAAATTTGGTTCGATAGTGTTTTCAAGATAACAATAAAAATGTCTTGCCCGCATTCTGCCATATGAAAAATAATTTAGATTACGATATGATAATATTATATTATGTCATATAAACGATAAAGTTATCGGAATCGTAAAATAATATACGGGCATATAACAATACAATCTAACGAGCATTTCAATTGAACATGGAAACCCATGACCCATCACTTCAGTTGACCTATCGCCGTCGCGTTGTGCATTGTCCGTCTCAACCGTCGTTATAATATTCCTTCTAGTTTTCACACCATTTTATGTTTATATTTTTGACATTTTAATAATTATTACAATGTCGAAAAAAAGAAAGTACGATGACTCTTATACGTCGTTTGGTTTTACATCTATTACCGAACGCGATGGTACACAAAAACCACAATGTTTTATCTGCGGAAAAATACTTGCAAATGGCAGCATGAAACCAACAAAGCTTAAAGAACATCTTGCTTCGGTACATCCTCAACATGCGTCTGATAGTCTGGAAGTATTACAAATAAAAAAAGCACCTTTTGAAAAATCCGGTACAGTACCCAAACTTGGATTTGTACCTCCGCAAAAACCGTGTCTCGAAGCATCTTACAAAGTAGCTTACCGCATTGCTAGAAGTAAAAAACCACATACAATTGGTGAGTCACTAATAAAACCATGTGCATTAGAAATGGTAGAATTAGTATGTAGTTTGGAACAACGAAAAAAAATTGAATCTATACCTTTATCACATGATACTATTAACTCTAGGATTTCTGATATGTCCACTAACATTTTGGAACAAGTAATTCGGGAATTAGATTCAACCCCTTTCCCATTCAGTATGCAGTTAGGAGTCTATGTCAATTGGTCGTGGTAAAATTTGTCGTCTGAAATTGGTCGTTTGGTAAAATAGTCGTAGTATATTTTCATCTCGAAACGCGAATACTGGTTAAAAACTTTATGTAGGTACAAATTGACAGTCTTGTAAAAAATACTTTTGAAAAAGTATTACGATACTAATACTAGTTTTCGAATAAAAAAGTATTAAAAATACTTTTAAAATACTTTTATAAAAATGTATTTTAAGAATACTCACAAAGTATTTGAATACAAATACAAATACAAATATTTTTTTTTTAATTTTATGCTACCTACTCGTATGTAATATATACATATTGAATATAAGTATATACTCTGTACCAAATAAGAGCGCACCGGGCGGCGCACGAAAACCGGTCGAAACTCGCGCATGTCAGAGAGCGCTGCCGCAGCGTATTCCGGCGCCGGCCAGGTCAACTCTGAATACAGAGTGTTGTCTATTATCACACCAATTTTAACGGTATACGCGGTTAGACGTTGTTATATTTTTTGCGCGCATTGGTGAATATTTTGAATGTTTTTAATATTATATTGAGTTCAATACCTATGTTAAGAAAAAAAAACGAAAAGTATGTGTATTATTTTACTGATTAATACGCGTGAAACGCATTATTACTTCAGCTCCCTGTATTCACGGCGGCGTCGACGGCGGCGAATCCGACCGACGATCGGCGACCAATCACAGAGCAAATAGACCCGACCAGGGGGTCCAGACGTCGCTCCGCGATTCATTTGAATGCGCCAACGCGGTGCGCTCTTATTTGGTACATAGTATAGGTACCCAGATAAATACGTGTTCACATATTTAATTCTGCATTTAGATATATTTCAACTAATATTGATTACATAGTAACGAAAAAAATAAAATAAAAAGTGGTATTAACTATTAATATGGAACTATTTTAAAATTATTAGATTTTCAGTTTTCTTAAAAAGTTCCAATACAGAAAACCATATAATATTTGATGTGGTATTTTTTAATTTTAAACATTGTTATTACCTACTTTTACTATACAAAATATTAGTTTTAAACGAAAACAATATTATTTTTATTGATGTCAATTTTGTGTGAAAAACTATATATTAAAATTAATAAAATGGACTTTATTTTATTTTAATACAAGTATTTAAATTTTGTTAAAAATACTTTTAAAAAGTGTTCAAAATTCTTAAAAAATACATTGAAAAAATTGTATTTAGAAAACCATATAAATACTTCAAAAAGTATTTAAATACAAGTATTCAAATACTTGTATTCGAATACTTTACAAGACTGCAAATTGACAATAATCATTAGGTATAAAACGTTTTGCGATAATAAGTTAAATAACAGCGTGTACAAAATATGTACAACTAGCATTATTACAGCTATATTATATTTCGATAACAACTATTATCGGATGTTCTTTATCTGGAATACAAATAATAATGTTTCGTTTCTTCTATAGTGTATACTGTGTTTACAAATTTCCCATATTCACCCTAGCCTTTGGAAATTTATAAGAGCCCTACAAAAAGAAGAAAAACTAAACCGTCTGAAAATGGTCCAATATTGCACTGGAGCAGAAACCAAAATAAAACGAAAGAAATATAATGACACCGCTGAGAGGATAAATACAATATGTAAAATGTTTAATAATAGAACATTTGATGAATATATATCCGGGATAGCTCATAACTTATAATTATTTTCACATATTATTTTTTAAAACTTACAATTATTGTTACATACATTAAATTCAAAATTATGACCAAATATTTTTTTTAACGTCCAATTCACCAAACGACCAATTTAAAAAACGACCAATTTCAGACGACAAATTTTACCACGACCAATTGACTGTACCCCTGCAGTTAGGACCTAAAGGATATTAGATACGTATGTAGGATACAACACAAACACATTATATATTTATCATTAGTTCAATAAATCTTAAATTTTGGTATTGAATTCTGGAACTCCACCTACAATATTCGTTTATGCAATTTATTAAGAACAATCAACAGACTAATTCAGCGGTTCTTAAACTTTTTTATCCGTGGAACCCTATTTGATGTCCACTTTTATCGTGGAACTTCTACTTTGTTTTTTAGCTTTTAAGATTTTTTTTAGGATTATTTGCAAAAAAAAAAAAATACAATTATTTCATATACTAATATTGTGTTACAGATATTTAATTAAAAAATATGTTAAAAAAAATAATAAAAATAATAATAATTGTATATAATATTACTTTAATAATAATTACTTAATGAAATGCGTGTAATTGCTTTTTATCATTACAAATATTCTTAATATTGGGCTTTATTGATGAAAGTTGTATGAACATATTAGGTTCAGCATCAAGTCTGTTGGGGTATTTTGTTTTTGTCGATACATAGTTGGAGAACCCCGTTTCACACATATAAGTTGTTGCAAATGGTAAAAGTGCCAACACTGCCTTTTGTGACAATTGAGGATATTCATCTTTTGAACTGCACCAAGATTGGCATTGATTTAAATTTTTCTTGCAGTGATGAATCAGATATCATTTCAATAAAGGTTTTATATTCTTTTACTGACATGATTGAAGGTCATGTACTGACAATAAATGGATTTTTAATCCACAATTTTATATTTCACCGATTGGTCATTTGGAAAATACTGGTTGAATCCTTCACTCAATCCAGTGAGGTGCTGAATAATTTCCTCAATGAAAACCTCATTTATTTCGACCCCTTTCCTCTTCCAAAAAGCATTTAATTGTTGGAAAGCAATCAAACTCGTTGGAGCTCATACAAATTTTCCAAAAATCTAACTTTATCTTAAAAGCATGAATTTTTTCGTGTGCAGTAAAAACATTTACTTGTCTGCCTTGAAGTGTGAAATTAAGCTCATTGATCTTTGTAAAAATATCACTTAAATAGGCGACTTTAGTAGCCACTTTTGATCAAGAAATCGATCTTTAATTCGAAATTGTGTTCAAAAAAAAAAGGCACGTACCTCGTGCTTTAATTCAAAGTTAGTATCTTTCCTCGAGATAACCACCTGACCTCGGTATGTAAGAGAAGAGAAGTATGTACACTTCCCATGTCCTCACATAGGATTTTGAATAAACGATTTTGAAGAGGCTGAGATTTTATAAAGTTTATGATTTTTCATCAAGAGCTTTCTTAAAACTAAAAGATAACTTTGCAGCGAGTGCCTGTCTATGTATCATACAGTGGCTACTAGAACAGTTTTTGGCAATATTTTCAATACGCTGTACAGCTCCATTAATTGTACCACTCATGGCCAAAAAGTTAATACAATTTAATCACATTACTACAGAATTACAAAATTAGATTTTCTGGGAAAACTGTTGGAGCAGGAATTATGAAAACGTGGTTAGGAAGCGGCAGGAATTGAGTACTAATTATTGGCGCAAAAAAAATTGCGAAAAGTTAAATTTGGAAGGTTGGTGGGGCTGGGGTAACGTTACCCCAGCCCCACCCGTAGAAAATTGGATTTTCCGGGAAAACTGTTAGAGCAGGAATTATGAAAACGTGGTCAGGAATCAGCAGGAATTGAGTACTAATTATTGGCATAAAAAAAATGTCGAAAGTCGAAATGGGGGGGGGGGGCTGGGGTAATGTACGTGCGGTATGATCAAAGAAATCCTCGGTTCAGTTTAAACGGCATTCGGCTCGTACGCGTATTCGTGGCTTCCGTCCGAACAGTAAATAAATAGAAACCGTGTATTTTGTTTTTTATTAAATATTTTTTGTGTTTTTATTTATTTTACTGACTTGTAATTATGGAGTGGACTGACGATTTATGTTTACAATTAATACAGTTGTATAAATTAAGACCGATACTTTTGAATCCACAAGATCCTCAATATAAATTGGGCAAAAAAAAATTGGTTTTTTGGAAGGAAATAAGCTAGGAACTACAGCTAAATGTAAATGGCATGACGTGAAGAAAAAGATGGACAGCCTTTTAGCTTCTTTCCGACGAGAGAGGCAACGTGAAGCCAGCAGTGGACGCCCAGGTGCTGGAACAGACGAGTGTTACGTACAGCAATTTCAGAATCCAAACGATGATGCAGTTTGAAATAATAAAACTAATTTCAAAGTAATCAAATGTGTTTTTAATAATTTAGAACAGTTTAATTATGATTTCGTGGTAGTAGCGGTGTAGCTGTGTGTAATGGCTGGTGGCGTGAAGTGACTTCGGTCTTGCTGGTCCAGGTACATCTGATCTGGCTGTGCTCCTGTCTCCCTTATATATTATGTCAGCTCCTTTGATCTGGTCAGCATACGGAACTCACAGGCACCTTGGGTGTGGTCGTAAAAGTTGTTGTACGTTTTATATTATTTTATTTTCACCTAGAGCATAAGATGATGCGTCTACTACGAGTTTTATCGGAAAATTATGATCATAATGTGCTAATACTGGTTTCGAAATTAAAATTTATTTAATTTTGTTGAATGCTTGGTCGCATTCTGGAGTCCAATTCCATTTATTTCCGTTACGCAAGAGCATGTACAATGGTTTTAAAATATTTGCAGCGTTTGGAATACATTTTATGTAATACGTAATTAGACCTTTTTTTTTTTTTTGTGTGGTATCACGGCGCTACAGGGGGGCACTACACCCTGGTGGGTCGTCCTTCCCCCTGTATCCGTATCATTTATTGAAACGTATCATACCTATGGCCTTAACTTGCTAATTTAATTTAAGAGCTTCGCTCCACATAAAAAATGAGGGCTCTATCCCTTTAATTCTGCCATTGGCGCACAATTAAATTTACTTAACTAACTAGCCCTTAATTAAATCCTCGTTGTCTCCGTCGCTCATCTTCCTCTCTACGGGACTGGACACGTTTCACAAAACTGTTGACTGCGTCCCAGTTGCTCCGTTTCTTCAACATGCATCCAACAATATTGTCTGAACTCAATACGTCTTCTTCCAGCTCTACTTCGAGCGCTCTTCTTTCACTCCACCATCTATCGCACCTAAAGAACACGTGCTCCGCGTCGTCGACCGGCTCTTCGCAGTTCGCACAACTCGGATCCTCCTGCTTCCCGATCCTCTTCAGGTATGCTCCAAAACAACCATGGTCAGACAGTAGTTGTGTGAGGTGGAAATCCACTGAGCCATGTTTCCTGCTTGTCCACTTATTGATGTCCTTAATCATTCATCGTGTCCATTCGCCGTTCTCTTCGTTGTCCCACTCTCTTTGCCATCTGTTCATCACCTCTCCCTTGGTCTCCATTGTCACTCGTGTCTGGTCTGGTTCGTGCTTCCGTTTGTACTTCTCCATTAGCTCCCATGCCAAAAGGTGAGCTGGTATTAGGCCCGCGATTACCATCACTGCCACCGTGGATATGGTGCGAAAGGCTCTTGCTATCCTTACCGCAATCGTCCTCTGGGGCCTCTCTAAGTTTTCGATGTTATGGTTGAAGACAAGGGCTTTAGACCATATCGGCGACGCGTATAGCAGTTTGCTCGCCACGACTATGGACAGGAGCTTCCTCCTCCTCTGTCCCGAACCGCCGATATTGGGCATCAATCTTGCTAGTGCCGATGCAGTACTATTTGCCTTCGCCGCCGCCGTCTTTATGTGCGCTTTAAAGCCCAGCACCCTGTGTAGTTCTACACCTAAGTACTTGATACTCTCCTTTATTTCGATGCGATTGCCCGCGATCGAAAACTCAGGCATGTTATAGCCCCTCTTTTTTGTCAGTATCACCGCCTTTGATTTTCTTATTGATAGAGCAAGGCCGGCGCTTGACATCCACTCAGCTACTCTGATCAACGCCTCATTCGTTGCGGTCTCCAGTAGCCTTGTCGTGTGTCCGGTCGATACCACCGCCACATCGTCCGCGAAGGCCACCAACTCTGTAGACGATATACCGGTCACGTTCCCTCCTGTATCTATATCCAGCAACCCGTCGTACATAATGTTCCAGAGCAATGGTCCCAGTACAGACCCCTTTGGGACTCCGCAAGTAGCTGCTCTCGAATTCCCCTCGTATGTGACCGTCCTGTTGCTCAGATAACTCTGTAAGATACCGACAAGATAGGTAGGTACCCTCTTGTCTTGCAAGGCTTTAATTATTATCGGCCATTTCGCCGTATTGAACGCGTTAGCCACGTCCAGGTCTACCACTGCGCACAGTTTCCTTAACGGCCCGGATCCAGCCGCGTCCACTACGTTCATGACACGTTTGATTGCGTCCACCGTCGACAACCCCCTTCTGAAACCGTATTGTCGATCGTTTAGGATTCCGTTTTCATCGAGCCACTTTTCCATCCGCGACTTGATGACTCTCTCGAAAAGCGTTCCTACTGTGTTTAGCAGATAAATGGGACGGTATGACGATGGATCGTCCAACTGTCCCCCTTCCTCAAAAGGACCAGCTTAGCTACCTTCCATGGTTGCGGAAAAACACTATGTCTGAGGCATTCATTGAAGATGTCCCTCAGGATCTCAGGTCTTTTTATGGCGATTTCCTTGACCACTATGTCAGGAACACACATCCGGTCCTGGCGCCTAACCATGTGGAATTTTGCAGACCAGTTCTCCATTTTCGGCATAAGTGACGTCCGGAAAAACATGATTCTCCATCGTTCGAGGCCATACCACTTCTTCTTCCGTTGGGAAGAGAGCGTCAATAATAGAATCAGCTTTGCCTGGCAACGAGAGTCCCGGGATTGGCCTTCTGCCAATTAGCTTTTTCGTCACCAGCTTATATGGGAGGCCCCATGGATCAGTCTCTACTTGTCTACACAGGTCTTGCTTTCTTGCTCCTCGGGATGGCCAGCTTCAGCTCCTTTCTCTTTTCCTTGAAGGCTTCCTTCTTTTGTTCCTGTTCCTCGATCGGTCTGAAACGTCCCCTCTTGTACTCGCGTCTAGCTTTATGACATTCTGCTCGTATCTTGGCAATATCTTGTGTCCACCAGTAGGCAGGCTTCTTGCCACCAGTGTACTTTCCTTTGGGCATGCAGCTGTTACATGCAGTTTTAAGGTACTTGTCCAGTGTACTCGCAGCCTTAATCACCTCGTCGCACGTAATAAAGTCGGTTGATTCGATGAAATTTACTAGTTTCGTTCTATCATACTTCCTCCACGATCACTTCTCCTCTGGGGGTAGGCTCTCTGTGCGTACTTCTCTTTTTATGCTGTACGTAATGTATCTATGAAGTGATGCATTGTAGTCGTCCAATGTTTTCCAGTCGCAAACCAGGTGGCTACTCTTCTCATTGACGAACGTGATGTCAATATGTGACCTTGATATTCCGCCGGCATACACCCTGGAAAATGTTGGTTTGTCTCCGGTATTGCATACTGCCAGTCCTGTACTAGCAGTCATATCCACCAGCGCAAGCCCTTTCGATTCTTCGGTGTGGTCTCCCCAAGCCGCAGATTTTGCATTGAAATCTCCGGCGACAATGACTGTGCGCTCATGGCGTCTGATGCTACCCTCTAGCCGATCTAAGAAGTCTATGAAAAGGGTGTAGGCCGTGTTAGAGGACCAGTAACAAGCATACACCGTGATGTCTTCAACTTTAACCCATCGGAATCCTGTGTTGTCCTTTTGTCCGATTTCCTGAATTTGTAGCCTTGGGTTAAATACTAGTATGGCTGTCCTCGCATCAACATCAGATAACCATCCATCGGCTTCTGAGCCGCAGCAGTATGGTTCGCTGAAGACCACCACGTCGATACCCATATTGATCGCGGTTGCCAGTGCCAGGTCTTGTGCTGCCCTGCATACGCCAACATTGATTTGGGGGCATCTAATCATTTCGTTTTCCGCCTGTGTTACCACTCAGGACTGCCTTAAAAACGACTCGAACGTCCTCTGTGGAGTTGCAAGATGCTGCCTGATGACCGGTTAATCCGCATTCCCTGCAACGGTCTCCCCTATCTGGACCCGAGCAGTCGTCCCACCTGTGCCCGAACGCCAGGCATTTAGGACATCTGCCTCTCCCGCGATATTCCCAAGAACGTATCCGGCAATTAACGTACCCGACCCTTAGCTTCCCGGCTGCCAGAGCCTTGTTCGCAATGTGGGCTGGGAGTGAGATTACTACCCACTTTTGCCCTCTGCTGAGATATCTTGTCGATATCACCCTGACCTCCTCGGACTTTGCGTTGGTTGCGCCGCAGATTGCCTCGACAATCTCCGACGGCTCAGCCTGCTCGTCGAGATCCTGTACAACAACCTTCTGGAAATGTGCCATTTCCCTGGCCGCTGCCTTATCCCCCATCGCCGTGCTTATCGCATCGACGATTTTTCCCGACGTTTGGTTCTTGGCTTTGAGCCGTATAAGTAGATCACCGTCTCTGGTTTTACTCAGTCCTACGATGTAGTCCGAGACTGCTTGGACTTCCCCGCTGCCCTTGATCATCTTGAGCACCTCTGAATAGGAAACATCCTTGACTCGGACTAGAATGGCCGGGGGACGCGTTCTAGTAGTCCTTGCGCTCGGGTTGGTCCTAGTGGGTAACCCTAGGTCACCCCCTGCGAGTGGTGGAACTAGCTTAGCGCCTGCTTTCTTCTGGTATGCCTTCCTCTTTACTACCTCCGCCCACTGCCCAGCTTCGCCTTGTCCACTTTTAATGGTGGCCGCCATTGCCGATATTTGTTCGCCCTGATCAGTCAGCTTGGAGTTAATCGACCTTATCTCCGCAAGCACACTCTCTTCCAGAGTCATATGGGTCCCTGATGCCACAGCTCCTGCTGCCTTGTTCACTAGTACCACCACATGTTGTGCCTCTGCACGTGCGGTGATGGCTTGCTTGAACACATCAATAGCATCAGCCAGCAGGGTCTGTACCAGTTTCGCTACGTTATTTGCATGTTCGACGGCGACGAGCATCGTATTCAACCTCCTCCCTATTCTGTCGACGAGATCCCTTTCTGTGCCGATCTTTTCCTCCAGTATTTCCGACAGCTCTTCGCCGGATTTGTCCTTGTAATCCTCATGCTGGACCGCATGAGTCGCTTTCATTTTACTCTCGAGTAGTCTGTCCGCCAATGTCTTCTTCCCAACCGTCCCGTCGGATGCTGAGATTACTCCTTCTGTTGACCCCGAGGGGTCCATGGCAAGGGGGGAGGTCCGATGACCCTTGCCCCCTTTGTTGCTACCACTTCTCCACCCAGCCAACACAGGGGTGCCGAATCCGTAGGTATCTGCGCCCTATGTTGGACCTATAAGCCCAGGTTCTGATTTCAGCCGAAAATGCGCCCTCGAATATTTCTGCCCCTAATGGGGGGAGCTGGCCGGATCCGGGACAAAATGTGCAGTATCCTCTTAGGAAGCCTGTCTGATCGGGTGGGGGGCCTAGCCCCGTTTACCCGGTCGCTGCGAGTTTTGCCGCCTCTGAGCCCTATTTCCCCTATATCTCAGCCCCTGGTGATGGTAGAGGGATCGGGTTTTCGGCAGCTTGGCCAGTGCCGTCTCAGCTAGCATTGCGTTTAAAGGGCAGCAAAATTTTTTCCCCGAGCCTCTCAGACCAAAATTGGCCGAGTTATCGCCGAAAAACGATTGACGTGGGGGGAGGGGGGGCTTATGTTCCCGATGGTAGAAACATAGGCGGTAATTAGACCTAAAAATGATTTTAGCAATGTTTTATTTTCTGGGATAGTGGCGTTACTTATAACATATGTGTGTTTCGTTAATGTGTGTAAACCATTTTCATCTAGCCGGTTTCAATTGATTTTTGTAAAAATTTACACTTTTTATATTTTACTCTTAAACCAGCATTCGACAAAACATTTAGTAATTTTCTTAAGCGAGCATTGTGCTCTGTGATAGTAGAATCTGCAACGATACTATCATCTTGGAATATACCTATGCCCTCAAGACCTGTTGTAGAAATTTCCATAGCTTTTTGGAACTCCCCTGCTGATAATTTTATTCCGAACGGGTTACGGGTTAAGCTAAATAAACCTTTATGTGTGTTAATAGTATTATATTTGCGATCAGATTCTTTGATGACTATTTGCTGGTATGCGTATTTTAGATCTATTTTCGAAAAATATTTTGAACCACTAATATTTGCGTACAAATGTTCTATTTTTTAAAGCGGATATTCGGTCTCTTCTAATACCGGATTTATTGTTATTTTAAAATCACCACAAATTCTAACTGTGGCGTCCGATTTTATTATTGGTACTATTGGAGTTGCCCATTCACTATGGTCGACGGGAAATAAAATATTACTTTCAACTAAACGCTATATTTCGGTTTCCATTTTGCCTCTTGATACTAAAGGAATAGACCTTGGTTCGTAAAATTTTGGTACCGCCCCTGCTCTGATATTTAATGAAATTTCGTACTGGTTAAAAGTACCTACTTCATCTTTAAAAACATTGTTATATTTACTTACTAACTGGTGTTACCCCGGTTTCGCCCGGGGTGTGACCATACGAATATGTCACTTTGAATTTTTTTTCTAATGTTATTTTTTTTTATTTGCTTATTAAAATTTTTTCATTGTTATGTACGATACTCAATAAATTTCGCTAACAAGTGGAATTGCCTTTGATGTATACGTGTTGATATATACGCTCTAAATTTGATTTTTCGTTTTTCCTCTTTTATGAGTGTTCTTTTGAACTACTCAACCGATTGATATAAAATCCAACATTTTTCAATTTTTCCTTTTTTTTGAAAAATTACTTCTTCCTTTATTTTTTTTTTTTTGAACCATTTTAGCTGACACCTCGATTTTTCACTTTTCGCTATATTCTTTTTAAAATACAGAATAGATTGAACGTACCATTAAAAATGCAATTTAACAATTTTGACGGTTCAACTTTAAAATTATTAATTCATAAATTGCTATAAAGTTTGGTTGTGTATAATTAAAATGATTATGCCATCAAATAATGCGTAAAAATAAAAAATGCTCTAATGCTTAATGATTTTTTTGTCTCTCGAAATTTCTAAATGAAAAAAGAGAATAAAAGAAAAGACCGTAAGTATTTATTTTGTCTATTAGAAATTGTTTTTTAAATGTATTTCAAACAAATATTTTTTATTTTTAGTCTTCCATTTTGGAAGTGCTTGGTTTCGGTTAAATTTAACTCTTTATTATATTTTGTTAAATACCAATCATGAAAACTGCAATTTAATGATTCATTAATGATTATTTTTGAATTTCATTGTTTTAATCGTTGGTCACAAATTTACCTTTTTATTTTAGAAGTTTCCATATGATAATTTAAAACCGATGATTGTATTAATGCTAAATATTTTTTATCTTGATATGCGTTAAGTCTCGCTTTTGTTATTGATATTATTATGTCTTTTTCTGCAATAAAATTGTCTGCATTTTTATTCCATAACGTCAGTGTAATCTAGAACATGAGGATTATTAATATTTATAGTGATTTTACACTGATATACACTTGCCTCATCACTGTAATCAATTAGTTGTATCTCTTTTTTCTTAAATTCCCTTCCATCTTTTGCAAATACTGTATCAGTGTCTCCGATATTTTCGATAACTGCAATGACATCTGAAAGAATTATGTTTAAATTTTTTTTCTTTTTTTTCTTTTTTTTTCTACGATTTAAACGTTTATAATGTTTCTTATTCTTACTTATGATTGTTTGATTTTCCAGATTTAAAATCTTATCAATTTTTGTATATATTGTTTCATCTAATTCAGTGTCTTGATTTTGTTCTTGACACTCTTCTCTTATTCTGAAATAATCATTCATTAATTTTTCCTATAATTTTTTTTTTAAATTATTAATATCATTAAATAGACTTATATATATATACTTTGTCGCTTCGGGAAAGCCTGGATTTATCGATACTCTAGATGAATTGATTAGAGATAAATTTTTAATGTAATTATACTCTCCAATTTTGGCATTTTTAATTGCAATAATATCCTCTTTTTTTCTTTTGAATTCATTGATTTTTCATTCCATAAATTTAAAGTTATCTGAAAAACGAGATTTAAAATTATGAAATAAAAATAAATATAAAACCCGAATATAAGTGGTGGTATCATACTTTTCTGTTGTTTTCATCTATGAGAATTATTTCTTTTTTCTCATAGTTATCACCGTGTACAGATGTTATATTTTCGGTTTCTTTAATTTGTTCTATTTTGGCAATAACGTCTAAAAAAAAAACATTATTATTTTACCGTTTCCATATTTGAGTACTTGAGAATCTTACCTATAATGGTGTTTTTTTCTTTATTATATATCATATTAAATTTAAAAAAAATTGAAGCCTTCCTCTTGTTCTGCTTATTTGAATGTAAATATCATCTTTTTGTTATTTCCTGTTTTTTCGTACCATTGTGTTAATCTGCACACACAATTTCTATAATTTTTTTTTATCCCATTTAAATTTCTTTGGATATTTTACCTTTTTGCTTCCTCAATATTTGAATTTATCAAAATTATTGAAGGGTGACCCAAATTGTTGACCCCATAGTAATCAAATACTTGAACATTTTTTAATATTATTAAATCGTTGACAGTCCCTTCAAAATTGTCAATTTGTGGAGTATCCCTTAATATAAGTGATATCTAAAAGTAATAAGATCATTTAGATATATAATTCTATCAGATTGAATATTTTTATCTTGGATTTTGTGTCGTCAATTATCACAATTTCTTTTCTTTTAAATATTGCTCCTTTGGCAGTTGTTGAAGTTTGCACTTTACCCATATTTTTGATGATTCCAATTACATCTATAATTTTATTTTATTAATGGTATTTAGTACCTCAATATTCTTTATGCGTCGGATTACCTATTGTTTGATCTTTTTTGACATCAGTTTAATTTTTTAATTTAATGAATTCGAATTCCATTTTTTTTATTGTACTGATATCTTTTTCTATTTGTTTTATTTCAGAATTTTCATTCAACAATATTTAAAATTCATGTCCTAAACGATTATAATTTGTATTCACTTTATTAATATTCCATTTGATATAGAATACATTTTTTGAATCTAAAAAATCAATATATTACATATATGTGTTAATCCATTTAAATAATAGCTGCTAATTTTTTAGTAATAATTTGTTTTATTTAATTTAAATTCACCGTAAAATTTTTCAACCATTTGGCCAAATGCCACGCATCGAATTTCAGCGCTTTCATCAGTTAAATCTACATTGAATACTTTACTCTCCCCTTTGGCATTTCTAAATATTCGGATTTATTTGTAACTCGCCCTTTAACTTTCTATCTACATACCCAATATTGGAGTTCTATGTAATTAAAGATTTAATAAACAATTTAATAAATACAATCTTACCCGTTTGAATTGGCAACCAGTGATGCTGTTTTCATTGTATCATCATCGTTATTATTTATCTTTTTATTTTTTTGTTCTTGGATATCGTTAATATCATGACCTCTTTTCATTTTAATTTTTTTATTATATTTGATTTTTATATCCTGTTAATGGATATCCTAATATCTATAAAACTGACACTATAGGTCGAATGTATACAATACATCCAAATAACCCAGAATGTTTTTATCTACGAATATTATTACATAATGTACATGATCCAACAGCATTTAAAAACTTAAAAAGTGTTGATGGTATTGAATATGATACATACAGAGAAGCATGTCAAAAACTTGGATTACTTAGAGAAAAAATTTAAAACAATGGGGACTGACTTCACCGAATCGAATACAAAATACGTCACTCCCAACAGAAATCTTACGTGAAACATCATACAACGTCTCAGATTTAAATACATATATCAATAAAAATAAATCGCAGCTAATCGATGATCAAAAAGAGGCATTTGAAGAAATTATGGATATTATTAAAAGAGACGAAGGAAGCTTAATTTTTTTAGATGCACCAGGAGGTACTGGAAAAACTTTTTTATTAAATTTAATATTAGCGGAAATACGAAAGAAAGGAGAGATTGCTTTAGCAGTAGCTTCTTCTGGAGTAGCGGCAACTTTATTACATGGTGGACGTACTGCCCATTCAGCACTGAAATTACCTCTGAATTTCAATTTAACAGAGGAGCCTTATTGTAACATTATAGATAATTCTGCTACTTGTGAATTACTTAAAAAAACAAAAGTTATAATTTGGGATGAATGTACAATGGCTCATAAAAAAGGTCCAGAGGCATTGCATAAAACTTTACAAAATTTGAATAACAATGAATATATAATGGGAAAAGTATTGTTTATTTTAGCTGGTGACTTCCGAAAAACATTACCGGTAATAACACATGGAACACCTGCTGACCAAATTGATGCATGTTTGAAAAAAACTTATCTTTGGAAACATACAAAGATAATAATGTTAAAAAAAAACATGAGGGTATTTTTAACAGGTGATCCTACACTATCAACTTTTTCAGAACAATTACTACTTCTTGGTATTTGGAAATGGAAGGAAGATTCAGATGGTACTGTGGAATTTCCATCAAATTTTTGCAATATAATAAAATCAATTGAATCTTTGAAAACTCATGTATATCCTGATATGCAAAAGAATTATATCAATCATGAATGGATATGTGAAAGAGCTATACTTACACTGACAAATTATAAGGTAGATGATATTAATAAATATATATTAAACTCTCTCCCAGGAGAAAGTAAAACATATAAATCAATCGATACCGTATGCAATCCCGAAGATTCAATACACTATCCAATGGAGTTTTTAAATTCTTTGACATTTACCGGGTTTACCTCCTCATATATTAACTTTAAAAATTGGAGCACCTATCATGATTTTAAGAAATATTAATCCACCTAAATTATGCAATGGAACCCGTTTAAGTGTAAAATCTTTGAAAAATAATGTAATATAAGCTACAATATTAACCGGATGTGGAAAAGGTGAAGTCGTGTATAAGGTGATTTTTTAAGCATGCTCATCCCATTTTTATGCTTAAATTATGCATATATTCAAATTCTGATTTTACATAGTTTAAAGTCATATAGAAAACAATATTTGTATTAAAAAATTATATTTTTAAACATTTTTTATCCTTATAATTTTTTAAATTTTTTGAATGACAACATAGAGTTTTAATTTCATATTCCAAAATGGAATATTTTTCTAGGTATTTTGATACATAAAAATCAAATTTCGGACGAGTAGTTTATGAGTTATAAGTATTTAAAGTTTAGACAAGCGGAATAGTGGACAAACATTTTGCGGGTAACCCCGTACCACTCCACTCCTTTCATCTAAACTTTAAATTCTTATAACTCTTAAACTACTCGTCCGAAATTCGACTTTTATGTATCAAAATACTTAGAATAATATTCCATTTTGGAATATGAAATTAAAAATCTACGTTGTCATTCAAAAAACTAAAAAACTTAAAAAATTATAAGGATAAAAAATATTTAAAAAAATGATTTTTTTAATAAAAATGTTGTTTTGTAAACAACTTTAAACGATGTAAAATCAGAATTTGAATATATGCATAATTTAAGCATAAAAATGGGGTGAGCATGCTTAAAAAATCACATTGATTACCAAGAATACCTATTAAACCCAGTGATGTGCCGTTTGGATTTGAGCGATTACAGTTCCCGGTAAAACTTGCATTCACCTTCACTATAAATAAATCTCAAGGTCAATCATTGAAATGTACAGGACTTATACTTGATCATATGTGCTTCTCTCATGGTCAATTATATGTAGCATGTTCAAGAGGTGGTGACCCGAAAAATCTCTACATTTATTGTCCGAATGGAAAAACAAAGTACATCGTATGTTCGCGCCTAGTAATTAGCGATACGATATCGTTATCGTTGTGCCGCGACGACGACCGTTCCTTTTCTTATCATCTTTCGGCTCCACCGACACCTCTCATTATTTAAATGTGTATTATTATTACTTTTGTATTCATTATAATTATCAATGTTCTTTGTCCGTTATTATTGTATATCCTCTGTCTTTGGGCATGATTATTATTGTGTGTAATCATATTGTCTTTTTCTCTGTTTACTTTATACGGCCAACACCCTTGTTGTTTTTCTTGTATTATCTTTGTGGTGTTCGTTTCATGTATATACTCTCATCGTTCGAAAACTATTATAAATTGTTAATTCTGTTTCTTTTTCCGCTATTGCAGCGCCTACTTTTGTTTATATACGTCTGTTGTTTTTGGTTTAGTACCCTTTTGGTACACCCACAATGTAATGTGGTTATAAAATCTTGTTAAACCTGTACTGTGTGATCCATGTAACCAGACTATTATTATTAGTACTTGTGTTGTCATTGTGACTGGATCTCACATCGTTATTGAAACGACATAACCGAACATAGTATTATTGAAATAAAGCCTCGTCATTACGAACAGCAACCATGTGAGTCTTTCTATTATTATTAACTGTCTGTGTGGAAGTTGGCCTTTGCCGCGTATGCGTGTCCTGCCCACCAACTTCGCCCAGTCCGACATACGGTTCGTCGCGTAAGTCCGCCAGCACTCGCCGTGGTGTGTGGGAGGCCGCCCAGGTCATCATAGAGACATCCAGGTCCGCGTAAGTCCACCAGCAACGAACGTTGTGTGCGAGGCCGCCCAGGTCACAGTCGGTCCAGCTCAACCACAGCACAAGACTTCAATAGGATTAAGATAATTTTAAGTATTGGTCCTGTTTTTTTGTGAGCTCTGTGGTCATTGCACCAGACCGAACCGACCACAGAGACCCCCCTCCCCATAATTAGCTTGCACCATCCTATTTCCTTTGGTAGGGATCTCCCGTCCTGATCGTCGTCGTCGTGCGTAGAATTTCCTACCTTGCACACCTTCAGGTGAGGGCACCTATAGTTGCCTACCCACCCAAATAGTCGGCGCCAGTGGTGGCATTGGCCCACAACAATCATAATATCAGTTCTAGGGCGTTCCCCGAGTGGTCCTTCGGGAATGTGTTTCGTCAAGTGTCTTGGCGTACACATATTTTTGGTCCTTCGAACCGGATAGTTTAATACAAACCACGACTATGTATACGAACCATTTTTTGTTGTCCATGATCATTATTCTTCGTCGATATTATTCTTATTGTAAGACACAAACTAGTTCCTACATTTTTAAAATCTGTACTGTCGTCGAATTGTTGTGGACCTAGAAGTTAGTGAAGAATCTCACCTGTATATAGTCCACGTACCTGTTCTCCACGAACAATCTCATTACTTGCATCAACAAATTTCGAACAACAATGGCGGACGTTATTTACAACGACGCAAAGTCGCGCATAATTCGCTGCGTTACCAAATTGAAATCCTTTGCCCAAGCTTCTATTGACTTCAATAATGACAGTACAAACTCTGGTAAACGAGCCAATATTGCCAAAATGATTAGTGAGCTTGTTACTCTTCGTAACGCAGTTGAGGATGATGTCCAACGAATGGAATCAGCCGTTAATTCAAACACAGCCCCTGCCGAGATCACTGACAATAGTGAAAGTCAAACTCTTATTACGTCATTCGATAGTCTCCATTATGAACTGGCTGCGTTCGCTGATGTTCACAAGTTGACAATGTCATCCTCGATGGACGCAGCTGCTTCATCATTTTCAAATCAAACCAGTGGTCAACATCAATTATCCGCTTTTCAGTTACCTAAGCGTACATTCCCTGTTTTTTCCGGTGAGATGACCGAGTGGCAGGGCTTTGATGATTTGTTTAACTCCATACTATCGCACGCTCCTGAACTGCCGGACGTTGAGAGCTTTGAATTTCTGAAGATGTCTCTTAAGGGTGAAGCGCTATCACTTATCTCCCATCTCGCGTTAACGGCTACAAATTACACTAGTGCGTGGAAAATATTGCGTTCACGTTATGACAATAAGCGTGATCTTGCTCGTATTCACCTTGATGCTCTGCTCGCTAACCAAATTGTTAAGTCCAATGATGGCTCCTCTATTAAAACTCAGATCAATACGATCTTAGAGAACACTGCTGCTTTGGACAATCTTGACTTTGTAACCCGCCAATGGAGTCCACTTCTGGTGCACATCGTTGAAAAACACCTTGATTATGAACTTCGTGCTCGGTGGGAATTATCATTATCCTCAAATTTCTGACTTTGTTGACTTTTTGCGTACTCATCTGCGGTCTGCGGAAATTTATTCCAGTTGTTCATCATCTGACCGACACAATAGTGCATCGAAACCGCACAAGTCAGTTAAGCAGTCAAGTTTGAACCCTCGCTCTTCTTCAAGCGTTCTCGCCACCACTTCGAGTACTTCATCCGTCAAGCCGTGTCCACTCTGTAATGCACCTCATTCAATAAGGTCATGTACCCTATTTACTGACAAGCCTCCAAATGAACGCTTTCATATTGCAAAAACGCATCGTTTGTGTATAAATTGTCTGGGGACAGGTCACTCCTGAGAGCGATGCCCTTCAACCTATAAATGTCAGTCATGTAAGAAAAGTCATCACTCGCTGTTGCACTTTAATCCTACTGCTAATAAACAAATAGATATGATTTAGATAATCAAATTCGAGAAGTAGTTCGAGCTGTACATTCAACTGGATTGAATATAATATCAAGCATTTGTGATCAAGGAGTGACCAATACAGCAGCTATTAATATTCTTATGAACGACACCAAAGCACGGTATTTAAGAAAGAATGAATCATTCTATGGTGATTTCTATGAAATAGAATGTGAATCTGATAGCCATGCCAATGTAGTTAAAATTTTTCACTTGTATAATACACCATACCTTTTGAAAGGAATCCGTATCAATTTGTTGACAAAAAATGTAATATTTAATGTTGACTGTGAAAAATTAGCTCAATAGAGTGATTTATTCAAGTTATATGAATTGGACAGCAACATAGAAGATGTTAAAATGTTGCCTATGTTGACTAGACAACATGTCATACCTACAGAAATTCCGAAAATGAAAGTTAGAAATGCTGCTCAAGTGTTTAGCCAACGAGTTTCATCCATTATGGCATTCTTAGCAAGTGAGTAACATCAAAATAAAACTAATTAATATAATATATCATTTTGTTTTATTAAACGTATTTTACAGCTCAAAATATTCTTGGAGATACAGCTGGAGATACTGCAAAATTTTGTTTATTTTTTGACAAATTATTCGACTCAGTTAATGGAAACTTTGATAAAGTAGTTGATGGAAAGATTTATAGAACAGGAGTAAAAATTCTCCTCATCACAAATTGTGGGAAGAGTCTTTGAAAGTTTCGAGTACCATGAAATTTGTGAATCCTTCTACTAACAAACCATGTACTCCACAACCACCCACATTAAAGAATTGGATTAAAACTATTAAAAGTAAGTTCAACTTTTTTTAGTAAGCGAATTATTTACCTAATTATTTATTAATCCAAAGCAGGTTTTCAAAATATATTCAAAACATTAAATGACAACGGTATAAGATATTGTCGCCTAGGCATTTTAACCAAGATTCTTTGGAGAATTTATTCGGTACAATACGGGCTTTAGGATATAGAAATAATAATCCGACATGCGAAATATTTGCCTCAGCATACAAGACCTTACTCCTCAACAACTTAATGTCAGCACATTCTCCAGGTAGTAACTGCGAAGAAGGTTTCTCAAGTGGCTCTTTGACTTCTTACCAAACATTATTTGAAACGTATACAAACTGTGAAGCAAATACCATCGAACATGAAATCGAAGAACGAGTCGCTGATGTTTTGCCAAAAAAGTTTGTAGACAATGATTATAATTTAACATTATTAGGAAGTCAAACCCAGAACTATATAGCAGGATATATTGTAAAAAAGTTGAATTCTGTCTTGTTTAAAAACTGCCGTATATGTCTAAATGAAATTTGTTCAAAACTGTTAAATGACCATCAATTAATTTAGGCTAGAGACTATAAACATAATGATAATTATCTACTGAAATATCCGAATTCTAAATTTTGTATGTTGGTGCAAAACGTAATTAATATTATTTTTCATAATTTACCTAATATATGCCATCATAAAAATTTGAAAATAGAGTTGATTAATATTATTGAAGAAAAAGTTGATATAAAATGCATAACATGTCCTAAAAATGGATATAAAATTAATTCTTCCACGAAAATTTATTAATTTTTCGTAAAATTTATGGTACATAATTGGTGAACGCAAATAAATAGAATTTTATCTGGCAAAATTAATTTAAATAAAAATGAATCGGATAAAATTAAAATAAATGCTTTTGAAAGGTAAAAATTGTTTTCTAGAAAAAAAAGGTCCTCTTAAGATATTATTATTAAATTATTATATTATTCACCTTGTTAATTTTAATTTTGAAATATGTGTAAATATGCCTATTGACTAGATGTATGTTTATTATACCTAGCTATAACCAGTGTTGTACAAAATACTTTTTCAAAGTATTTGAGTATTACTCGAATATTTTAAAATACAACCCAAATACTGTAAACAGTAAAGTATTTGAGTAATACTTTTCAGAAGGTTAGGTTTCATTTATTCACTTTGTTACTTTTAATTTTGAAATATGTGGCAATATTCCCATTGACTAGATATATGTTTATTATATTGTTAATTATTAAGTATAAAATATATGAATGAGAAATGTAACAAAAGTTCCAACTAATTTTGTATTTGTATATTTAAAATGTATGTTTTATATTATAATATATTCTTATTATTTCATAGTTTTTGTTTATTGTTTTAGTATATTGTAATAAAAACTAATTTAATTTATTTTTGGTGTTTGTTTTATTAATTTCAATTGAGTATTTAAAATAATAATTAACAGTGGTTAATGCGCTTGTCGCGGTCGTTATCGCAACGACCGCGGTGTCTCCACAGAATAGATGAAATCAGAATGGACACTCTCCAAAAATTTACATGTGCTCTTATGGCAGACACAGTATTTTAGCCTAAAGTGCCACCAGTGTTACCAAAAAGTACAGTAAAAAAAATATTGTATACAATTTTATTATTTCGACCGAATTGGCGGTTTCTTTGAAAATTCTGTAATTAACAATATAATATATTTTCAATGGATAATGTATATTTCATTAATAAGAGTAATAATATACTAATATTTATATTTAATATTTCATTAATATAATAATATGAAAGTAACTGCAGGTTTATGTATGGCAGTTAATGCGATCTACAGATATGATTTTCGACCTTCCAATAAAAGTAATTCCCTTATCGCGGTAATTGTCTTCACGGAAATACCCGTGGTATTACTTTTTGTACTCCATAGGCGGAAATTTGGTGAAATTACTGGGGGGGGGGGCTGAGCATTATATTTCTCATTGTACCTATATAGGCACTATTGTACTAGAGTCGCTCGCTATTATTAATTTCAACAAGACAATTTACAAAGTTCGACATACTAAACAATTTAACCTTAATAAAGTACAAAAACAATAATGTGCCATAGGTACCTTGAACATTTTATTTTAAACAAAAATAGCATTACATTTATTTTATTATTAAGTTATTAAATTAATTGAATTATAACCAATTTAATATAAGATGTTAAAACAAAGAAGCCAAGTATATAACATAATAAGTGTACTTATATATTTATTTCAGCACAATATATCGGTTTTTATTAGAAAAAGCATTAACTATATCAGTATCTGATTTTGTAATTCAGATATTAAAAATACACTATTGTACAAAATTGTGAGGGCCAGGGGGGGCTAAGACCTGTACTTTAAAATTCTGAGGGTGCTTAGTCCCCTCTAGCCCCCCCGATTTCCGCCTATGTTGTACTCCCTATACAAATTAATTTACTACTGACAAATATAGTATAATGTATATTTGTATAGTTACTCCAGTAGTCCAGTGACTGAGTGACAGTGTAGTATGTGATGTAATTACTAATTGAGTGCGCATGTCGTTTATTTATTGAATGATTTACTTTTACATCTTTTTATGTTTAAACGAGAATTATTATAATGATATTTACAAATCTAGAGGGGTTAGGTATGTATAATATTTAAATTAGATACAATATTAAACAAAATGTACTTCTCTACTATCAAATATACAGTGAGTGGCGGAGATTGCGCCACTAAAACTATTTAATTATTTTACTAACCAACTTCTATTTGGTGAACATTTAAAAGTGAGTTAAATTGTAAACTAAATATATTTATGCAAGTCACATAAATCATTAAATCCGGATCCAATTCAAAACTTTTGCAGTCTTTAATACAGCATTTACCTTTTCTAAAGCGTTTATTTAGGAAGTCCATTATCATTATCCATTAAATGGTTGTGGCGTAAAATTACAAGAATTTCAAAATATCTAATTAAGTATTTACCGAGGACTTGTAGAGGTCTCGTGACTCGTGTTCACTTTTTAAGAAATATGAAAAGTGAATTTTTAAGTTTTTTACAAACCAGCCTTAAAAAAGCAGTTTGTTTACAAACAAATCCAAATAAAATGGATGCTCAGAGTGGTCTTTTGCGACATAAATCAAAAATTAAAAATAGTTTTATTACATGGCTACACTGGTGGCACTTCAGTTATTATCATGGTTTTTGGAGAGTGTCCATTCTGATTTCATCTATTCTGTGGTGTCTCTAACGACGTTCGCGAGATCGCGACCGACAACCGGTCTGGCCGCCGCCTGCGGCACGGCCAGCGGCGGCGGTGACGGGGTCATCTCTTGCCGGACCGTTGTCAACGCCGCACGCATCATAATTATATCAATTATATTAATATTATATGCAATATATATAATTCTATTCTGTTGAACGTGTCCGTGTCAGTTACATTCATTTCAAACCGTTCCTACACCTACACGCTCAGCGCCTGGGGTTGGCAATCTTTATCCGCGGCGGCGGGCTGAGCTATGAGAGGGTTTAGAGAAGGGATCGAAGTTTCATGCACCAGCCACCAGGAGCGCAGTGTTCAATGTCCCGAATAATAACATTGCGGTTGTCTATCTATTAGTATACTTGTCTATGGTTAGTAGATAGGTTATGTAGCTATGAGCGCAGTCGGTTTTTTTTACAATCAAAAAATCACCTTAAAATTAGCTTAATTCAACATTTTTACATCAAATTTTGATTTTTTTACATCGAATTTTGAGTGCTTTTTTTGTATACAATTTATATACAAATACAATGATATTTAACATATTTTGTATAAAATATAACACGGTCGAATAATCCGACCATGTCAGAATTTAACACGTCCGTAAACTACGGACGTGTTATTATTGTCACCAAATCCCATAAATTCCAATAAATTCTCTTTAATTTTATTAATCTTACGTTCCCCTGAAACTAGGGAATACGTGTCAGGTTTTGTATAAAAACTTTTATATTTTATATCTATATTTAACGCGTGTCCAATTCGGACATGCGTTATTAATATCACAGAATATCAAAATTTTTTTGTTATCATATTATCAGTATTTAACGTTATCATATTATTATCATTATTTAGCGTTATCATATTATTATCATTATTTAATGTTATCATATTATTATCATTATTTAATGTTATAATATTATTATCATTATTTAATGTTATCATATTATTGTTATTATTATTCATATTTTATTTGACCGCGGACCTCGTAGGACCGCACGGCGGCGCTTATTATTATCATTATTTAATGTTATCATATTATCATTATTTAGCGTTTTCATATTATTATCATTATTTAATGTTATCATATTATTATCATTATTTAATATTATCATATTATTATCATTGTTTAATGTTATCATATTATTGTTATTATTATTCATATTATATTCGACCGCGGACCTCGTAGGACCGCACGGCGGCGCTTATTACTATTAGAACAGTTGAAAGCGCAAACAATTTCGAACCCGCTACCGGCAGGACACATGCACACTGTCGTATATTGTAGACAGTCGTCAAAATATTATTTCATATATGTAATAGAGGTGGGAACATTTTAAATTGTAAACTATTGACATAGGTCAGTGAAGCATATGTGCTGAGACAGCGATAAGATTACTATATAACACCGCCGCACGCGCAGGCACGAGGGGAGTCCCGTTGTCGCCGAGTGAATCGGCGAGGACGTAGGTACTGTGGTCGTACGTGTGAAACGTCGATCGTAGTACGGGCTAGGCAATCCGGATTTGCTAAGTTTTTCATTTATGTTTGTTTTAATATAATAAAAGTGTTTCCGACCTAAAAACCCGAGTTGAGTTTTATTTCAAAGTCTTCTTCGTTCTTACCTTTAATATTGGAACAGTGCCGGTTTTAAACACCTGATGAAAGAACTAGTGCCTTCATACAAAATTCCTTCTTCAGCCACTCTTAAAAAGGTTCTAGATACCAAATATGAAATAACCAGGTTATCATTAATGAATAAACTAGCGGAAGTTCAACATATGTCAATGACATTTGACATTTGGACCGAAACAATGACAGAGACAAGTTACCTAGGTGTAACTGTGCACTCCCTGGACAAGATCTTACTAAAGTCGTAATTTTTAGCTGTCTGTCAACTGAAGGAAAAACATACAGCTGAATATATATCTTGTGTATTCAATGATATGTTAAAAAATTGGAATATTAAGAAAGAACAAATTATAACTCTGATAACAGACAACGGGGCGAACATGATTGCTGCCGTTAACAAAGTGTTGGGTAAAAATAAGCACACGCCATGTTTTGCCCACACTATCAATCTAGATTCAGAAGCTGTAATAAAACATCCAAGTATTGAGCCACTGATATCAAAAGTACGGAATGTTGTTCTATGGGTAAAGAGAAGTGTAATTATAAGTGACATGTTAAGAAAAGTTCAAATAGACAAAGGAGTAGCTGAAGGTTGTGTGAAAAAAATGATACTAGATGTAAAGACAAGGTGGAACTCAACATACTACATGATAGAACGTTTTCTTGAAATGGTAAATTTAATTAGTCCACTTACATTGCAGCATATTTCATCGCCATATATGCCAACAGCCATCGAAATAAACACTCTAAAGCAGTTTAAAGAACTATTAAAACCATTAGAATTTGTCACCAGAGAATCTTCTGGTGACAAATATGTCACTATATCAAAAATCATTCCTATGGCTAACTGCTTAATGGCTCAGGTAAACCTATTGAAACCTAGCGAGGTTATTATTCAAGACGTTCATGACAAATTACAAGCGGAATTAACAAAACGTTTTGGTCAAATTCAGTATGTTACACCAATTGCCATCTCAACTCTTTTAGATCCAAGATTTAAGAACTTACATTTTAATGACCCCAATGCTTGCTCTCGTGCAATGTCTGCGTTGAGAGACCTTACTCGGATCGATACTTCGTCAAGTGAGTCAGAAGGAGAAGCTCCACCTGAAAGTACTTATGACTTTTGGGCCATTCACAAAGAGTTAGTCCAAAGTCAGGGTCATAAAAAGAAAAAAACAAGCCATGGTAATGCAGGTGATGAGTTGTCCCTATACCTAGCCAACCCAGTGATGCCTTTAAATTCAAATCCCTTAGAACAATGGGAAGATATGAAGAACATATTTCCATTGCTGTACAAACAAGCTAGAATTCATTTCTAAATTGTTGCCACATCAGTACCCTGTGAGAGGCTTTTTTCGAAAGCTGGTGCTACTATTAACCAAGCAAGAAATCGATTATCTAGCTCTAGGCTAGAAAATCTACTGTTTTTAGGGGACTTCCCAGAGGAAGAGTGGTTTTCATGATTGAATCATTTTTTTTAATGAAAAATTCATGTACTGATATACTTTTAATGACTAATGTTTTGCTTGTGTACCATTGTTCTTTTTTTCCATACCTACAGGCTACAGTGGTCAGTGACGAATGACGATAAAATATTAATATTTATTATTATTTATTTGCTCTTTTTTTTTTTTTTATCGATATCAGTAATATCGATATTTTGTTTCGATATTTTGTTGGTATCGATATTAGCTTTCGATTCGATACCAAGTGAAAGTATCGAAAAAAATGTTTCGATATAACATCCCTATGCACACGCATGAACCCATCAGGCCACGGGTACTTGATGGTAATTCAATGGAAAAAGGTACATTTAAGAACACATATTATATTATATTATTATATTATATTATGTTGTATACAATATTACAATATTCCAATTTATTATGATATAGAAATAGAAATTTCTTAATAAAAAAAATATAAATAGATATCACATTATACCCATTCTTTAGCAAGTTTAGGATTTATAAAAATACTCTCTATTTGATCCTTAAAAGTATAAAAGTTGTTTAGTGTCATACATAAATCTCCTATTTTACTATAATTTGACCACAATAATCCTAGCCAACGTAGTTTTCTAACATATCTTCCAGATAAATTAAGATTTATAAATTTTTTTATAATAGCTTCAGTTGTTAAATTTGTTCTACATTCGTGTTTATTATTCATATGTTCTATAACAAATTTTTGTAAGTAAAACCCATAAATACAAAATTTTTTTAAGAGTTTTTGTTCATCATTAGAAATTATTGATTCACAACTTTTTACAATTGTAATCAATTCATCATAAGTAGCATTATGTTTTAGACTTTGATGGTTAGTAAAAATATTATTATTATTCCAGTAATTAATTTTGAACGTACATCATTAAACTTTTCATTAGTATCTATACCAGCCATAAGTTCTAATAATTCTGTTAAATAACTAAAAAATATTCTTAAATCTTCTACCGCATCATTAACATTGAATTCTTCAGCCGCTTCGGAAGTTGATGTAGATTGTATATTAAATCCGTCTAAATCATTGTTATCCATTCTGAAGTTGATGTAGTTGAAATTATTAAAAATTTTAAGATACTTTTATAGATACTATTTAACTTTAAACACGTTTAATAAATTATCAAACAAAAAGTATAATAGACCTTCCAATTGGAAATATATGACTCAACTAAAACAATATTCTAGAAGAAATTTTTAATAATAATTAAAATAATAAATAATAATTATAATCATGTAAATATCTTCTAGAATATTCGATAGCAATTAAACATCTATTAACTAGAGGGCAGTATATATTTCATTTTTTAAAAAAATAGATTTTATAGAAATTAGTTAATATTTTATGTTTTAATAAAACCACTTTTTAAAGAATTACATTTTTTACATTTTGCAGACATTCTTTTCAAATTATTTTTAGTCATAATTATATGTGGATTAATATTATCTGTTTTTTGTTTACATTTAACACAATATATATTTCCCATTTATAAGAAATTAAATTAATATAATGTTTAATTATGCTGTATACTTATAACCGTTAAGTTGTGTCTGTTTTAAATATTTTTCTCTAGGGAAAAAGTTAATAGTTTCTTTAAAATCTTTTTAATATTCTTTTAAACATATGCCATCCTCGATTATTTTATTAGATTTATACAGCAATATCAATTGATTATAAAATGTATTCATGTTATGATTGTTTGATATCTAGTGCACGGAAAATCGATGCACGTTAGAAGCTGATAAATTTATATATAATAATAATATTAATATATACATTTATATTTAAATAATGGGTAAACTTTATAAACAATTGGAATCTTTGGCCAAAAAAGAAAGAATTATTATTAATAATAAAGGTATTGAAAATATTGATAATATAGTTAAGCAAAAGAATAAAATTCTTAGTTTGTTAATTAAAAAATATAAAAATATAATAAATACACCCAAAAGTACTTATGTTTTAATATATTTATTAAACATGTTGATAGGCCAGATAATTTATTCTGTTATGAACGTATTGATAATTGAATGGAAAAAGGTATGCCTATTTAAGAACACAATATATATATGTGTATATTTACGCAAGCGTTAAATATAGAATTTATGAGTTTTTACAAAGAAGCTAACACTCAACCGTATTGGGTGAGTGTAAAAAATAGGCATAAAATGTATAACGTGATCTGTTTTTCCGGTCACGATTTTATTGAAGAATAACTGAGAATTTGAAATTATTATAAACATTTTATAGAACTATCTAGATCTATGTTTTTAGAATTAAATATGTAACAAAGTCATTACATATTATTTCAATACCATCTTGATCGGTGATAAATAATTTAATACGTTTAAAATCTATTGCATTTAGAGGAATATATTTAATGTAATTAGCTATACCTATATTGGCCACCCTTATCACATTTAACAACACATAAAATATCATCGTCTATATGCAAATATTTCACAGTTTTATGGTTAGAAATGGAATTTTCAGTTATATTGCAATGTACTTCGATTAACTTATTTTCAAAATAATTACTGAATATAATATCTAAACCAATATGATTATGGATATATTTTTTATTTATTCCTAGGCTTGATGTTAAATTTTCATCCAATAAATAATAAATACTAGATATTATTGTAATTTGTTTATCTGTTTGTTGTATTTTTATATTTGATGGTAGTATTTTATTTAATTGATCAATAGTATAATTTTTCTTTCCTATTATAGTTTTGCTATTTTCTGTTTCGATAACACCATTTATTTCTTTTAGGAAACCTTGAGTGTAAAATGTTGGCATTAGTGTACCATTTACAGTTCGTTTAAATGATTGTTCAGTTTTATAACTTGAAGAAGAATTAAACAATGGAATTCCTAAACAATTAGTTAAATAAGAGTCAAAAACATACTCATAGTTAGTTGAAATCACTATAATCTATTAACCACTGTAATTTTAGTATTAACAACGTTCTTGTCTGGATTTAATAAATTTTGAATTTCATTAATAGAATATACTCCAATAGGTATTTTATGTGAATCTTTTTCTACTTTAAACTCACATTCCTGTTCAATATTTATGTAATATTCATCACTAGTGGGATAGTAAATTTCTTTGTCACATGTCGTTGAACAATATATAATACCATTAAAACCTAAATATTTTTTTAATTTTTCATCCAAACTATAGTAAAATGGAGATTCTATTTTAATTTTTTTATCAACAAAAGAGATAATTAATGGTTTTATTAATTTATTTAACTTTTCAACAGTATAAAGCCCACTTTTAATATCAATTACGTTAGTATTAATTGTTATCTGACAATCATTTTCTATTTTGATTAAATCACCAGAATTGGTAAATGACAAAGCATATAATCCAATAGACATATTTTCTTCATTATTATGAATATAATAATCTAAATGAATAGACCCATTTATGATTTTAATTAATTTCATTTAATAGAGAAAAATTTTAATAATTTATTGCTATTTTGCAAGACGCTGGTCTTACGATTATTCAAATTCTATCAAATGGATTGTGTTGCGCCGTTACCGATTGCGGTTGTCGGCAACGACTTGCGTAAAGTGTTGAAGGCTGGAGCGGGGACGGGTTACTCAATATATGCGTACAACTCAAATGTGAGGTCGGAAACACGTTTAATGTGTGTAACAAAATATGATAAATAAATAACCGGCGCTCGAAATAAAAATTACCGATTCTTTCCTCTCAGAACGTACCTTTTCTGTCAAAATTGAAAACCAAAACTCGTCACTAAGAAAGGCTAACGCGGGCGTGCCACAAGGTTCTTGTCTTTCTCCTACGCTCTTTAATATTTATACAAATGACCTACCTACGAATATTAATTCTCGAGTTTCTCTATTTGCGGATGACACAATGTTTTATTGTGCAAACCACAATGCTCGTTTTGCATCTTTACAGCTTCAAAAACAAATAAACTTGGCAACAGACTGGTTCAAAAAAATGGTGACTTGGTATAAATGAATCCAAAACCACAGCAATCCTGTTCGGCCGTACAAAGACTACAAATATCAAAAATATCCAAATAAATAACATTCAAATCCCTTGGTCCAGGAGCGTTAAATATCTAGGAGTAACAATATTGACCATAAACTAAACTTTTCTACTCACGCATCAAACATTGTCAAAAAAGCTACTCAAATTCGCGGCCTCCTATACTCAGTTTTAACCAAAAAAAGCCCAATCCCCACCAGAACCAAACTAAACCTTTTCAAAATGTACATTATCCCTATCTTAACTTATGCCGGTGAAGCATGGGCACACTTCATCAGCAAATCTACATGGAGGAAAATTGAAGCAGTACAGACAATAAGTATCAGAGTAATACTAGGTCAACCGTCCATCGTAAAAAACTCTGTACTTCTTCACACAACCGGTCTCATCCCTATCAAGCACTTAACCAAAAAGAATGCCTTAGCAACCTTCCACCGAATCTCAACTTCTCAATACAATCATATAAGGAATATTGGTCAGATTTCCCACCCATCCCATGCCTCTAGACATAAACAACGGCCTAGAGTAAAACTGTGGGCAGCAAGTTAAATATATAACAAAAATTAAAAAGAATCCTCAGTTGCAAATTCCACTTTGACATCCAGCTACTAGCAAAGGCAAAAAGCCTGGTATAGTATATAGGCGTAAAGCCGTCCTACCAAGTAAGTAAGTAAGTAATATAGTATAAATTAACATAACAACTAAGTACCATAGCTGGTGAACAATAATTATATAAAGAGCCCACTGACACGTGGGACTAAAAAACAATGAATAAACCTGACGACGGCTACTGCGTGGCTCGGCGACTGCGTCGATCCTTGGTGCTGACTGCTGACCAAAGTAGGTACCTCGCCGGAACGGCGACGGCGGACAAATCTTCAGCTCGTCGCTCGACGATGATAGCTCGTGGTTCCACGCGACTAGCGCGAACGCGAACTCGAAATAATGTTGACGTAGGTACTTCCGTAAGAAACACTCGCGATCACGCAGAGGATACTAAATATGAGAACGGCGTGAATATACGAAAACGGAAGCTCGATGTGAGCGTAGTGACGGACGTCGATCACGACGAAACCGATGAACAAAACATGCGTGCTCACATGCGACTTTTATTTCACGCGGAGTTACGGGCGCGTACCACAACAGCGACGACAACGTGAAATGTAAATTTGGCCGTAGGTGTCTACCGTGACCGCTGATCACAGCTCGGGCCTCACAGTTTACCCACCTCGTGTTCACACGAGTTTGTACAGGAACGCACGACACACGCGGAGAGCGATAGCGCGGACGTTGCGCTACGTTCAGCCGTTGGAAAAAGACAGTTTTTAAAATGTTCACGACGGCCGATGGCCAGCTCGACGGCCGTCGACGGCGGCGCGGGACTACGGAGCGGGAAAGCGTCGCTCGGAGCTTCGACGTCTAACGCGACTTGGAGTGTCCGTGCTTTTGCCTTTGTTTTTGCGGCAAACCCGTTCCGCGTTCGAACAGATTGTTTTCCTATTATCAAGAGTTTTTTTACCCTTATATTTTATATACATTTCGCCATCATATCTGTCTATATCTAACTCAGAAATAATATTAACAAACCTTTGGGGCAATAATAGCATATCCTTATTGTTTAATAAAACAGAAACTCTTTCACCATATTTTGTATCTAATTTTCTAATTGTTGTTATTTTATAAAGTTCATTGATATTTAAATCAGATAATTTTGTATATTTGTAATCTTCTTCATTTAATTTCTTTAATACTTTAATTACAGTAGTGTCAAAAGAATGATCTTCAAACTCTATACGATGGTATGAATCTCCATTATCAAGTATTTTTTTATACCTGTAATAAAGGTAAAGTGTAAACCCCTCTCTATCATTCATTTCATATATATTTTCAGAAATAGTCTTAAAAAATCTATCTGGTAAAATGAGTTTATATTTATTATCCAATACAACAGATACTTTATCCTGCCCATTAATGTTAACAAGTTCAAAAGCAGTAACTTCATATCTTTTGTCAGGTACCAGTTCTGATAATTTAATAAATTTATACTTGTATCCATATTTATTTAATCGCACTTTTAAGTCTACTGAATCAGACATTTTTATATTTATATATATATTTAATAAGAGAAAAATTTAATAGGAATTTTAATTTTTAAGCTTATATTAATTTTCTATATTAAATGGATAAAAAATATGAAATTACATTGTTTCATTTAGATAATAATATATCAAAATCAATACTTCCAATACCTATGAGATGTTTAATTATAGGTTCATCTGGATCAGGGAAAACTAACTTATTATGTAATATTATGTAGGTAAGTATTGGATTCCTTATGAAAATCTTTATATTTTTACAAAAAATATATAGCAACCAATTTATGAAAGTATAAAAGAAGTATTTGCAAATTTGAATAATGTAGAGTTTATTATTTTTTTTGGTTATAATGTATACAACCAATGAAGAGATAATATCTGTTGATGACTGTAAACCAGATAGCTTAGTCGTTTTTGATGATTATATTTTAGATAAACAAGATAGAATAAAAGAATATTTTGTAAGATCAAGATCTAAAAATATTTCATGTATTTATATAAGTCAGAATTATAGTTGATTAGATTTAAAAGCAATCAGAACAAATTGTAATTTTTTAATTATATTTAAGCAGTCAGATTTTTATATTGGGAGAATATGGAAAGATTTTTTGAGTAATGATATAGTTTTTGATAAATTTAAATCTTTATGTTCAACTTGCTGGAAAAATAAGTTTGGGTTTATTTCAATTGATTTAACAGGTATAAACATTTATAATAGATTTAAAAAGATATGAATTTAGACTTAAACATTAACGCAAACGTCAACGCATAACGTTAACGTATAACGTTAACGCAGAACGTCTATTTAAAATATAATGGTTATCGAACATATATTTTAACGTTTATTAATTTTTTTTATTATTAAATGGATATAAAAGGTATGAGGAATATTTTTTTAAAAGAAATGGGAAAAGTAATGAAAAATAGAAAAAAAGGAGGCTTTGTAACGAAAAAAGGAGAAGATATAACGTCTGTTAAAGAAGCAGATGAAATAATTAAACTTGAAAATAACCTGAAGAAGCGGCTTAAAAATGCAGCTTTAAGAAACATATGTATTGAAGAAGAAAAAGAGAAATCATTTGGACCTGTAACAAATTTATTTATTTATTTATTTATTTATTTGTTTATTTAACGCCAATCGGCAATTCAAGAGATTTACAATACAAGTTATATACAGAGAAGATTAAGTAATAATGTGATAGAGTAATCTTATATAAAAACGAGGTGAAACATAGTAAGTTACAGAGCAAACAACTAAATATTTAGTACAAATAAAAACATAAAAATATAATGAAACTAAAAACTAACTAACTTAAGTAATATATACATTTAAAATATCATGATCTATTAGTTATTGAGCAGACGAAGCATTCTGTGTAAAGGATGGTTATGAGAGTAGTTGAAACGGTGAGAAGGGACAAGGAAAAGTGAGTGATTTCTAGTGTAATGTACAGGAACGCGGAAAGAGATAGAGGAAAGAAGGTCAGGGGCATCAACAGTGCCATTAAGAAGAGAGGTGACAAAGGAAAGGTCAGCCTCTATACGGCGAGAAGAAAGAAGAGGGATATTCAAGGAAGATCTAATGGATGAATAGTCATGGGGCGGGTGAACAATCTTGAGCAGAAAAGCAGCGTATGAGAGGAATCGATTTTGAACTCGCTCTAAGCGTAATTGATCTTTAGCCAAATATGGATGCCATACAACAATTCCATATTCCAAAATAGAGCGGACAAGAGAGAAATAGAGGGAACGAAGACAAGTGGAGGACGTGAAAAGGCTAGTGTTGCGCTTTATGAAACCTAGGACTTTTAAGGCTCTACCAACTGTTATATTAATATGCTGTTCGAAAGAAAGAGATGGAGTTAGGTAGATACCAAGGTCTTTGACAGAAGAAACACGTTCGAGTGGGGAGCCATTGAGGGAATAAGGGAAGATAATATGTATTCGCTTTCTGTGGAATGTCATACTATGGAACTTGTTGAGATTGAGCGTAAGGCCTATACTCTGAGTCCAGAGACAGAAGGAGGCGAGATCTGACTGAAGTTGACGGCAGTCGGAGATAGAAGCAACTTTAGAATAAATTTTAATGTCATCCGCAAATAGAAGGACTTTGGAGAATGAAAGGTAATTGTTAATTGAGTTAATAAAAATTATGAACAGTAGAGGACTAAGATGTCCTCCTTGAGGGACTCCAGAAGGAGTTATAGACAAGTCAGAGGTAGCACCATGGATTTTCACAAATTGCATTCTTGGACTGAGATAAGATTGGAGCCATGATAGTAAAGGGTTCCCTATACCGAGTGATTCTAGTTCAGAGATAAGATGGCTATGGATAACCGAGTCAAAAGCTTTACTAAAGTCAGTGAACACGGCATCAACTTGGCAATCGGACTCAAAGCTCTCCAGAATATAGGACGTGAGAGCTAGGGTACAGGTGGTAATTAGATTTCCCAGGACGAAAACCATGCTGGTCAGCCACTAATATATGGTTAAGACTTCTTTTGATATTAGTGTATACAATGGACTCAAGTAGTTTTGAAATGTGGGGAAGAATAGAAATAGGCCTGTAATTAGAAACAAGTGAGGGATCACCAGATTTAAAAACAGGGGTAACAGAGCTGGTCTTCCACCCAGCAGGAAAAATACCTTCATCGAGTGATTGTCTAAAGAGCAGAAATAATGGGTAAACAATGGAGTCTTGACAGTTAAAAAGTAAACGTGCAGAAACACCATCAGGACCATTGGAATTGTTATTTTTTAGGGAGTTAAGTGCAAGTTGCACATCATCAAGAGTAATGAGGCAATTAGAAGGAAGTTCGTACGGATATCTATTATTTGTAAGGGGATTAAAAGGTGGAGAAATAGAGGGATTATACATGGAATAGAAGTACTTAGATAACAAATTGGGAGAATCACGAGGATTATCAGCCGTAGTGGTATCCCAACGTAAGGTGGAGGGTAGCGTGTTGTGCTTACTGAGATTTTTAGTATACTTCCAAAAGGAAGAGGGGTTGTGAGTGAGCGAGTATTCTGTATGTCTTATATATGACTGATAGTCTATCTTAGAAGTGTGTTTACATTTCGCACGCAGCTCAGAAAAAGCTAAGTAGTCGCATGGCAACTTAGTCCGCTTAAAAACTGCATGGGCACGCTTTTTCTATAAAATAAGATTTTTAAGTGTGGGAGAGGTCCAGAGAGGAAATTTTGGTAACTTGTAAATTTTTGTAGGAACAAACAACTCAATGGAATGAAGCAGGGCTTCATTAAAAATAGAGGCAGCACCGTCGATTGAATATTGTGAAAAGGTAGACTCCCAGTTAAATGAGTTAAAAAATTGCGATATACCAGAGTAGTTTGCATCTTTGAAGTCTTTATAGGTATGGGTGTTATCTGCCACATTATCAGATTGGAAAGGAAAGATTATGTGAAGAGGCGGGTGATAAGGGCCAGGAATAACAAGTGATTCAGTTGCTGTACTGCTAGTGACTTTATTGGAGTTTGAAAAAATAAGATCTAGAATGCTGCCATGACTATTAGGAAGGAAGTTATGTTGAAAAAAATTTAAGTAAGAAAAAGAGTCTATAATAGATGTGGTAACCATATTGTGATCACTTGTGGCAATTAATCCTAGTTCATCAGATGACCATGTAACATTAGGTAGATTGTAGTCACCACAAAGGATAACTGATACAGATTTATAGGAGGATATGATTTGCTCAACAGAAGCAACGTGGGATTCAACTACAGGAAGAGGAGAGTGTGGAGGTAAATAAACACCACCTACCAATAAATAATTAGAGTTGAAGGACAGTAAGGCAAATATTTGCTCAACATTCGAGGTACTTAATGTAATAGGATGGTATTTAATGGAATTATTGATGGCAATTAATACTCCACCTCCTCGGAGAAAAGAACTGTTGTTTGGATTTCTATCGAGTCTAATCACCTGAAAGCCATGAAAACCTAATTCACTATCACTTATGGCAGGTGTTAGCCAAGTTTCAGTGAGGATAATGACGTCATAAAAGTTAAACATTGGGAAGGAACATCTGAGATTGACTAATTTGGTTTTTTGGGCCACGTACATTTTGATAGAATATTTTTAGATTGGAATTAAGGGCCTTATTACATAACTTATTGCTTTTAGTATTAGAATTATCATCTGGTTTAGAAAATGAAGTTTTAAAGTTATTAAAATACAATACGAAGGGTTTTAAAGTTTGTTGAGCTGAGTGGCAGCGGGTACAGTAAGACGATTGAGATTTAAAGTTATACATACAGTTGTGGTGTAGATCTGAAAGACATGAGCAGTAGTAGAAGAAGGCTTTGTTCGAAGCAGGAGGCGGTTGATTAGGCAGTGGCAGGTCGGTACTTGTTAGTTTTTTGGATGGACAAATGTAGAAGTAGACGTATGATGGCGTCTGGTCTGCGATGACCGAGAAAGTGGCACAATGAAGGGGAATCCATCTCTGTAGTTGATCGTCAGGTCAGTTTCTCCGTTCATTTTACGGTTTTCCAATTCGGTGTATACAAGACGGATAGACTCTCGTTCAAGTGGGGTGCGATCACGGGTCATAGTGACAGAACGAGGCCTGCTGTCAGGGGGAAGGCCTCTGGCATTTTTACTGAAGTAAGAAACTAGTTTGAGAGCTATTTCTTTGGAAGAGAAGAATACCTTGAGAGGTCTCGGACCCCTATCATTAGGTTTGCCAAGTCTGATTGACTTTAGATTAGCAACTGCTTCAGGAAAGTATGGGTCGATTGTCTCAGCTATTTTCGAAGTGTCATCTGAGATTCTTTCTTCTATAACAGAAGATGACGATTCCTTTAATCCACGAATAATGACATTCCGAGAGCATCGCTCACGTTCGGAGATCTCTTGAAGAATGCTAGGGACAGTGCCAGCCGAAAAAGTAGGACGACAACTGTTTGCCGCTTCAAGGTCTTGGATACGCTTGTTGAGATTAGAGATGTTCTCACGAAGATTGTCATTGTCTAATTTTAAGTCCGCCACCTGAGTTGACAGATGACTAATGCTTTCTTTCAGCTCAGTAAAATTAGAACTTTGGGATTCACATAGTAGTTTACATTGGTCCAGGGTTTCAATTTGAGTTTTTTGGTGCTCAGCCATAGTTTTGTTAAAAACATCTAAGGTTAGTAGAGCGGCTGTTTTGGCACGAGTAGCAACTTGGGAGACAGCATTTGGAGTTGTCGGGGGCATAGCTCAGCAAAAACGAACGTCACAAATTAACCTGTTCCTTTAAGAGAGAAGATGCAACCAAAGTTACAGCGATGCGTGCGGAATGAAAAGTAGTACTATTACTAATACTAATAAAGTTTGTATCCACGCGTCAAAGTCTCCAAGAGAACGGAGGTGAAGAAACAGCTGATACGTAATCAGCCAGACTAGTCCAAACAATTGTTGATAAGAAGTAGACTGTACTCACGATAGTTCTCTGCCAGAAAGATGAGTGACAATTTTTTGACTGTTCCACTGCAAAATATAGATGGATAACACGAACAAGGTTTGAGAGAGTTTAGACGTAAAAGCAAAAACACTTCAAGTGAAGAAAAACACACAAATACTCCAGAAAAAAATATACTTTATAGAGAACAGTAGGTACTTGTTATCACAACACAAATTTTGAATTAAAAAATATTGTAATTGCAGTTAATGAAGTTAAAGAAATATATATTAAAACTGATGAAGATATTCACAAAATGCTAGTACCCTTAAGGCGCCCTGAAATGTTAAGGTTGGCAGATCCAATTAAACCAACTTTAGGTGCTAAATCACCTTTAGAAATAAGATCACCAATTAATAAAAATATGTCCCCAAAAACACCAACAACCCCCACGATAGTTTTAGGGCCATTAAAAACTAAGTATCTACCTCGTATTAAAGATAGTTCTTATGGTATATATCATAACGCTAAGACTAATAATTATATGATTGGAAAAGATGTAGTAACTCTCAAAGACGATAATTTAATTATAGATGGAAAAACATATAAAGAAACAGTAGGATTATTTAGATTATTATGTGAAAATGCGTGTTTGACATCAAAATGGTATGAATCGGAAGATTTTGATAATTATAAAGAAATATTGATTAGAACTGATTCATTATTTCAGAAAAATAATAGTGGCACAAGATCCATTAAATCAAACAAAGGTGAAAAATATAATAAAATGATTGCTGATATTTGGTGAAATGGTATAAAACCTTATCTACCCCCCAAGGAAGGTGAAAAATGTCAGATAGTGACTGTTTCACAGGAAGAAGAAAAAGAAGGAGAAGGTTTAAAAAAATATACAGAAATTCCTATTGAGTATAAATATATACATAATTTAAGTGAATTATTAAAGAGATTATATTTTATTGCTAGTGAAGAAAAAGCAGGAAATAATAATTTTCATAATGAAAAATTGATATTGTACATTTTTTTAGTTCTGAGTTGGAAAGATTAGCTAGTACTCCACAAGGGATTGAATATTTAATATCTTATGTAACAAGTTTGCCTGAAAAATTTGTAGAAGGATCAGGTCTTATGAATAATCTTTTAAACAGTAAATTTATGCTTGAAATACATTGGCCTGGTTATAATTATCTTGGACCTTTTACTGATTTAGAAAAAAATAAGAAGCCAGTAAATAAACTAGATATGGCAGCAATGGAACATGATTATTTTTATAAAAAACATAAAGATATTAAAACAAGACATATTAGAGATAAAACTTTGGAAGATAAAGCATGGGGTAGGCTTTTAGCCCCAGATGCATCTATAGGTGAAAAAGCCACTGCTTATATCACCACAAATGCAATGAAAGCAAAAAGGTATTTTGGTATGAGTTTAATTTGATTTAATAACTTTTTTATTTCTATTAAATGAATTTGGATTTGAGTGATTTTCAAATAAAAAAGCTTGTAAAAGCTTATAAAAACAAAATTGATTTAGTTATTCAATTAAAGCATACACAGAATGGTAATGGAAAAAACAAATTTAATTTTACTGATAGACAAAATAATAAGTTATCTAAAGCTAAGAAAGATAAAAAAAGGGGTGAGATTAAAAATTAAAAATCTCAATTTGAAGATAAAGATAAAGTAGGTGGTTTTTTACCTCTTATCATAGCAGGTATAGGTGCTCTTAGTGCATTAGCAGGAGGTGCTAGTGCTATTGATGCTATTGATGCAAAAGATAAGAAACTAAAACGAGATAAGACAGAAAGACATAATAAAATGATGGAAGAAAATGTTCCATTATTTATGTTCTTAAAATACAAGAAGAAGATAGTTTTTTAAATGTTAAAAAAGCAACATTTGAAATTTCTGGTAAATTTTTGCAGGCTGATAGTACTAGCTATCCTAAAGGTTCCAATGTAATATTAGTTGACAATTTTCCTGGATTTTTGTTTGACTCAATTTGTGTTAAAAAACATTGTAAAGAATTAGATAGAATTGATAATGTTGGTAGAGCTAGTTTGATTAAATGTACAATTAGTTATTCTGCAGATCTTAGTGGACCAACAACAGATAGTGGATTTCAATCAAAATTTAGTGGTGGTGGTAATTTTAGTGCTATTGGTAACTTGTCTAATTTGTGTTTAGGGTTTTTTAAAGATATAGAATACCCAGTATATAGAGGAGGTTTTGAAATATAATAATTTTTGTAAGACGTACTGACGATGATGCTTTATTTAGAGACAAAAATGATAAAACAAATGAGGTGCCTGAAACTGGAAAAGTTGTTATTGAAGAATTACTTATTAGCATACCAATTGTGACTTATAAAGATGCGTATAAATTTAAATTGATAAATGATTTAGTTTCATTGTCCAAGAGAAATGAATATACATTTAGATTCAAACCATGGCAGGGTATTGAAGAAATTAATATTACTACTGGTAAAACACTACACAAAGATATAACAAATATATATACAAATATCCATAATCCTTTATTTGTTATCGTAGCTTTTCAAACAGATAGATTAAATAATCAATTGAGAGACCCAATAGAGTTAAGTAATTGTAATTTGAAAAATATTTGGTTGGATATTAATGGTATGAGGTATCCAGAACGACTATTAGACTTAGATTTTAAAAAAGGAAAATTTAATAGAGCTTATCGTATGTTAATGAGTTATAAAAATGTTTATAATAGAGTACATAGAGATTTATCTTTAATGTATAAAACTCCAGAGGAATTTAAAAATATCAGACCATTTTTTGTAATTGATATAAGCAGGCAACCATCACCAATTTCTGGATCTAAATCAAGAATTATCTTACATGCAGATTTCGATGAAAATGTGCCAGCTAATACCAATTGTTATATTTGTTTAGTATCTGGTACAGAATTTTTTTATGATCTTACCAATAATACAATTAGAGAAAATATATAAAATATATAGATCTTAAATAAATGGACTATTGCAAAAATGATGTGAGTCGGTCTGATGTGAGACAATTTGGTCGGTCCCGTGAGTGTCCTCTATTCAGAGGTTTTACTGTACCACCTTTTTCATAAGTACAAATAATAAGTAAATAAATGAGCTTTTACAGACTTATGTTTAAATAACCATTTCTTAATAAGACCAAAAACAGATTTCTTTGTACTATCTATAAAATCCGGTATATTTTTAATTCCAGTTTTATTACCAATTTCAAATTGAGTATGTCTACTTTTAAAATTTTCTTCGTAAAATGTAGGCTTATAAATAGATTGTTCCTTACTGATTTGCTCTATTATATCTTCATGAAATTTAAATGGAAATCCAGTTAACCAATAATTTTTTTCTTCGTCAGTTAATTTAAAAATAATCTCTAATCTACTGTCATTATATGATGAATGCTTTATTTTTCCAATTAAAATACTATACAATCCTTCCAATTCTGAGTAGCAATTTTCTTTCCATATTGTATGCAAAATGTATAGTTTCTTAAAAAATGTTTTATTAATATAGTTTATTGACGAAGTAATTTTTTAAAATAGAAATTTTTATTTTTAAAATAGAAATTTTTGATTTTATTTAATAAGTAAATTTTTTAATAACAAAAATTATTCTTGAGGAATATTCTCTTTACTCATATTATCCATCCTTTTTGAGTGAGATTTAGTTAACAAAAGTCTCTTATGAGCTCTTAAATGCATTACTTGACCACATTCACATGCTACCAATTCAGTGTTAACTTTGGTTTTCATTAACACTCTTGAAATGTTGACATTTTGAACATAAATATACCTCTCCTGCTTTCAAAGACTGCAATAATACCTTATCGTTATTTATCATCTCATAAAGATGGATAATTTTATTATTTCGATTCATTTTTTATATTTATTTATATACAAAAATGTTTAGTTATATAATAATTTTTAAATCGTGCTAATAATTATATAAACTATACGTCTTTATTAAAAATTAAAATAATCCTATTTTTACAAAGGATCTAACACTCACCCGTATGGGGTGAATGTTAAAATAATTTTAATAACTGAGAATTTATTAGAATTTACATTTTTGATATCTAAAATCAATTTTTGATCGGGACCGGTTTTTCGGGTCACGATATTCATATTCATTTAAAACTGAAATTTAAGTTATTTTGTGACAATAAAATCGTGGTCTGTTTTTCCGACCACAATAATTAAAAACTGAAATTTATAACTGAGAATTTATTGGAATTTATGGGATTTGGTGACAATTTACGGACGTGTTAAATTCTGACATGGTCGGATTATTCGACCGTGTTATATTTTATACAAAATATGTGAAATATCATTGTATTTGTATATAAATTGTATACAAAAAAGCACTCAAAATTCGATGTAAAAAAATCAAAATTTGATGTAAAAATGTTGAATTTTAAGGTGATTTTTTTATTGTAAAAAAAACCGACTGCGCTCATAGCCACATAACCTATCTACTATGGTTTGGCCTTCAATTTAATCGGTACCTCCAATGTACGGACGTACAACTAATGGGTATCATGGTTGAAAATTAGTAGATGTATGTACTGTCGAATTATATACAAAGAATGCAAAAGGTAATAAATGATCCCAATTATTTAAATTCTTGTCTACATAATATCATAAGTATTCGGCTAAAGTCCTATGAGCGCATTCAACGGGGTTACCCTGCGGTCTAAAAGGACTAGTATTAACCTTTTCTATCTTTAATAATTTGCAAACCTCAACCGTTTTACTAAGGAAATTGGTACCTTGATCAGTTAATATCGTTCCCGGTATACCGTGTACACGAACGAAGCGTGTAACAAAGGCTTCTGCTACCTTGTTCGCTTTTTGATCAGGAATTAGAACTTCCAAAGTGTAACGCGTTAGATCGTCTTCCATAGTTAGACTATAAATATTGTTAGACGGTGTTTTCGGCAGAGGCCCTACCATATCTAAGAATATCTTCTCAAAAGGTTGCGAACTTGTTGACGTAATTGACTTTGGTTGTTTGATAAGCCGATTTGATACCTTATTAACCTGACACCTGATTCCTTAGATACCTTTTAACGTCACTTTTCATACCCTTCCATATAAATTGGTTTTTAATACGCTTAACAGTTTTGTTTATACCCAGATGTCCTAGTTTTGAATCGTGAAACTGTTTTAAAATAATCAATTTTTCTTCCTCAGTATATTCTATACCTGCGCATATAATTATTTCTATACCGGTTTTGCGAAATATGTATCGCAACATTAATCTTATTTTTTCCCATTCTAAATCATCGTGTTCACCTAGTTTGTTCATGGCTAGTTTAGTTAACTTGTTTTCTTTATATAATAATTTAAAATTCATTAACGATATGTACATATTATCGTAAGTCGATTTCTGTCGGTCTTTATTTTTCGTTGCTAAAAATATTATGAATCTGTTTTCCTGTTTGCAATAGGGCGTATCCCCTATTACTTTACTGGGTGGTAGTATTATACCGTTTCCAAATTGTTTTTTTAGTTGATAATTTATTCCTGTCCTGAAATGATATTGCTTTGCAAACTCTGAAACTATATCATATTCTTTGGTGATTCTATTAGTGTACCTATAGTTTCTTTTACATTATTATTTGTAATAAGCTATGTTTCGATTTTTTCGAGAAATTGGTCATATGATTCGTCTTTTATTTCCTGAATAGTATACATACTCTTAAGTGAATCTACATTTGAGTTTAAAATGCCCCTCTTGTAATGTATTTCGTATTCATATTCTTCTAATTGTATTCTCCATCGTGCTAGTTTTGATAATGGATTTTTCAAATTAAAAAGCTATGTTAATGGGCGATGGTCACTAAGTATTATACATTTCTTGCCGTATAGATATGGTCTGAACGTTTAACCCCAAAAATTATTGCAAGACATTCTATACTCTATTCAGAATAACCTTGCCCACTTTCGCGCACGCAACTGAGCCGCCGGCAGTCGTCAGGCCCCCCGGCGAGAGTCAGGTGCACTGTGATTGGTCGTTAGTTGTCGACCGCTACCGTCATGCGTCGCTATCGACAGCCGCCGCCGTGTATACAGATAATCATAATAAATTACACGATCATAATAATTATTACCTATAATGTTATAAATTATAATCTACAGTTTTTATTTCTTAACTGTTTATTGTACTTTTATCTTATTGTTCTGCACCAAAAACAATGCCTACCTTGTATACAATTATTATTAAAAACAAATAGGTATTATTACATGTAGTAGGAAATTATAACTAAAAAATAAATACAAATTTCATATTTAAAAAAATTACTCATATTTCTTAAAAAACTCATTATTTCTAAACAGCTATTTACAAAAATTAAATTCATATTTACAAAAACTATGGTCATATTTACTATAGTTACTCATTATTTCTAAACAGCTATTTACAAAAATTAAATTAATATTTACAAAAACTATGGTCATATTTACTATAGTTACTCATTTTTAAACATTTATTTACACAAATTAAATTCATATTTACAAAATTTATGGTCAGTTTTATTCAGTATCTGAATCCGTTTCAGATGATGTGTCTCCAGTGATAGTCATCAACAAATCATCTGATTTCTCCGCGGACAAGACCTCGTCTATGATATTGTCGACTTCATAAAATTTTGTTTCCTCTTTTTTTGTGTGGCTTATAAAATTTTTCCACATTTTACGCCTCGTTTTATGCCTTCTATTAGTAAATTCTTTACATCTGGAAGCTTGTAAGTGGTATTATTCATCCGGACGTGGTTCTTCACTGATGACCAAGCCAGCTCAATGGGGTTTAGCTCACAGTGGTATGGCGGGAGTCGTAATATTGTATGATTATTGGCTTTTACAAGTTCGTCAATAACATACTTACTATGCAGTGGCTTCAAACGTTTGACTATGAGTAGAAGTTGAGGGATGACCATTGAGTGATTTATCACTTCTCCTTTATCTTCTAACCACTTGATAATATCCGCCTTTCGGGTAGAGGATGTTGGAGCTTTGTCGATTTTGACGGAATGGTAGGACGCATTGTCCATAACAATTACGGAGTTCGGTTGTAGTAGAGGTAGAATTCCCTCCATCCACTCACGAAATGTGTCCCCATTCATTTCGTCATGGTAATCGCGTGTGTTTTTTTTTGATTCGAAACACAATAAACCTCCGGGTAGAAAACCATCTTCTGAGCCAATATGGAGTACAATAAGGCGTTTGCCCTTGCCCGAGGGATTAACAGCACCGGTCGATAGACCTTTTAGGAATGCGTCCCGGTGAGATCGTACCGTTGTGTCAACCCACGTTTTTGATGTACAATCGCCAGCATTCACCCATGTTTCGTCGAGGAAATAAATATGTCGACCTTCTTCACGATATTGTATAATGTTTTCCAAATAACATCTGCGCCACCCAACAATTTCATTTTTTTCAGTCATCTCACTGTTCCTACTGCGTTTATTGTACCGGAAATCTAAATCTTTTAAAAGATGAAATAAATTGGTACGCGATATTGATGGAAAACTGTCGTCGGCGGATACGGCTTGGTGGATTTTATAAACCGTCGGAATTTCACGACGAAACCAAATGCTATGCACGTGCCTGCGTACTGCGTTTTTTGAAAATTCGTCAAAAAGATCGCGGAAAGATTTTTTCTTACGTGTCTGTTTTGAAGCAGCCACCGTGTTTGTCTCCTTGTATGTAGAAATTATTGTCTGGATTGAACGTTTGCCAATACCCAATGTTTCCGATATTTGTTTTCGAATTAGTCTCACGGAGATGCTAGGTTCATTCATTATGATAGTTTTGTACATATTCACAATCCGGATTCTTACTTCCTCACTTATAGCCTGAAATAAAAATATTTAAAAAAATAAGTCTTAATATAAATGCTGTCTTGGAGGACTTATTTGTAACTAAGAACCATATACTATTTTATTTAAATACTTTTAAAATTTAAAAAAAAATTATGATAACTTATTTATATTATATATAATACTCACTTTTCCCATGTTATGCTTTTTAATTGGTGATGGGACATATTGAGCATCTTCATCACTAGAAATGCTTGCCATGTTGAATAAATAATTCACAAAAAAATATTAAAAAAATAGCAAGTTACAGAGAGTGCGCGGTGTTTTTTTATATGTTACGGAATGAACGCGTGAATCACTTGTGGTACTGAAAACGTGTGATATTATTGTTCACTACGTATACGCCTGCGGCGCGTCAGCGGCGGCAGCACGGCAAACATGAGCGCTGACGGTGGCAACAGACATGCGCGAACCAGACGAGTTTTCGTCGGCCGAGTGGGCAAGGTTATTCTGAATAGAGTATAATTGAGTTGTTGAATAGTTGCTTTCGCTTTTATTTAATGTACGTGATGCATAACAATTTTGCAAATCTTCAACTATTTCACCTTGAGATAGAATGGTTCCAAGCGCCTTGTTGATCGCGTCCGTAGTTAATAAGAATGACCTTGTAAAATCTGGATATTTAAGTACCGGTTCTGAACATAATGCTATCTTTAATGTGTCGAACTAATTTTGACATTCACTACTCCATATGAATTGTATATCTTCCCTTAAAAGATTAGTTAATAGCTTTGCTATCGCGCTATACGAATTTATGAACTTCCTGTAGTAACCACTTAATCCTAAATATGATTTTATGTTTTTCACAGTTTTGGGTCTGGGAATTCTACTACTGCTTTTAGTTTACGTTTATCTGGTTTTATTCCGTCTTTTGTAATTACATGACCTAGATATACACATTCTCTCTTCAAGAAATTGCATTTGTCTGGTTGTAACTTTAAATTGTTGACTAGCAATCGTTCAAAGACGTCTATTAATTTTTCATTATGAACGTATAGATTTTTCCCATATACAATTATATTGTCTAAATATACTAAGCATTTTATTCCTATTAAACCTGATAGAGCTGAATTCATAACTCGTTGAAAAGTTCCGGGACTTGTCTTCATTCCTTGAATCATTCGTTTGAAATGCCATTGACCTTGATTTGTTGAAAAGGCTGTTAGTTCTCGTGAATCCTTTTCCATCTTAATCTGATAAAAGCCGCTTGAAAGGTCCCGTAAAGAGAATAACTGGCTATTTCCTAGCTGATCTAGTACTTCCGTTATATTTGGTAAAGGGTGAAATTCATTTATGGTCACTTCATTGAGTGCTGTAAACTTTAGTTTACCTGAATTATCCATCTTATTTTGTACTAATGGCAATTTGGAGTTCCATGGTCTCCTTGACTTTCAATAATTCCGTTTTCTTCCATTTGTTTGATTTGTAAATTTATTTCGTCTTGTGCGTGTGGTAGCCTGTAAGGTCTACGATATATGGGTGGTTGATCCTGTTTTAATCTAATAGAGTGCGTACCCGCATTAATAAAAGTTAAAACATCCCCTTAAATATGAAATATACTATTATATCGTTCACATATCTCGTAAATAGATTGTTTTTAAGTTTCGTCTATATGTTCGGTTACTATTATTTGGACGGTTTTTATGAGAAGGGGCACTAGTCATTTTTTGTTGGTTTTCAGGAGATGCATAAAACATTCCAAAATTTTTATTTTCTAAATAATAAAATTTTTTTTTTTTGTTTATGTTTTATTTATAGTTGTTCACGTTTTTTCAACTTACTTTCATTATAAAAATTACATTATTATTCAGTTATTAATGACTTGTGACCAATTGCACATACAATATTGACTTGTGACCTTTCTCATATACTGACTTGTGCCATATTGCACATTTAATAAAAAAAAGATTTTGACTTGTGTCCTTTTTCATACACTTCAAAATAAAATACTAATTAATATAAATTAATATTCTCAAAAAAAATAAAATAAAATAAAGACATACAATTATTAATGAAGTATAATTTTATTATTTAAATAATATTGATAACAAAGTAAGTTTTAATAATATTGCACATCTTCTTTGGTGACTAGATACTGATTAAAGAAATAATAAAAATCAATACAAATATTTAATAATATTGCAGACTATTTTTGGTGACTAAGTATACTGATTAAAAATTAATAAACATCAGTCAGTTTAAATATATAATAATATGAAACACCATAACAATAAAATATAGCTGTAAGGTTAACTCCATTTAAACGTTACTCATCATCGGATAGTACTGGGTCATTTAAATTTTTCTTTGTTTTTAAATGTTTATAAAACTCATGGAACACATCTGGAATCAGAGGTAGTAGTGATATAAGATATTTTTTTTTCAACTGTAATTTGTAGTTCTTCGTCATAGGCCAAAGGTAAGCTACTTACATCACTATTTTTACGGGTCAAATCTAGTTAAAAAAATTCAGCTTCATCTTTTAGTGATGTCTTGTAAAGAACTGTATTCTTTTGGTCTTTAACGTAACGCATCCATTTCACATCACGGAATACAAATTTTTCTCCATTTGTATTTTTTTAATTTTTTTTGTACTTGGTTTTTAACAAACTGTTAAAATTATAAAAATTGCTTTGCTCACTCCCACCCAGCGAATCATTTGAGTCCAATCATAAGGGTGGTTTATAGGTAAAGGGTATCCCTAACCTTTTTCAATACGTGCATGATCATCCGAGTCACACTCCATTCGTGTGTGACCCCGAACTAAAAATTTGTGATCAATTATAGTGACAATATCTTGATGCTCCATAAACCAAAGAACCATTGCCATCATAATACTGTTCTTGTTTTGACCAGAGCCACAGTCACTATACATGACTACATGGTTAATTTCTGTTAAGAGACATTTTAAATAATTAAAAACACAAGAACCAATATCATTCCCTCCCCTCTTTGCAATAGGTTCACTCCATATAAAACATGATGCTGTTGAAGTATTTATATTATGAACAGTTAAATTATATGTCCATAACTGGCGCTTGTAAAATGCAACTGAAGACTCTAAAAGTGGAGTTGGGAGGCACTGCTGGAGATCAATTGATAAAACACATTTATTGTTAGTAGATGTAGAAGAATCAATTCTTTTTGAAGAATATGCTTCTTCGGCATCATCCTGGTGGTTTTTTTTTTCAATGTTTAATTCGTTTCTTTTTTCACTTGAACACCCACTGTTGGATACTTGCATTTTGATCCTGTCACATTGAGCACAAGTATCTTTTTTTGGTTTTTTCACTTTCGACCCTAATAGTTTAAATTTTTTTCATAAATGCTTCTACAAACAGGAGTTGGGACAGTTTTTGCGTATTCATTGTAAACAGCTTGGAGTGTAAAATAAGGAGGTAGATACTTTTTACTGGTAACTTTTCGACAATAATGACTTTAATATGTCAGGAGTTTCTTAATATGATCTTTTACAGTCCTCGGGGTTCTTTTATTTTTTGGCTCTGTGTGACCCCTTTTATCAGGTACATTTCCCCAGCCCCCCCAATTTCGAATTTTCATTTTTTTTTTTACCATCCGTTTGTAGCCGGTTTGTATTGGTTTGTAATCAATTTTTTTTCGTTTGTAGAGATTTGGTTTTTTTTTAAAAAATAACTTATGGTGGGGGGGCTGGGGAAATGCCCTAAATTGGAATTTTCATTTTTTTTTTTTACCATTCGTTTGTAGCCGGTTTGTATTGGTTTGTAATCAATTTTTTTTCGTTTGTAGTTATTTGGTTTTTTTTTTAAAAATAAATTTTCGTGGGGGGCTGGGGAAATGCCCTAAATTGGAATTTTTATCTATTTTACAATTTATATTCAACAAGGCATTTAAAAACCATTTTTAATAAAAAAAAAATGTAATTAAAAGTCTTGTTGATTATAAAACAAATTTGGATAAAAACCAGCAATTTAATTAACAAGGCTCTTTTTTATCTCTTTTTTAGATTTTTTTTATCTAATTCGTTATTTTTTAAGATTATTTAATCAACAAGTCTCATTAGATTTTTATTCTACTTTCAACATTTTTGTATCCAATTTCTTTTTTCCAAATTCAGTTTTTTATTCAACAAGAATTTTATTTGAGCTTCTTGGATAAAAAAAAAAATGGAAAGTTGAATAAAAATCTAATTAGATTTGTTGAATAAAAAATATTGAGCGGTTAAAAAGCCATTTTGAATAAAAAATCCGGATAAGATAAAAAAATTCGAAATTGAATATAAAAACGGATTTGAACAAAAAAAACAGTTAAATAAAAACCATAATTTATTAAAAATTCTAAATAAATGTAAATGACAAAAATTATTAAAATTGGTTAAATTATTATTTTTTTTATAATTTTTATGTGTCAATTATATTTTTTATTGTTTTAATTATTTATTTTAAATATACATTAATTTTTCAGTCAGTTATTGTAATAATTTTTATAGTTCAATTTTATTCATAGTTTTTAAGATAATTTTTCAGTTTTTTAGATTAATAAGATTTCATTATTGAAATTAATTCGAGACAAACTGTAATTTTTATTAAAAAATCTAGATTGAATAAAAAAGTCTCGTTGAATAAAAATCTAAATTTGATAAAAAAAAATAGAAACCTTAATAAAAAATCTAATTCTAAAAAAAAGCCTTCTTGTATAAAAAATCTTAATTGGATAAAAATCCTACCTTATTAAAAACTTAATTTTATAGAAAAAATTTAAATTGCATAAAAAGTCTTGTTGAATAAAAAACTAAATCGAATAAAAAATTGATGTTGAAAAAATAAAATAAACATCATCCAATTTGGATTTTTTATTTAACTAAGCTTTTTACATTCAATTTTTTATTACTGTTTCTTTTTAGCCGTTTTGTATTGGTTTGTAATGTAATTTTTTCATTGTAATGGTAGTCACTAATTAATTATTTTTTGAATGCTGTCTATCGATGATTTATAGATATAATATGTAACAAAATAAATCATCGTTTAGTTGTAAATAAAAAATAATTATTAATAAGTTAAAGTTGATTAAAATTTTCATTTGTTAATTTAGTTATAAAATTTTTATATAATTTTCAAAGACTGAAAAGAATAAACAAAGTATGTTACCTTTATTATTTATTTTTAATATTATACTAATAGTTATTATTATATTAACTTTAATTTACTATTATTTAGTAAATAATATAAATTATTGCTTTTCAGTTTTCAGCCTTTGAAAATATAATAATAACTATTAGTATAATATTAAAAATAAATAATAAAGGTAACATACTTTGTTAAAGGCTGAAAACTGAAAAGCAATAATTTATATTATTTACTAAATAATAGTAAATGGTAAATAGTTAATACTTAATATTTAATACTAAGTTTTAATTTGGTTTTTTTTAATTTACAACTTTTAAGTTTAGATGGGTGGAGTGGAGTGGTATGGGGTTATATCGCAAAATGTTTATCCACTACACCGCCCATCTAAACTTAAAATACTTATAACTCATAAACTACTCGTCCTAAGTTCGATTTTTATGTATCAAAATACTAAGAAAAATATTCTACTTTGGAATATGAAATTAAAACTCTATGCTGTCATTCAAAAAAGTAAAAAACTTAAAAAAATATAAGGATAAAAAATTTTTTTTAATGAAAACGTTTTTTTAACAACTTGAAACTATGTAAAAAAATATTTTCAAAAACATTAATAATTTTTGAGATAGTGAGTGTTTTACGCTTAATGAATCACCTTGTATATATAAATTAAAAGATAAAACCTCATTTAAAAAAGACCAAAGTAGTAGCTATTGAAAGAATGTTAGTATGTTGTTTGTTAAAGTGGCTAATAATTAGGTACAATAAAAAAACAATTATTTGTATTACATAATAATATTATATTCACAAAATGATTTAATCATCGATGGACATTGGACAGCCTTTAAAACATAACTAATTAGTAAACAACAAAATATGATGTTGACTTTTTAAAGAAAATTAAAAATTCCAGTTTAGGGCATATCCACAGCCCCCACAAAAATCTAAATTGAATAAAAAGACGGATTCTGAATAAAAAAACAGTTAGATAAAAAACATAATTTATTAAAAAATCTAAATTTAATAAAAGAGCCTTGTTGATTAAATTGCTGTTTTTTTTTTTATCCAAATTTGTTTAAAATCAATAAGACTTTTAATTAGATTTTTTTTATTAAAAATGGTTTTTAAAAGCCTTGTTGAATATAAATTGTAAAATAGATAAAAAATCCAATTTAGGGCATTTCACCAGCCCCCCCCCGCCAATATTTATTTTTTTAAAAAAACCAAATCTCTACAAACGAAAAAATTTGATTACAAATCAATACAAATCGGCTACAAACGAATGGTAAAAAAAAAATGAAAATTCCAATTTAGGGCATTTCCCCAGCCCCCCCCCACCTAAAAACTATGAAAAAAATTGAGCCATAAAAATTATTACAATAACTGACTGAAAAATTAATGTATATTTAAAATAAATAAAACAAATAATTAAAACAATAAAAAATATAATTGACACATAAAAATTATAAAAAAAATAATAATTTAACCAATTTTAATAATTATTGTCATTTACATTTATTTAGAATTTTTAATAAATTATGGTTTTTATTTAACTGTTTTTTTTGTTCAAATCCGTTTTTATATTCAATTTCGAATTTTTTTATCTTATCCGGATTTTTTATTCAAAATGGCTTTTTAACCGCTTAATATTTTTTATTCAACAATTCTAATTAGATTTTTATTCAACTTTCCATTTTTTTTTTATCCAAGAAGCTCAAATAAAATTCTTGTTGAATAAAAAACTGAATTTGGACAAAAGAAATTGGATACAAAAATGTTGAAAGTAGAATAAAAATCTAATGAGAATTGTTGATTAAAAATCCAAAAAAAATAACGAATTAGATAAAAAAAAAATCTAAAAACGAGATAAAAAAGAGCCTTGTTAATTAAATTGCTGGTTTTTATCCAAATTTGTTTTATAATCAACAAGACCTAACAATTTAGGGCATTTCCCCAGCCCCCCACCAAAATTTATTTTTTAAAAAAAAAACCAAATCTCTACAAACGAAAAAAAATTGATTACAAACCAATACAAACCGGCTACAAACGAATGGTAAAAAAAAAAATGAAAATTCGAAGCTGGGGAAATGTACCTCCTTTTATCAGGTGTCACATAATTAGCAATAGATTTAAATTTTTTATTGCAAACATTTCACAGAAATTTAGTAGTTTCGCCAAAAATTTTTTAAAAGCAGCCCTTGCAAACCTGAACTAAGAGTTTATTATTATTAGGAAGAAACAATTCATAGTTATGAAATGATTGTTTTTCCTGTTATTTTGTTTTACCGGTGTCAATCTACGTTTCCGGTTTACTTTTGTGTCGTGAAAAATATCATTTTAGGATGAAGTTCTTCTATTGTGGTTTTTCATTGACCAATATGTAGCAAATAATTTCTCACGTAATTCATCGTCAATTTTTGAATTACATTTTGGTCTACAGTTTGGTAGTTCTTTTGAACATCTACTTTCAACAATTTTACCTTTATTAGTGCAATATTTGTTACCAGAATTCCTGTTTGTCTTTATGTAATTTCGATACTGAACTATCTCACCTTTTATGCTAACTCTGGCTTTCCTGCCAATAACCGGATTAGCATCTTGTTCATTGTTAGTCAACAATAAAGTGTCTTCTGGGGTGCCAGAAATTTCATTGTTAACCAACAATAATGTATCTTCTGCAGTGCCAGGAATATCATTGTTGATCAGCAATAAGGACGTATCTTCTGGGGTGCCAGGAATAATACTTATATCATCCAAATGATTAGAATACTCTTCAAACCTGTCTTCACTACTCTCAGGCTAAAGTTGAGATTGAATGAAAATTATTATTTGAATAGACAAAAAATACTATTTTAAATAAAAATATAAGCTCTACTCAAATTGAAAAAATGTATTCTTTATAACATTATTGCTATAAAAGTTATAATTTTAATAATAATTGAAATTAATAAAATAAGATAATCACCTTGGACACAAATGCATGTAATTTCTCATGATTGTTATACTCATATACTAGCTTTTCAGGCTCATTTAGTGAACAATTATTATTAACATATATTCATCTTCAGTTATAATTTCAAAATCATTTCCATTCAAATGTATAATGATATCTTTTGGTTCCTGAGTTGACTATTTGAACAAATTTTATAAAAATAATTAGGTACCTAACTACCAAATTCTATAAATTGAACATAATTGTTTTATTTTATAAAGTACTTACTAATTTATTATATACTTCTAACTCATTATTATTTGTAAGATTCTGTGAGACATTCAAACATTCCTGTAGAATTCAATTAATTATTCAACTTATAAAATTGCATATTCTTAATTCACAATGAATATTATACATTAAAGTAAAATAATAATTAATATTTTATTTTTATGTGTCAATATTAATAGCTATAAGGTAGTCAACTATTAGCGAGTTTGTTTATATTTTAATTATCCCCACTGAGGAAACCCATATGAAAGACCATGAGTTTTTACACTATTATAGATCAAATATAAATAAGTATAATATACTTAAGACTAGTTTGAAATTCCCACACAAAATTAACGTATAAAAAAAAAAATTTCAAAAAATAACTTGTGCCCCTTCTCATAAAAACCGTCCATTTGCCTTAATCGAGCTTTACGTTCATCAAGGTTATCTTTTGTTTCAACCGTATATATTTCATATTCAGTATCATAGAGTATTTTGTTTAAATCATTTTCGCTTATATTTTTTGTTTCTTCTGATATATTTATCATGCTAACTATTGCCCTACCGTTGTAAACGACGGACACTGTGTTGCTACAAAATACATCTTTTACTATTTGTTGTTTGTGAATTAAAATATTTTTGCTCTCGTCTTATGGATCCGCGATTATTATTCCTATTACAGTATTGTTACGTGGTTTCAATTTAATCGGACTAGTTTTATTTGTGATTTCTTTAAATACTGCTGGCGGATTCGATGTCGTTTGAATAATTAATTTGTTATGGCCGTGAAGATGGCCCACCCAATTTCTCTCTAACCAATCTAACCTATATCAACATTTAGCAAATAATTGGCAAGAATTAGCAAGTTAGGTTTTAGAATTTGCAAGTCGTTATTTTTAAGTACGGGACAAAAATAAAAAAGATGGGCCAACTTCACGTAGCCCGCTTTTTTTTACCCACGCATTCGAAACTGGTGTAACGATTCGCAGTTTACTGACTCGTCATTTATGTCGCACTAGGCGAATTTGCTAGGTAAACAGAAAACAGGAACGTAGAGTACGAGCCTATATATTATTGGCATAGCAGCCAGTCGAGTTTTGATCCGTGAAATAGAGACTATACATCAGTCTACTATAGTCATATTTACAATATTATTGAACTTAATTAATTGATTAACTTTAAGTATATAATAACGTACCTAATAGTTAAATTATAATAATTCAGTATTGTTCAACTCGTACTCCGCTACTCCTGTTATCTTCAATATACTACCCTTAAGAACAGGGTTACTCAGGTGATAGTGTATTTTATTGGTTATAATATTATAATTACTTTAGTCTTGAATAAAACATTGTATTCGTTGCTATATCGTGTTAATTGTGTTAGTTTATGAACGCAGGTCATAAGTTTCTAGGACCTGTAAAATATAACTCAGAAAACTTTATTTATATCAATTCAACAACCCGGATCTAAGGACCGATTCGTGTAGTGGGAATAGCCAACCAACTACTCCTTAACTGGATAGAGTTAGGTATAAATATCGACAGCCACTGGGTTTGACAAACCGAGGAGGTGTGTTGTACTTTATTCAAGGGTCCAAACTAGTATTCCGTAGCATTACAGGCAATACCGCCGACTATTACAGTCAAATGAATGCTAAAGTCTTCAAAAACTGGTTTATTCAATTATTAAACAATCTAGAAGAGCCATCTGTTTTAGTAATGGATAATGCGTCATATCATTCCACAATGGTAGAAAACCACCTACAAAGTAATCGGAGAAAATCGGACGTACACAAATGGTTGAATGAAAAAAATATTGAATTTCATCCGCTTGAAACTTTACCAGAACTTCATCAAAAAGTAAAATCCTTAGTTAAAAATACTTGCTTGACCAAATTGAATTAGAAAAAGGTCATGAAGTAATACGCCTACCTCCTTATCACTGCCAATACAACACAACTGAACTTATATGGGCCCAAGTTAAGTGTCAATAGACCATATTTCCCGATAACAGCGATTGCAGTGATGAGGAATCAGATATAGAGCAATTTGAATAACTGATATTGATTATAATTGTATCGTATGTTTATAATATGTATAATATGTATTTGTAGACTGTTTTGTAAATGTTATTGACAATTATTAATAAATGTATAATATTAAGTATGGGTATTAATAATGTTTTATTTTTATTGGCTGTGTAAAAATATATTTTATTTGACTGATTTGAATTATTATTACCAATCAATACATTTTATCGAAATAATGTTTTATATTGATCATTTTTTAAACCATTTTCTCTCATGATTCGTATAATTATAAATTAATATATACCATGTGAACAAATACATTTTAAAAAACGTGGCAGTTAGTTTTACATTTATGATGAACATTGATTGGAAATTGCCTCTTAAGTCACGCCAATCACCGGACAGTTTTCGTCTTAATTACAGCGAGCCCATTTCAGACAGTTTCCATTATTGTCACTAGATGGCAGACCCTTCGCTTTTGATCGCGAGGCAGGACTGGATAGCGAAGAATCACTAAAAATACCTTGTTTGTTATCATTGTTAGGTTTGTTGAAAAAATGTGATTATGATAATTAGAATATTATTCTATTCTAATTTGAATTCCAACGTGGACGCATATTAGGTATTTTTTATTATTCATTTTTTATAAATTAATAACAGTTTTATAAGTTTTATTGTCATTCATTGAATTACAATTTAATTCCATCAGTGCAACAATGGTAAGTATAATTTAAATGTATACATTTTATTATACAGTTATTCAATGTTCTTATTTTTATTTTTATTTTTAATATTAAATTGAATTAGATTTATCAATATCAACATTTATTATATTGAAGGTCTAAGTATAAGACATTTTTATACTTACAGTGCCTGTGCCAATTACTCAACTATTATTACATTATGTAATTAGTGTATTATTGTTAACCTACCTGTATTATAACACTTTAATTTCAAATTGTTTTAAGAAAATTTAGGTAGGTACTAAAGTATGTGTTAATATTGGTATTTGTTAATATTATTAAAATTTTAAATAGCTTATTCTAATTAATATATCTACCTATGCATTTACATACAAATTATTTAACTAACTATGTTATTTAAACTTTTGACCGTTTTGTGCGAGATACTTTGGGCATATTTAAATAGTTAACAATATTATATTATACAAACTACACACACGGACACAATACGAAAATAACGTGATCGAATAACGCTCATACGAATACTGATCGAAAAGCGAACGCATATACTCGTATACTGAAATTACTGCCTAATACTTAGATAACTAGATAAGATATCGTATCGCAAAATACTAAAATAAAAATGGAAATTCTTCAATAATACAGAATACGTATATTTATTTGTAAAATAATTAAAATATACACGGAAATTCTACAATATTACATAATTTATGTATTTATTTGTAAAAAAATTTAATTATTCTAAAATATTTAAAAATATTTAAAATAAAATTAGCATCAGATTACTTGAAATTAAATGAAACGTATACATATATCGAAAACTTTCGGATGCTATTATTACATACAAATATTTATTTAAATTAAAATCCTTTCCCTAGTTATTAACATTGTTTTATTTAAACATGTGTAAAGGTAGTATCCCTCAGGGTGCTATGGGTTTGGCGTACCCGTTGCCCCGAGCCCTGAACTAACCTTAACTGGTTGGTTCAGTCTGGTCCTCCAGGTTGGGGTTTTTTAGCAACATACTTTAAACCACAGAGAATGACCATACACAAGGGAGAACTAGAAACTTTTTTAGAGCCATTAAACAGTATCAGCAATTCAACCCTATATGTAATGCAATCAGAGACCAAGACGGACAAATGCTAATGGAGCCAGAGTCAAGAGCTGAGAGTTGGAAAGGATATTTTTAAAAATTACTAAATGGTATGATGCCAGAGCAGCCTGTAATTTATATAGAATATGAAAGAGCGGAGCCATATGTAGAGGATGTTAGTCTAGAAGAAGTAAAAATTGGAAAGCACCGGGTACCGATGATATTCCTGCAGAACTCTTAAAATACGGAGGCGAAGACCTACATGTAGTAATCCACAGACTGTGACAGCTAATATGGATGGAAGAACGAGTACCAGATATCTGGAATGAGGCAATCATCATACCATTACATAAAAAAGGAGACAAGAAAAGTGTGACAATTATAGAGGGATATCGCTCTTGAACTCCGCGTACAAGGTCTTCTCTAGGATATGACTAAATCGTATTACCCCTTATTCGGAGGATTGCCTAAGTGAATACCAATGCTTTTTCTCAAAACCCGCTCAACCACAGAACAATTATACATAATAGGTCAAATAATTGAAAAGAGGTACGAATATCGGCAGAATTTGTGGCAACTATTCATAGATTTTAAAAAGGCCTATGATAGTATCCACAGAGAGAGTCTCTACAATATTATGTATGAGTTTGGTTTCTTAAAAAAGTTAATAGCACTAACTAAAATGTGTATGGAAGGCACGAAATACAGAGTGAAAACACAAAATGTAACATCGGAATCTTTACAGTGGAAACCGGACTAAAACAGGGGGATGCTCTGTCTCCAGTACTTTTCAACCTTGCCCTAGAGAAGGTAGTAAGAATACTACAGGACAATGAAGGTGGTTTATTAATCGGTCAGAATAAGATACGGCGCCTCGGTTTCGCTGACGATTTAGTTATAATAGGTGATTCGCTTGTAGACACAGCTAACGCAGCCAGAGTGTTAGAAGAAGCAGCGAAGAAAATAGGGCTTGAAATAAATACCGAGAAAACAAAGATAATGGAACTAATTGAGAGTGGGGAGGATCCCAGTGAGACGGAGAATTCAGCCAACGAAAAAGTTAGCGATTTTAAATATCTGGGAGTAACTTTAAGTACAAAGAATGATTGGTCAAAGGAAATAAGTATAAGGATAAATAAAGCTCAAAAAACCTTCTACGCACTGACAAAATTCTTTACATCCAAAATCCTATCTAGGAAAACGAAAGAATCACTGTACGTGGCTATTATAAGACCCACTCTCACGTATGGTTGCGAAGCATGGACAACGACCAATCAAACAGAGAGAAACCTGAGGACTTTTGAGCACAGAATAAGGAGGAAAATATGCGGACCTGTCATCGATGAAACAAAGGGAATTGGCGGAGGAGGTACAACAGAGAGCTGTACGATATGTTGGAACTAGCACCGGTAACAAGCTTTATTAAGAGCCAAAGAATACAATGGTTAGATAAATTATATTTATATTTGTTTTTCTCTTAAATTTGCTTTTTATTTGAATCAGATTTTTTTAAACATGGCTTTTTATTATAAGTCGAAATATTCAATTTTAACATTGGATCAAAATCAAAAATGTTCATATTTAGTTATCACCAATATTACTTAATGTATTCAGATATAAAATAAGACTTTTTGCGATAGGCACAATAGTACATCGATTTTTTTTTGGCTATCAGAATGGTTAAATTATAAGGTTCAGCCTCCAAAAGAGACAGTTACTGATATGTTATTAGGTCCAAGAACATATGAACTTAGAGGCGTTGTAAGTTTTAAAAGAGGTCGGACTTCTCTAAGAAATTCGATACGACACTACCACGCGTATGCCAAAAGAGGGAATAAAAATTTGCAGTTATTTGACGACCCAAACAAATAACAGATTCCAATAAATGAATCGAAAACTGTACTTTGTGAGTTTTTAGTTTATACAATATAATTAAAGTTGTGTCACATATTATCAATAATAAAAAGGTGCTCTGCTGTACAGTAGGTTACAAGTGGGTCACTGTATAATGATGGTATTAAATTTAAAATAATATCATTGTATAAGAAAAACGATTCTGAGCGGAGACGGTATGTCAGTCTAGGTATAAGACATATTATTATATACTTTATAAACCCAAGGTTGTGGAGAAAAAAGAATTTGTTTGGCGTGTACCAAAATAGACGAATTAGAAACAGAATAAAATTCAATTGAAATTTGGAAAAAGAAAGGAAGTATGTCGTCATCAAAACCACGTTCTATGAAGTCATACTTAGTGAAACAACCTGGATTTGAACAAATAGATTTCAATCACAGGAAAACATTTAATGAAATAGCCTTACTCAGAAATGGTTCTTGTTTTCAAAACAAACCTATATACGTACCAGGATATGACAAAGTATTGCTGAACAATACTTGTTCAGCAGATTCTTTGTTATCAATTTTAGCGGTGTCTGTTGCAGAAAGCAATAATTATAAAAAGTATTTAACAGAAGGAAAAAATAATAAGATTGTAGCTGATTTTGTAAAAAAAATTATCGGAAACAGACCGTCTAAAGAAATGTACAGAGATCGCGTATATTTGCTTGCACTACATTTTATAACGGAGATCAAAAATCTAATTGGAGGTATAATGCTAGTCAATACAGTAGACATGGCTGCATCGATGTGCGAAAAATTATTGGAAGATATGCCATCGTATATTAGATTAGATACTTGTCAAAATATGTTATGTTTTGATAAAGAAAAAAGTTCGGCAGGAGGGGTTGTCATTACATTTCTTGGCGTCGATGGGACTATTAATTTACAAAAGAAATAGACGATTTTTTCAACCAATTACAAAATTCTGTGTATCAATAAATTGTAATTGCTCAAGAGAAGTGGTTACAAAACCAACCAATCATATAGAAGTGGAACTATTGTCAATACCAAAAGGTAAATAAAAACATCTTAATTATTTTAAAAGCAACGGGGAAGTGGCAAAATATCCTAATACCGTTATTTGTATTTTTTAGTCATTGCTTATTAAAAAAAAAAAAAAATAATAATAATAATAATAATAATAATATTAGGTACGTTAGGGATGTTATATCGAAACATTTTTTTCGATACTTTCACTTGGTATCGAATCGAAAGCTAATATCGATACCAACAAAATATCGAAACAAAATATCGATATTACTGATATCGATAAAAAAAAAAAAAAGAGCAAATAAATAATAATAAATATTAATATTTTATCGTCATTCGTCACTGACCACTGTAGCCTGTAGGTATGGAAAAAAAGAACAATTAGCAAAATCTTGCTTGAATTTAATTAAAAGTCTTTAAAAGTATATCAGTACATGAATTTTTCATTAAAAAAAATGATTCAATCATGAAAACCACTCTTCCTCTGGGAAGTCCCCTAAAAACAGTAGTTTTTCTAGCCTAGAGCTAGATAATCGATTTCTTGCTTGGTTAATAGTAGCACCAGCTTTCGAAAAAAGCCTCTCACAGGGTACTGATGTGGCAACAATTTAGAAATGAATTCTAGCTTGTTTGTACAGCAATGGAAATATGTTCTTCATATCTTCCCATTGTTCTAAGGGATTTGAATTTAAAGGCATCACTGGGTTGGCTAGGTATAGGGACAACTCATCACCTGCATTACCATGGCTTGTTTTTTTCTTTTTATGACCCTGACTTTGGACTAACTCTTTGTGAATGGCCCAAAAGTCATAAGCACTTTCAGGTGGAGCTTCTCCTTCTGACTCACTTGACGAAGTATCGATCCGAGTAAGGTCTCTCAACGCAGACGGTTTGTGTCTGAATCTACGCTTGTATTTTGATTTTTGATTTTAATTTCGTCTTTGTTTTGAATTAGCTGGTTTTTGGTTTCTATGGCTTTCTCGTCTTCTTGTATGGGCCGATTCCGATATTCTCTTATGTAGTTTCCGCATATTTCACAAAACATTACGTTTCCCCCCTCACTCCAATACTCTTCTTTGTCATCATGGTCGTCTAGTACATCCTTGGTTGTGGACAAATATTTTGCCAGTCTTGGCAAAATTGTGAGTACCATATTGTTGATTTGTCAGTTTTAAAATTGTTGCCGGTTTTATTTTTTTCTGTTGTGTTTTGTTGTGATAATTTTAAGCGATCGAAACATTCGTATAAGAAATGGTCTACATATTTTTCTTAAAATCGTCATATCACTCATATCTGAATATCTGATATACAATATCTGATATCAGACAAGTGGTCTATGTTAATAAAGGTAACACCAGATAACACAACTATCACATTTACACGGTGTTAATCAGATTAAGATTATAGTTTCTATTCTGTGGTTAATATAATATCATTAATATAATCTCCATGGAAAAAAATTAGTATCGATACCGGTATATATGTATCGATATGATAAAATATCGAATCAAAAGTATCGATACTAAAAATACTCATATCGAAAGAAAAGTATCGATATTTACTCATATCGGAAAAATCGAAACGTCCCTAGGTACGTACTATTATAGTGATATTAGCTATAATTAGAGCCATTTGATATTTAAAATTAAAAAATAAAATTTGTTTTAACTATTCTGTGCAAAATTGTTATTCTTTAAAAAAACAAAATATTAGACATAATAAAACTGGTAAGTAATTCTAAAGGGGAACACCCCAAAGCTAACACCATAAGCACGAAAAATATTCAAAGAATTATTAAAAAAAAAAAAATTAGTAACTAAATAGAATATTTAAATAATGTACATATTACATTGTAGTTATTTATATGATCATTTTTCATTATTAATAGGTCTTAGAGCTTCCGGTAAATATAGTCATCTTGAAAATACAACGAAAATTTCACAAAATTATGCAGGAAAGGTTTGGTTGAAACTTGAAACTTGGAGATATTAGCAAGACAATAACAATTAATGGAGATGTGTACTATTTAAGGGGGGTAATTGCTTTTGATGGATCGGCAAGAGAATTAAGACAATCATACGGCTATTACATAGCATATGGTTTGAGATCAAATGATCAATGGCAATGCTATGACGATTTAAAGGATCAAGTATCAACAAAATCAAAAAGTTTTAAAGTTAATGCGGAAATTCTATTTTATACAAAATAATACCTATATTGTTAATTTTACATATTTTTCATTTTAAATAAAACAAAGTACCTGCACAACGTAAATGATCCTCTTCTCTGTGATCATATCGATTTTCTTTAATGCATGATTGAAACTATATTATATCCATCATAACTTAAGAAAACATTAAGAATAGCTACCAAATAATGTAAGTATTGCTAATTGCTATGTATTAAATAAACGTTCAATTAATAACATATAATATGTGTTACAATGTAATGAATAATAATATATGTAAACGTACCTACATAATAATGTCGTAATAACCACCAATAATATGATATAGGTAGGCGCCTACCTACATAATATTATATAGTTACAAATAATAATTTCAAGAACTGAACTAACGCAAATACACGAATATTTTAAGAGATTTAAAAAATGTAAAAAAGGTAAGACTGTTTTTGAGATATTATTGATTATGAAGTTTGTACAATATTTAATTTTACGAAGTGAAAAATATTTTTAACATTCTATTATATTTTGTGGTATACTTTATATACTATGGAGTATATTAACATAGATATTAGCTACATAATATTATAACGTAAAAAACATATTATATAATATGATACAAATTTATAAATAAATAATACATTTGTTTTAAAGAATAAAAAGTTTCAAAAAAAATTATTAACAGGGTAAACAATTGAACATGGGTGAGTACTTATTAATGAAAATTGAAAATAATTGACATGCACCATTTAGTCAAAAAGATCGATGAACAAATTTTTTTTCTGGTGGTTACAAATGATTACAAATGATATTACATAATCTCCACTAGGTTTCAAGTACCTACAAGTCGAACTTCTGTAATGGCGGGCTGTAGTGACGTTGCCCGGCCACATGGAAACTTCGTTTTGAGCCGAAGAGGGTGGGTTACAAATTTTTTTTTTTGTCGTTACAAATGATTACAAATGATATTACATAATTTTACATTAATTTCCATTTATAAATCGTAAGTGACGGGGCCAGGGTAACTAACCTACATTATTTGGGTGGTCTACGAAGGAACCAGAAATTGGAGGTCCACTTACGGTTGAAGTTGTTACTCAAGATACTTACGGTAAATGGAAGATACACGAAAATAAAAGACCATTGAAAGGATCAAAGCATATGTTAGTTGGTAAAGAACTTTTAAAAGACTGTGCTAGTAATTGGCAGCGAAATGCAGTATCACATTTGGAGTTTGGTGACGTTATGCCTTCCAATATTTATGATAAAGGTACTTTACGTAAATGTAAACAAGAGTATAAGGATAATATTTTGGGGATAACTAAAAAGGATGCTTTGACCTCACTAATTGAATTGAAACATACATCACTTTTGGGGATTATACATACAATAAGTGCGGATAAGTTTTTTGCACATTTATTGGTCACAACATCAGCTAATTTTTTATAATACATCAAGAAAAAATTAGTATAGTCGTTTATGTATAGATGCTACTGGCAGTATAATAAAAAAGTTGCATCGTTCTTCAATGAATTTATTATCAAGCCACATATTTTTGTATGAAGCTGTTCTCAACAACAGCTACTGCAAACTTCCAGTAACTCAAATGGTGAGTGAAAACCAAGACAAATTGTAGGGTTTTAAGTATTAACTTTTGGTTAGGACAATGGATACGCGATGAACCATTGATACCTCATGAAGTAGTATCTGATTACTATAAAGCAATTTTAGGAGCAATGTCTCGAGCATTTTGAACGGAATTTCCCTCCATGAGTATAATGAACGTTGTTTTAAAATAATTAATAATAATTGTTGTAACATTGATTTACTTCAATGTTATATTCGAATTTACATTTCTCATTTAATTAAAATAGTTTGCCGTTAGAAGTGTGTTTTAGAAAAACATAAATATAGATTAAAAGAATTTTATGTTCGCTACGTTCGCCTATTTTTTTTTTCTTGCATATGGCGTAGGTTTATTGGTGAAAAACAAAATTAAATAAACATAAAATAAAACTAAATAAACATTAAATTATCAAAGTAACGAGGACTAGAGTAGGTAGATTTACAATAAACTAATAAATAATTTTAACAATAACAAAGATAATAATAATAAGAGCTCATAATATATTTAAAGGCGAACATTGGTCTTAGACAGCCAATCCATTGCTTCGTCATCGCCCATGTGAAGTCCCTCTATTCCTCTCTTGTATCTAGTTTGGGGACATTCCTCCACAATGTGTTTGATGGATTGTATTTGCCCGCAGTCGCATAAGGGAGAGTTTTTTAACTTCCATTTATGTAGGAGGTAGTTACAATTACCCTGCTCCGCTCATATCCTGTTTAGATTGGTCCATAAGGCTCTCGGGTAGTCAAATCCTGGGACTCTTTGGTTTGGGTCGCTTATCAGATGTCTATTTTTTGCATTACCTTTTTCCCATTGTTGTTTCCACATATCCTCCATGGTATCAAAACTATTTTCTTTTGACCAGATTGGGTTTCTTGATCTTAATCTTTTAGATGGTGCGCAATTTATGTCGGTATATACAGGGAGATTCACTAATTTATTGATTTTCTGTAACAGTTTGACAGTTGAGAGATGCCTTCGGATCTCCGGGGGAGCTACGTTCGAGAGGACTGGAAGCCACTGTAGGTTGGTAGCCCGGACACAGCCTGTGATGATTCGCATAGTATTATTCAACTGGGTGTCAACCTTTTTTGTATGTACACTTCTCTCCCAAACGGGGGCGCAGTATTCCGCGACACTGTATACCAAGGCTAGGGCCGATATGCGTAGTACATTTGCTCGGCAGCCCCAGCTTGTTCCGGCAAGTTTACTAATAATATTATTCCTTGTTTTAAGTTTATTTTTTACATCTTCGAGGTGTTGGTTGTAGGTTAACGTTCTGTCCAGTTTGATCCCAAGATATTTTGAAGCATCGTCATTCATTAGTTTGGTTCCCTGAACTGTCAAGTTGAGTTTTCTGTTAGCATCTCTGTTGCTCAAGTGGAACGCTATCGATGTGGTTTTATTGGGGTTAAGAGTGAGGAACCAGGATTTGAAGTACTTCTGTACTTTTACTAGGTCTTTGTTTAAGATATCCTCAACCTTCTCAAATGATTCAGCTTGAGCTGCTAACCCCACGTCATCCGCATATATGAATTTGCGTGATTAGGTATTTGTGATATCCGCTGTGTAGGCATTAAACAGAATGGGGGAGAGTACTGAGCCCTGAGGAAGACCATTTTGGAGGAATTTGTATTTGCTTACCTTTCCATTTAGGTGCACTCTAAATTTTCTGTCTGACAATATATTGTCAATTAGTCGCAATGATGTTTTACATCTTAGAATTTTGGCTAACTTCAAAAGTAAACCACGTATAAACACCGTATCGTAGGCGCAAGACAGGTCTAGGAAAACAGCTCCCATTTTTAGTTTCTTTTGAAACCCGTTTTCTATAAACGTCGTCAGTGATAGTACTTGTTCACTGCAGCTTCTTCCCTGTCTGAATCCCGCCTGTTCTACTGGCAGGTGTTCTTCGATTTTCGTTTGGATTCTTACTAGGAGTACTCTTTCAAACAACTTGTAGACAACGGATAACAGTGAGATCGGTCTATTGATTGGATCAGAAACGATGAAAGAATTTTAAGGTATCTTAATCAATATTTTAACTGTAGCAATGAGTGAAACCGAAGGTGTTTTTAAAACTAATAATGGAATAGACGAAAATCCTTCTGAAGTATCTCGAAAAACTCTATTGGATCAAATAAAAGGAGCAGATTGCATAATTGTAAGTAATATTATCCAGTCAAATGAGTTCAATGATGATACAGATAACTGTAAAATATTAGATGATGAAACTAGTGACAATGACATAAACTCATCAATTAATATTTTTTACAAAAAATTGAAGATGTGTGTGCAAGAAATGCATCAGTGACTGGAGATAGAATAAAGTCCATATTATATGCCAGGAATCAAAAAAATATTTTGAGAATTGCCAAGGAATTTCCAATGTAGTCTAATATAATGAAAAGTTATTTTAAATTAACATGTGAAAATGCAACTTCTGCACCTGCTAAAGGTGATTTCAACGAATTATAAATAGAAAATTAATGCATGAATCGAAACCATTGAAAGTTGATAGGTTTATCGTGATACATATAAACAGCATTGAGAATTCATTGAAAATAGCTCGGAGTAATCAAACGTTACAGAAAGTTTCTACATATATCGATCAAGAAAAATCAGGTTTGTACAAATTTATTTTAATTTATCATATAGAGTTATACCATAAAATGAAATACCAGTTATTTTTTTACCAATAAATTCAACCTATTTGACATTCATGAACTTAGTGGTAATTATGTTACAGAATTCAATTGAACTTATACAACAATTTTGTAGGACGTTTGTGGATATATGTTGGAAAGTATTTTCAATTTGCTGGACAGTCGTAAAAAAGTTATGAGCAATTTTCCATAATCACCGCTAAGTTCACATCAACGGCCACCAATAAATCAAACATCAAAAACTAACCAACATGTTGACAACATACCGATACTGAAAAAAACACTAGGTGAAAACTGTAACTTCGTATCATCACAAATGACGCGGCTACGGCGGTGTTGAATAGATGTCCGCGGTGGGCCGGTCGCTGAAGTGGCGGTTGTGTGAAAGGTAACGGTAGGTGTCACGATATTTCGGACAAGAACACAACACAACACGTTATTCGTAATGGAAGTTATAGTTTATTTTGATGAAAACGGTATTACACGTATAACGTAAATGTACGGATTCAATTATTATAATTTAACTTCAGACGGCGATTTTGGGTGACTTGATCACGGGTGTAGTCGGTACGACGGTGTTCGAACGAGAGAGAGAATTTTCGGCGGCCGGTACTCGTATTGCGCGACTTGCCTTCCCGTCCCGCCTTTTGCCTTTGTGGCGTGGTGGGAGAGTTGGCAATGTCGCGCTGTAGCCCGTGGTGGCGGTTGACAGAAACGTAGACCGGCCGCTGCGGTACCTGTACTTTGTACTGGTTGCAGCTGCGTACCGTGTCATACTCCTCTGCCAAACCGCCACACGGGGTACACTTGTACCGGTGTCGGTGTGTCGTTACGGGTCGGGGTGGCTTGTACTACCTCTGGCTTTCGCTTGAGGTAGACTCGCCCGAGCCCGTGGGTTGTTCTAGTCCCGTTCTGGGGACCCTATCGGAGTATAGTACGCCGGGTCGTACGCTATCTCCTCTAGCCCCTCGTACGCCGCGTACCAATCGGCCTCGGTTATGTCGTCCGTGGTCGGTGGTTGGCGTGGCGGCGTGTGGCTGGTTGACTGTTCCGGCTCCTCGTCCTTTTCGTCCTTGGGTGCCGATTTGTCTACCTCCATCGGTTCCGACGGTGTTGGGCCGGTAGGAGGTGCGTTGGCTGCTTCGGGGTCTGAGGTTAGCGCAGGTCGCTTGGCAAGCCGACGCTGTTGGCTTGCCTTCCTCTTTTCCTTCAGCTGTTGGAACTTCCGGCGGTTCCGCGCCTGCTGAACCTCCGTCCTCACCCTTACCGCCGGGCCTAGGGGTACCCCCGTTGGCCTGGGTACCGGTGTCGGCTCCGCAGGTTTCACGGGGGCAGGTGTTGTGGGGGCAGGTGTCGTTGTCGTTGGTGGTGGCCTCGTCAGCGACGAGGTGCGGCTGCTGGATGTCGAGGTCGTTCCGCGCGGACGCAGCCTCCGCTCGATGTCCGCTGGTAGATGGCCGCCCGCACTGGGTCCTAGAGGAGCTGGCGGGTCGACATCCTTCCGATCTGGGCGGCGGTACGCGGCTCGTCCTGACCCCCGGACACCAGCCCCAGCTGCTGGATCAGTGTGGCCACGTGATGCCACTTCTCCTGCTGCTGTTGATCGGCCATATTGTCTGTAAATGGTGGTTAGTACAGACAAATGTTTATTTACTTTGACCTGTGGGCAGTGGCGTATTTAGAGATTTGATGCCCTGGGTACATATAATTTGTTGCCCCCAACATTTTAACTTTTATTTACCTTTGTTTTATGATCATTAAAAAATAACAACATAATCATACATAGAAGTTTTGAACATTATATAATATGAAGCATAATATAAATTGAAACATTTAATTAAACAAAAAAAAACATTAACATTTATATTTTACGATGAGCAAAATCTTCAGATGACCTCATTATAACTAATTGATTTAGTTATCTCACATTCTATATTTAAAATTGCCAAATTGTTTAAACGGTTGTCATTCATTGAAGATCTCAAGTATGATTTCACTCTTTTCAGAACACTAAATGACCGTTCAGCTGAAGTATTAGAAACCGGACAGCATAAATACATACGTAATGCAATATCTACATATGGGTAGACATCTGCTATATTGTGATCTTCAATGATTTTGCACAACTCTAAAATAGATTTTGGTGATACATTTCTTGGAAAACTTTTTAAGTATCCATGAAAATGAATACACTCATTTATAAATGATCCATCGAGATCTTCAGGATACTGACTCTGTAATTTGGTAGCTTTCTTTCTCACTTCAGTTACTGGTAAATCAATAATGTTTGAAAAAAATAATAACATAGTATTAATATCATCATAACAGTTTTTACGCTTCCTTAACTATGAAAGTAATGAATCTATTATGACAAAATATGTGTTTATTTTAAATAATTCTCTAGCTTCAGATGATGTGTCGCCTTGTCATGATTCATCGTATGGTACTTTTCTTTTCTTCTTCCTGACAACTTTATAATCTTTAATTTCAGATTTTTCCATAGCTAGTTTTTCAAAGTGTGAAAAAGTATTTCTTAAATCTGTTATATAATGAATTAAAGATGTGTATAGGTTTATAACAATTGTCAGATCAATTTCAATAGTCTGTAATTTTTTGCTTGTACTGTTAAACCTCTCTAAAATATCATTCCAAAATGACACGAGAATACACATTTCCAAGCTATTCGTTTTTTTTATTAATCCAGTTGATTCACATTTTGTCTTACAATTTTCCATTGGATTTTCAACAAAACTGTTCAATGCTTTAAGAAGTTCTGTCCAGTTTTGAGAAAGACTTGAACAAGCTTCGTGTCTAGCTACCCATCTAGTACCAGACAATCTTTTTAATGTTTTATTCTTGGAATTAGTCAGGTAGTCACTCAATATTTTCCAACGATATGTAGATGCAGAAAAAAATGTGTATAAAGCTTGAAGAAAATTGAAAAATTCAGTACCAACTGTACAGCAATTAGCAGCGTACTCTGCTACTAAGTTTAATGAATGTGCTGCACATGGGACAAAAATAGCATAAGGACATGCCCCTTTTATTCTATCTTGAAGTCCAGAATACACACCTGACATGTTTGATGCATTGTCATATGACTGCCCTCGACAATTCTTAATATCTAGTTCATTTTCACCAATCACCATAAATATTGCATCTGCCAAATCTTCAGATTTGTGTCCAGAGTTAGCAATAAATTGTAAGAATCTCTCTACAGGTTCACCATTAGTTTTCACATATCTAAATATGCATGCAAGTTGGTCCGTGTGTGAAATATCAGGGGTTGAATCAACCACAATTGAAAAATACTTGGCGTTTTTTATTTCATTAATAATAGTGTTTTTAACTTTCTCACCCATCATTTCTATAAACTTTTCATACACAGAAAAAGATAGATAAGAAGTACTTCCTTTACCCTTATTTCCAAATTTTGAAATATGATTAGCTAGAAAAGGATCAAACTCTGCTATTAGTTCCAAACACATGATGAAATTGCCACTATGAGTTGATCCAAATTTATCATTATGACCTCTAAATGATAGTCCTCTACAACTTAATGATTTCACCACAGCTACTATTCTGGTTAGAACTTCTTTCCAGTATTTAATTTCGGTCTCGACTTGTAAAATAAGTTGAATATCAATACGTCCTAGTTTATTTCCTCTATATTTCATTTTCATAACACAATTTTTATGGTTAATTGAATTTTCGTGCTGTCTTAATTTTTCTCCACATTTTTCCCAGTTGCAAAATCCAAAATTGGCAAAAGTGTTGACAGAATTGGTATCATTGAATAGTCGACACGGTGCACAATATATTTTCCCTGTGCTATTAGAATATAATTACGATTTACTTCTTTTCGGTTTATAAGTTTAGTTTTGATAAAATTTTGGTGGAAGCTTCTGTAGTATGATTTTTTTGTGCCACGAATTACTTTTGTACATAACCTTTTAGACAAAGAAAAGTTGGTATCTTTTAAATTTTGATCAAAACCATTGAGTGTTATATAGTCTCTAGTATTTTCATTTAAATCAAACAAAGCAGGATCTTTACTATATAAAAAAAAAAATAGATGGTTAATAACCTCATAAGAAGCTAAAAAAAAAAACTTTAACTTACTTGGGAAATCAGCACCAACCTTGAGTTATACAATATGAATTTTGATATATTTTATTGATTACTGAATACTAATGACATAAATTAATGAAAGTAAATATCAAAAGTATAACATACTTGACGTCTTTTCTAGGCTGTTCAACACGTTATTGCCGTTATTAGCCTTAAAATAAGAATTTATGTAAGGAACTTTCGCCATAACATTTGCAATTTCAATTTTTTTATTTTTCACTTTCTTGCGATTACTAGAACCACTAGGCTGCGTTCTCGTTCTACTGGTTTTAACCATCTGAATACCATAAAAAATTTAACGAAATTAAAAGCAAGAAGCATTAAGCATTTAATAATTATATTTTACAAATTATATTATATATTACCTCAAAAAAACTACTTCGGAGAAGTAAAAAAGGCTTTCTGTGCGTAAGTTGAAGAGATTGGGAGAAAAGATAGAACTTTGGTGTTAATAAAGATGTGAAATCAATCTCAAAGTTCTGTGCCAAAAAGGGCCACGGTTGAAAAAATAGAATTTGTGGCTTAATAAAGAAGTGAAATCAATACCCAAATTAAGTGCCTCAACTTGAAAAAATATCTTATTCAAAACAATTTCAAGATGTTCAACTGTAAAAACATTAAGAAAAAAAATATTAGCACAGAACGGCGTGAATTACAGTTTGTCAACAAAAATTCGAATCAAACAGATTAACTCGTAAACAAGTCGACAATTTATGGCTAATTTTATTAATTCATCATTATTGTACGCCGTTCTGTGCTAATATTTTTTTTTAATGTTTGTACAGTTGAACATCTCGAAATTTTTTTGAATAAGATATTTTTTCAAGTTGAGGCGCTTAATTTGGGTATTGATTTCACTTCTTTATTAAGCCACAAATTCTATTTTTTCAACCGTGGCCCTTTTTGGCACAGAACTTTGAGATTGATTTCACATCTTTATTAACACCAAAGTTCTATCTTTTCTCCCAATCTCTTCAACTTACGCACAGAAAGCCTTTTTTACTTCTCCGAAGTAGTTTTTTTGAGGATTTCAATTATTTTTCCGAAGCACGTTTTACTGTGATATACTGAGGATTATATATATTATATTTATGTATTACATTTTTTCTAATCATTATTTTTATTTGTGAATATTAATTCTATAAAAATGTTATTATTACGGCATTGATTATATCAGAGTGCTGAACATTACGACCCTTGGCCGTAAAAGTTTGTAAAAATTATTTATTATAAATGAGTTTTCTTTAACTGTACAATATTTGGATTCCACATAAATGTAAATTTTCATATACCTATTATACACTTATTTTTCTATATCAGGTAAAAATGTTTAAGATTATTTAATATTTCAATAATTTAAAAGTATATATGAAACGGTTGTATATAACGGTTGCAAGTTTTTTTGCCCTACTTTTGTTTATTGTGTTCTTAGTTTAAAACTAATACCAATGCACGTTGAGGGCTTATTATGATTGTTTTATACCACATTTCATGCATTTCATGCATTACAAAAATTATATAATGTATATTGTTGACAAAGTATATATTTATAGAAGAGCACGTTTGCGTATTCTACAGCCATGCATAATTATGCTGTAAAGACTTCAAAAAGCGTTTAACCATAAAGTGCTCTCAAAAGTGAATCAAACTCGTGTATTTTACCAAAAAATAAAAATAAAATCAACATTAAAATACGATTAGTTCTTAGATTTGTATTGATTTTTAGCAACCAACGATTTTTAAACAATATATATATAGTTCATATGTTCTACAAAATGATTTATATGTGCAAAACTTTATAATATGTAACTGTTAAAAAAAAAAGATATTAAGACAATGTAATTATTTTGCTTCGAATACTAAAATGTGGGCGTTTTTGGAATTCTGTGGCCACTTTTGTATTTTCGTGATTTGGTTTTTTATTTGTACCCAGTTGGTTTTGTTCTCCCTGATCATTATGCTGTATCTGCCAGATTTAAGATTATTCTCGTAGAAAATGCAGCTGTGTAGCTTATAGGAGCGATTGTGAATTTTCAGTACCGACGTTGGCAAAGCCTTTATTTTGTAATTACAGAATATATAATCCCCAGGATTGCTGTTGTAGGAGTTTTCCAACTGTAATTGAATAATCAAAACTTTGTTGGTAATTTTTGGATCAACCTGAACATTATGAGTTGTATCTTTGTTACAACTTAAACATGTAGTCCAGGTTTTTTTAATTGAACGTTCGAAATCCATAAGTGTTTTTAACTCATACGTTATTTTCGAATCATTTTTTATGGGTACTCGCATAATATTTGATTGAAATTCTTGGACATTTTTACAAGAACATACAATGCAAGTTTTAATATAAACACCCTTAAACGAAACGATATCATTAATTTGATTACTTTTATTCAAAATTGATTGTAAGAAATTGGGTATTGTTATGTTATTATTTGTTGCAAACGTATACTCATGTCCAGCGAAAAGCATAAATTCTCGCAAATCTTGCAGTCTGTTTGCCCAGTAATTATTGATCATCACGTTCAAGATATGATCTGGTGGAAGTTTTTTTATTTGATTCCTCAATGTTGTATTTGATAACAGTAAGAGGAATGTAACCGCTGCAAATGAGTTGTAACCGTCTTCTGGGAACCTTCTGAGATTGGATATGTTATTTGCTGGATCATTATTCTGTTGAACTTCTAAAACTTCTCTTGGAATAGCCCAAACCTGTTCAACATGGTTATGATCACGGCAACCCGTGATGGGAAGACAATAACCTACCAAGTCGGGTCTAAATTTTTGTCTCAAGAAGTTGTATTGCAAGATTGCTAGTGTATCTGCAACAACTTTAAAAGTATCATAATTTATTAGGTGTGGGCCATTCAGAGAAGTGACTCTAGATAGGGCTACATATATTTGTCCCTTTGCAAAATTGTGCACCCCTGCGTCAATGACTACAGTCTTTAAGCTAATACCTTGACTTTTGTGTACGGTTATAGCATAGCTCAAGACCAAAGGAAACTGCTCTCTATTTACGTAAACGCCAGTTGATATTTCAAAAGTGACCCTTATCCGTTCAATCCCATGGATTTCTCCACTCAATAATCTAACATTGACTTTTTCAACCTCACCGGTTACAGATCTTGTAATTGAGTCTACTACACATAGAGTTCCATTAACTAATCCAAGTGAAGTATCAATATTACGTCGGATCATGACTTTTGCATTTTTTTTTATCGTGATTTTCTTGGGCAAACCAGCCGTGACAGACGAGTCTTCATTTTTTTCTAATTTCTTTTTAGCATATTGCAGTTGTTGTGGGTTCTTAGCGTCTATTTTATCATTGGCGTGTAGTGTGATGTCCGGTTCGTTATTTCTGGCTAACATAGCCTCGTTCAACGTATCGCACATATCATTTGTAGGCATTATGCAAACAGCATCACTAAGAGCTTTCACATAATCACAAAGATTGTATAATCTTTCACCTGGATTATGGAAATTCAAATTAATCACGCGTGTTTTTAAAATGTTCGTATCAGTATCACTCACAGTGCCTACTCGCAAATTGGCAAGAATTGTTTTGTAAGTGTCATCATCTTTTTGACGCATATTTATTCGTAATTCATCGTAATCCAGTAGAGACCACAAATGTACTGGAGCAACGGACTGTACACATTTATTTAAAGTTTCGGTTGGAACAGGCACGAAAACGGGACCATCACTGACAGGTGGCAGTTGCAGTAAATCGCCAAAAACCAACAAATGCATTTTTCCGAACCAGCCATCTTCGTCGTCAAATGTATTGAATATTTCAACTAATCTCAAGTGCATGTACAAAAAATTGACATTTGAGACCATAGATATTTCATCGACAATCACCAAAACTACATTTTTAAGGGCTTTTCTAATTGTGTCTAGCGCTGTATCAGAAAGTGTAGAGTATTTAGGCGTGCCTCTTTTATGTTCAACGGGTAGTTGCAACAATCGGTGCATGGTTAAACCTCCTACATTAAAAGCAGCTATGCCCGTTGGGGCCAGAATGGCGACATCTTTTTTGAGTTCCTGACGAATAGCTTGAACTAAACATTTTATGACGTAACTTTTTCCCGTGCCAGCTTCGCCAGTAATGAACTTTCTGCATATTTTGTTACCATCCTTGACTAATTGGAAGACTGAATCGAAGACCCTTCGTTGATCCTCATTCATGGATTCTACTCCTTTTTGCCAGTCAAAATTATCTTCTTCTTCCTGTTTTTTGTATCCCTGAAAATCATCCACGGCATTCTCGACTTCTTCGGGCACACAACCTAAATCCTCAATAATGTCGTTATTTTTTTCTTGTGGGTTTTTCTGTTGCTGTTCTTCATCTTCAATATTTTGAGCCATTTGTTCCAGCATTATCTCTCGGTTAGTTATTTTTTCGAAATACGAAACCGCATCAGGTAAATCACCTTTTTTTATCATGAAGGAAGCCTGATACGTCTCACAACCATTTAAAAGTTCGTCAGTCGCCCTCCATGGCTGTTTCAACAATAGTAAAGAATAATAAAAGTTCTCCGGCTGTATTTTTACTTTGAAGATGTAATGACTGATAACGTATGGTTTTGCTCGCTTAACTAAATATTTTGTTACAGTTTTATTAGCGAAACTACTTTTAATTTCATGAAATTCTCTGGTTTCTCTTTTGGGTTTTTCAGGTTTCAATTCGTACCACTGTGTGAATTCATATAGGCACATGTCGGTTAACGCGATCGGTCTATTGGGATAAATATCATCAATAAATGATCTGTAAAATACGTCTTCCGATCCTTTTTGAAGTTTTTGTATTTGATTTATCGGAAGAACTCTTTTATTCCATATCATAAAAACATTAAGCCACTTTATAACTGTGTCATTATCAGTGCCGTATAACGAATTCATCAAGCATACATCTGCTGCTTCAATTACACCACATTCTCGGTTGTAGAGCGTTCTCATAGCAAAGCTCCACAGCTTTTTGGTAAGACTCTCATTAGTAAGAGCACGTTCCAAAATATTCTGTTCCAGTGCTTTCTCACTTTTTAAGATATATTTGAGGATATAAGTAACCAATGCCGTCGAATGATCGCCCACAAATTGAATATCCATGTTTCCATTCCACAACATAATAAGTATGGGAACGTAATCATTATTATTTGATTCAGTCGGTTTGCGTGGCAGATCATAAAGCCTAGTTTTTGTTTTTAAGTTTCGTCTGCCAACAATAGAAGTTTGAACGTTTCTCAAAACAAACTCTTCCGTAACTGGCCTGTCGAACCCAAAACGACAAACTTTCATGAAACCCCTTTCAGTTTTCTTGTTTCTCATACAGTATGAATTGTGCTTATGGCGTTGAAATCGTGTAACGCGGTCGTAAAGCGTGGGTGATGCATTTTTATCAGGTAATGCACATGAGGCTACCCTCATAATAAACTGGGCTATTTCTTCCTCAGATGAAGCACCGAGCATGGGAGCACCTTCAATCCAAACTAGCATATGGAAATGACACATTCCTCTCTGTTGATATTCACGTCTCCAAAAGTGGTGTAAACACTTTTCACCGAGCGGATTATCATCAGAATAAATACACTTCAATATGGCCTCGAACTGATTATCCAAATACCTAGTGACTGATACTGGATCTAAAGCGAGTATCTCATTGACGTTCATTTTTGACGTATTAATATCAAGGTTGATATCTCTAATGTATTGAATCAGTTCTGGGTCATTCCACTCGCCAGGACTGAAGGTAACGAACCAAGTAGCTGGTCCATATTCTTTAATCATGGCGTTCAAATCACACGTAGGTTTTTTCCAATATTCTTTGGTATTTCTCACTCTGCTAAAGACGTTGTTCATCTGATTTTCTCCATCATCAAAATCTCCGTTTGCTACCTTTTGAAGATAGATTTATTTTGTAAACTTTTGGTTACCTTTAGTTAAGTTTAGCGTCTGATAAACTCCACCATTTACTTGACGCATGGTAGCGTTATTCATCATATGAAACAGATGCTGTGAATTTCTTCTATATCTCGGGTGTTTAGATGTAACTCTCGCTTTTATGTAATCGCAATCACGAATAGATTGGGATCTGTCTTCGTGTATTCCATTTTCACCTTTCGGATAAATATCTGGAAAACACAACATATCCAATTTTTTTTCATACCAAGGCATAGGAGTATCGTGAACTTTCTTTTGTTGATACAATTTGGTGGCCGAATCCATGGTACGACTTGATTGAATCGGAAATACCGTGTATTGTTCATACATGGTGTCCGATTGGCTTGCACATGTTAGAATAGCATTATCATGGGTAGTTTGCTCACCTGTGTCGTTCGGCGCACGATCTAGGTTGTTACTTGGCTTGCTTGTGACATCTTCACTTTTTTGTTCAGCATTGTTTTTATCTTGGAACTCGGTTTGCGGCATGTGTTCCAGAATTTGTGCGATTCCATCCGAAGACTCTGGGAGTTCAATCAAAGAATATAAAGGATTATTGTTTTTATACCATAACAACGCTTTCCATACCTTGTGAACGTCTACCAGATTTTGCCAAATGTATTTCGAACCATTTGGGATTGATCTGACTAGAATGTACAACTCGTGATTGAGATTTAAAACATCCGTTTCCTTACATAACTTCTTGAAAGTTTGTTCAATAGGTAGTGGCAAGTGATAAGCTGTTCCAGAAGCTTTCTTCATTTGTTCCTTGAATGGTAAATTTTTATTTATTACGGTTTTGGTAGACGTAATTTTTTGGAAACATTTTGCACGCTGCACCAGCAATTTTTCGTACTCATTTAACCCTTTAACGGGCAAACCTAATTTTCAAATACGACAAATAAGACAACTATGGCTTCCATATCAGCCACCATTGAAGAGACCCGTATGATCAAAATTATTTTTGTTAATTATAGTTTAACGGAACTGTGGCATAGATAGTAGCCACTTTATTATCAATATAAAAACCGCCATAAAAATAAATCAATTTTTGTTTTGCTTATCAATTACGATAGAATGATAACATAATAACATGTGTTCAACAATTATTTAATATTATAATGGTGATAACTGTATTGATAATCATTATTGTCAAAAGTGGCTTGTGTACAAGCCACTAATCGTCAAAACTTGTTAACATTTCAAATTTTAAAATTATTTTACGAAATTAGTGTGACTACCATTTACTACAACGTATAATCAATCAAGTAAGTACATATTATAATTCTTTATACAATTTGACATAGGTTATATATCATAAATTATCGATATCAATGGTTTTATAGTATTTTTACATTCGATAAAAGTATAAAAAAAAATATTTTTTAAAAAAATTTTATTTTAGATTGTTGAGTATTATATTATAAATTAAAATTATATTAGTAATTTATACACCATTGGACTCGTTACAATCTATTGTTTTTAATGGTATAATATTTTCCGAGGTTAATATTTGCGCAAAGAAGATATAGTGCAAATAGTTGACATTTATTGATAACAAAAATGTAGTTATACACATATTTTTTTTTATTATATTAGTTGTATTTTATATAGGTAATTATTTTTTGTTGTAGCTTCTGAATAAAAATGCCACATGTGTCACAAATTGACATTTTGGAAATATTAAATGGTATTTCAGACCAGCAGGCATTTGATTCAGACTTTGGAGGCGACCGTGATGCCGAAGATGTGCTTTGTGTTTCAAGTGCAAGTAATACACCAACTAGTACAACCAGAGGTAGTAAAAGAAAAAATGCATTTAATGGTGGTCCTTCTACAAGCCCTCTCTCATCTTCCTCATGTAATATTAATTCACATGATGACTCTAATTTATCAACCATTTCTTCAGAAGTGCCTAAATTATCAAGACTTAGATCCAGGAAATTAAAATCTGCAATTAATAGCAATGCCCTAAAAAGCTCATCTGGCTCTGAAGTTGATGACAGTGATTTTGATCCTTCATATGAACCGATTCCACATATAGATACAAATGATAATATATTAGCAGAAAATAGTGACAATGAAAATAATATGTTAAATATATCTGAACCATTAAATATAGAAAATATGGACCTCTTAGTTGATTTTATTGAAAATTCAGATGATGATTCTAATTATATAGAAGATAATAATGAAAATAACATATTATTTAGTTTTTCAAAAGACCAACCTCTTACATCATTATCTTATGACTCATTTGATTTTAATGAATTTTATGGACCTAATGTGTTAGTAGACATTAAATCACCAATGCAAAACTTTGATATATATTTTTCTGATTTTTATCAATATATTGTTGACCAATCTAACTTGTACTCAAACCAATGTGGCAAAAATTTAAATTTATCTATTATTGAATTTAAAGCTTTTTTGGGTATTCTTATAATAATGGGGTTTCATAGATTACCAAGTTTACGCCTTTATTGGAGTGCAAATGAAAATTTTTATAATCACCGAATATCAAACATTATGACCCAAAAAAGATTTTTAAATATATTACGATATTTACACTTAAACGATAATAGTAAAATGCCTAAAAGGGAAAGTTCTACATTTGATAAATTGTACAAAATTCGTCCAATGATAGACCATTTAAATAATGTTTATTGTACAAGTTTTTCTCCTGATAGGATTTAAGTTGTGATGAGAGTATGGTTGGATTTAAAGGGCGGTCTGGAATTAAGCAATATATGCCAATGAAACCAGTAAAAAGAGGATTTAAGATATGGGCTATATGTTGTGCAATAACTGGTTACTTACTTAAATTTATTATATATGAAGGAAAAAAAGATTCTAAGGAAAAAGGATCTCTAGGTGAAAAGACAGTACTGGAAATGACTAATAACTATCAAGATAAAGGATATTGTGTATTTTTTGACAGATTTTTTTCCAGCATAAATCTTGTTTCAGAATTACTAAAAAGAAAAATATTTGCTTGTGGAACTATGTTACAAAATAGAAAATATTTTCCTAAAACTTTATTGAAAGCAGATAAATCTCTTAGTATGGGTGATTATGATTTTGCTTCATCAGGAGAAATTTCAGTATATAAGTGGATGGACAGAGGGAAAAAACCTGTAGTTGTAGTATCATCTATTCATAAGGGAGAAGATATTACAGTGGTTAAGAGAAAAAAATAATGTTGGTATTAGAGAAGATGTTAAATGTCCTAAAAGTATTGCTGACTATAATAAGTATATGGGCGGAGTTGATCATTTTGATCAACTACTAGAATGCTACAATATAACTTGGAAGTCTCGAAGATGGTGGATGAAGCTCTTTTATTATTTTTGTGATGCCACTATTGTTAATTCATATATAATGTATACTACAACTGTTAAACTAACCTCAAACAGAGAGAAACCTTTGACTCATTTAATGTATCGTTCTTTATTAGCTGATGAGTTAATTGGGCAATTTTGTAACAGAAAAGCTTTTTTACCTAAAAAAGTTATCCCTTCAACTAAAAGAAAGCCCACAGATGTTGGAAGGGGCCGTATTATATTAGCAGGAAATAAAAGCAGACTCCAAAATGTGGGTAATCACATGCCTATTGCTGGAAAATATAACCGCTGTAGGCTTTGTAGTACTAAAAAAAATGTCAAAAGATCAAAAATCCACTGCCAGGAATGTGAGGTTGCTCTTTGCTTGGATTGTTTTTTGCCTTTTCATTCACAATAAAATTTCTAGTTTCTACACCAGTCAATTATGAATAAAAATTTGAATTTTTTTAGTATTATTTATTTTGTAAAAGATTATAGAATGTAATTCTAAAAAGTATATAATTTTTATAAGTCTGAAAAATTGTTATAATGTTATTTGAATTTTTTTAGTTTTATTTATTTTGTAAAAGTTTATAGAATGTAATTCTAAAAAGTATATAATTTTTATAAGTCTGAAAAATTGTTATAATGTTATTTGAATTTTTTTAGTATTATTTATTTTGTAAAAGTATATAGAATGTAATTCTAAAAAGTATATAATTTTTATAAGTCTGAAAAATTGTTATAATGTTATTTTATTCAAGAAGTGATGATTTTATTTTATATTTTTTTCAAAAGTCTGAAAAATTGTTATAATGTTATTTTATTTAAGAAGTGATGTTTTTATTTTATATTTTTTCAAAAGTCTGAAAAATTGTTATCATGTTATTTTATTCAAGAAGTGATGTATTTTTTTTTTATATTTTTTCATAATACAGAAATTTGATATTAGGTTGTTGTTTTATTTGAATTTTTCAAAATGTTGTTTTAAAATCAAATGATTTTTTTTTTTAAATATATTTTGGAATTATTTTATTATTATTTTTATTAGTTGAGTATTTTTCATGCAAAAACTGTGATTGAATTATATTTTATAGTAATTTAATTTTTCTAAATGTATGCTATAGGTATGAAAAAAAGTTAAAAGATCCTAATAATTCTAAGTCCAGTAAAGTTCATATTCCATTATAGTTTGGTGGCACATATTTCAGCCACCACCCACAGGGCAAGATTTGGATGATACATCAATGTTCCCTTAAACAAAAATGTTACAAACAAGTAGTAGAATGGTAATAGTTAGCTAATTTGATGTTATCAAAAAAAAAATAGTTCTGCCCATGCACTGTCATTTTACAAGTGGCTTCTATAAATGCCACAGTTGCATTCATTTGTGATTCATTAATATTATGCTGCCCATCTACCGTACAAACATAAGTGGCTTCTAGAACAACCACTAACCTATAAAGGGTTAAGCAGCTTATTTCTGGCGGTACCTGATGGGTGAACATTTTATTCAGAATACACGTTGAAGGCATTATGTCGTCATTTATTTTTCCATAGCAATAGTTGCATATCCATTTACGGTCGTTTTCCGGTACTAATATTTGAAGATCCTTCCAAATTTGTTTTTCGATGATATTCGTTTTTTGTTTTTCAATTGCGTTAACGTTACGCTTGAAGCACAATGTTTCGCACGAGCAGCACGAATATTTCGGCAAATCAGAAGCTCTTTTTTCGAAAAGTTCGATAGTTTTTTTAAAGTCTTCAGTCAGTTTATCTTCCGCAAGATCGGAATGTACTGCATCGCTGGGAAATGAAATGGCTTTTGCTTGAGTGTCTTCCGCCAATTTTTTTAAAAAGGCTACGTCACCTTGTTCAAGAGCTTCGTCAACCCTCGACAGATGTGTGTATAGTCGCCGAATCTCGTACAACTGACGCTTAATATTTCTAAGTTCCGGAAAATGGCTTGACAATTTAAGCAATGGCAATATTCTTGCACCACATTGAAATTCATTTAAATAACATTCTTTAGAATGGCCGTTTCTCTCGTCACGGTTTGGATTAGTGCAGGTGAATAGTTCGTCCAAGAAATCAGACAACGTTCCCAACGTACTTTCATATATGCGCAAATAACAATTTTCTAAACCATTTGAAATGAAGGGGTCGTATTTTTTTCCGGCAGGTATCATGACATGGAAATTGTTTACCTACAATTTTGTTTTTATTAAAATTATTCACAGACGGCTGATTAAACGAGTTTGCTGGAAGTTGTTTCGGTACTTGAAGATCAAGTTGCATTGGTTCATCAGTCACCAAATTATCCTCAACCTCCATGTGCTCTGCATTCAATCCAATTTCGTTAAAGAAAGGCTGACTGTTATGCGTATGAAGACTTTTTCCGCAGAGTGCCTCAACATATGTTTCAACGTTTGATTTAGGAATGAGTTGCGATTTTACCAAAGCAACTGTAACGATATTTTTATATTTCACTTGAAACGTCCACTTAAGTTGGTTGATTGTTTTTTTTTTATTGTAAAATACCCACTTGATTATCTTCTGAGATTTCAATCGATTGTTTTAATGATCAGGCTGATCGTCATGTAAATTGTGTAACTTATCTAATACTATTTGAACGTATTTGTGTTGCATGAATATTTCTTTCTGGTAGTCGTAGTAGACGATTTTTTTCTTATTTTTCTTGTTGGTGTTTTTTTCTTTAGTGATTTCAAAATAGTCTGCATCTTTGAGACCAGTCTGCTGTTCGCCATTTATCTGATCGACGTGGACATGTTCATGGTCTTCATTAGCCGGCTGTTGTGATTGTAATTGACAGCACTCATACGCATGAATGTTAAAGGCGATTTCTTGTTGTTTATAAATTGATGATACATTTTCTAAGGTCTTGGTTCTAAGTATGTTTAGTAGATGTTTTCTCGTTTGAGATCTTTCATAGAATAGGTGCTGCGGATCATATCCGAATATAAGACTAACTTGAAATGCGATGGCGAAAACTCCACAATCATCGCTATAAAGTTGTTGTTGTACAGACGGACAGGTTACGTTCGGATTATATTGTTCTATATAACACGAAGGATGTAAAGATCGAAGGAACTTCTCTTGTAGCTCATTCAAGTTGCCGTTGAATTTTGAATCATATAAAGATATATTGTTGTTTTCGTATTTATAACATATCCAGTGATTTGAGCCGTGCAAGATTTGGAAATGTTTAGATTCTCGTGCAACCGTAATATTTTTGTACTGTTCTAGGCTTTGTATTACGACGGTATCAACTGGTTCATAAAATGTAAATTTCCGCACCAGATAATTAACACAGTACATATGATCGTCGTTCAACCAATCGCCGGTGGTAATAAGACTTTCATCAAAATGGTAAATTGATGGATCATTCAACTTTTTAAATTCAAACGGGAAATGTTTTATAACTTTGTTCTCTAGCATATGATCGAAATGTTTTTCGAGGCCTTGTTTGTATAAAATGTTGTCAGGCTTGAAATTGTAAAATAAACTCGTGGCAATAGAAATCGCATTAAGGGCCGAATCTTTCGAGGGATCGCATTCCACGTAAGGGCAATGTATAATTTTCTGGTTCCCCGTATGTTTAGGAAATAATAATCGTAATAAACCAATACTTTTATCATATGTATCAGGTCTGTTGAGTGGGTCGTAAATAAATATAGATTGTAGGTTGTAAAAAACGCATACCCAGTGCCAGAAGTTTGAAGTTCGCGATATCAGTAAAAATTCTACTCTACTTTTACTTTCGTCTAATGCTTGCAAATTACTGCTGTGTGGCTGCAAAATTTGATGAATGGGGCAAAATTCATAATTCAAAACTTGTCTAATTAAGTTTTGAAATTGAACAATTTTCAACTGTAAATGGTTAGACATTTTTTCAGTTGCATATGCTTCTCGTCTTTTTTTATTTTTGAGCACCAGCTGTTGATGAAGTTTTTCGTTGTTATCGAATTTGAACTTAGCATAAGCTTCTCGCCTTTTTTTATTCTTGAGCGCATTGTCTTGTCTCACTTTTTCGGCGTTTTCTGCTTGAAAATCTGCACAGATTTCTCGCCTTTTGAGATGTGTGGGTTCCATACACTGTTCGGCTATTTTTTTTAGCAGGAAACTGAGTAATTACCTCAGTTATAAATATGTTGGCAAGATGAAGGTTAGGTTATAGATTTAAAAACACTACTAAACAGGAAACAGCTCACAATTGTCAAAATAAAATATAAATGTTTATAATTATATAATATCGTAATATATAATATAATTATATAATATAATATATAATTATTAATTATAAATATATATTAATAATACAATTATTTAATAATAATTATTATTATTATAGTATTAAAATAGTAATAATAGGTACATATTTACATAGGAAAATGTAGCAAAATTTTCAAATCGTAGTATGTTCCACGGCGTCCGCAGAGTGAATAGAATAGAATAGACATAGAATAGAATAGAATAGAACACTATAAAAAAAAAATAGCTAGCTGTTGTATTGTGTGATGTTGGTACGGTAGCGGCCGGCGTGTGGCGGTTGCTACGGCGCGGCGTTGGAAGGGGAAGTTTGGGCGGCCGTGACGTTGCTATGACGGACGAAAGAAAAAGACTCACAAAATTGCAGTTTTTAGCTCTGTCTCTCTCGCACTCTGCATTCAACCAACGCGTGCGAGTGAGAGGTCCGAGCACCGAAACGAAACTTAATGTATAATAGTCTCGCTATCGGTTGTCCAGGTGCTGTTTGTTATCGGTGTTACTATGCACAGAAAGGAGTCTCTAGCGAGACTCTTCGATATTGCGATTGCCAATAACACATTTTATATTGTCAGGAACAAAATAATTTAAAAATACATACCATATATAAATATTAAGTAGATTGCAGTGATTGCACAGAATATTGAGAATACCAAAGCCCAAACGAATAAAAGATGGAGACTTTAGTATAAAGGAACACTTTATTAAACAATATCACGGAGCACGGACGTATTAGTTGGAGCAAACGCAGCGTAATTAATATTTAATAGTCGCCGTAATAGTTAGTAAATATACGCCGCCCGTCATCGAAGTAAAAATAGGTTTTGTTGACGACTGATGACTGACGGGTTTCGGGGTGTCTCTGGATTTCCCATAGAATAATTTCCTGATATGTACAATATACAACACAGATAAAGTCATCGCTACAACTATAGTATATTATACTATATTATAAAGGTCTTGAACTTGACAGCCGTTGATGCGGGCTGACCACATTTATTTACGCAGAGGCAAATTCATTATTGCCTATTGGTATCATAATATTGTATGAAAACTATTCATATTATACTTCGTAAAGGAGATTTTTTTCTCCAGATAAAATCATAAATAAGTTAAAAATTACTAACGAAATATGTGCTATCGGTGAGCCAAAAAGTAAACATTTTGAGTATTATTTACTACAATATTTTAAGTGAGCCGCCGCCTCACTTGCCTCACCACCAAAACTGCCACTGCAGTTTTTTAAATTAAAAATTGATGCCCCTTTAAATTTGATGCCCGGGGCGATTGCCCCCTCTCGACCCCCCCCCTAAATACGCCACTGCCTGTGGACGCGCGTTTTAGACAAGACACATGTATTGCGGTTGTTGGTCGGTTAGAAAGACTCCTTTACCTATACCTGCTTCTCTAGCCTTACCGGTCCCCACCACTTTGGTGCGAACCCGGCATGAAAATCTTTATGTGCCTTAGATAGGTGGTGTGCTTTGTAGTAGACTACGTCGCCCTTGCCGAACTTCACCGATGTGCCGGTGTTCGTGCTCGGCTTTACCACTACCTTTTGCCTATAATACGTTTTTCCCGCTCTACCCTCTCTTCCTGTGATTTTTCGATATGTACCGGTGCAATTTTAGATAGCTCCCAATCTCCGGGTCTCATGCATTCCCTGCCTAGGACAAGGACCGCGGGTGGGTAGCATGTCTGTTCGTTGCACCTGTTCCGTATCGAAAAAAGAATTGAGGGTAATTTTGTGTCCCAAGATTTATGTTTGCCGTCGACTAGTTGTGCGCACAAACCTTTTTTTAAATCTTGATTACAACGTTCGACAGGGTTGGCCCTCCGGTGGTAGACTGGAGTCGTCCAACCCTGTGCCCCCCAGCGTTCTAATGCGTTTATAATTTCGTTTGACACAAACTGTGGGCCGTTATCACTGTGACACACGCGGGGGTAACCGAAACGCGAAAAGAACTCGCGCTCTAACGTTTCGATTATTGTTTTAGAGTTCCTAAGGGGTAAGCCTCGGTCCACCTACTAAAGCAGTCGGTTGCTACCAGTATGTACGATTTTCCCTTACCGGAACGTGGGTATGGGCCCAATAAATCGACACTGATGACTTCCCATGGTTGCCGGGGGGTTCTTGGTTGCATTGGGTCGGTGGGACGTGTGTTTAACGTGTTGTAATTTTGTTTTCGGTATCACGATGGATGTGTGGGGGCCTACGTTTACGCGTAAGAGACCGTCGGAAAAAACATTTTCAGGATTTTGTGCTCCTAGTGTTCCGCGTTGGTCCATCCCACTTATGACCGGCGACTATGTCGCGAATCGTGGCGTCTTCGGACTGCCACTTTTCGAGCGTTGACGCGGTGAATGGTGTCAATGGTGAAATGTGTCGTCACTGACGTGGTTATCGAACATGGAGAAGATGCGAGCCGACTCGGGGTCAACATTGGTTGTCGGCGTTACAGGTGCCCCTACCAATTTTTCCTCGAGTCGATCGAGATCGATCGAGAGATCTTCGTCTACGGGTGTGCCCGGTGCCGGATCGCGGGATAACAAATCGGGTGCTTCGTTTTGTATTCCCGGGACGTGTACCGTAATAAAATCTAAATTAGCTAGTTGTAGTGACCAACGTGTTAATTTTGAATTTTTGTCTTTAGCCCTGTGTAACCATGTCAGTGCCGAGTTGTCTGTTAGGAGTTCGAAACGTCGGGTTTCTAGGTATGGACGGAATTTGTCTGTTGCCCAGATTATTGCTAGGCACTTTAAAAATTTAAAAGTATAAAAATGGGTGAGAACGTACCACCTGTAACACGAACTGATCGAATGCAACTACAAACATTTGAATTCTTCAGAGAGTTGAAAAACGAATTAATTGAATCGAAAAATCATACACAGATAATGCGAGGGGAAGTAGTCAGATTACATTGTTTTCCGGAACATATAAGAAGGGCAAACGATAACATGACAATACCCTTCAGGCCAAATGTCTTAGCACGGGTTATGATTCATGTTAATGACTTTGTACGCACGGTTATCGTACAACCAAACCATAACAGACCCATGTGTGTAGAGTTGGGATTGCTATTAGAACAGTTAATCACAAGGCGCGTGATCATCGAAACGATTTTCGAAGAATAAGCCTCAGGGAAACGTATATTATATACATAGCAATAAATACTAAGGAATTAATTAATTTTAAATAATATAAACATTTTATTTTAGCTCACAGATACGCTTTTTTATAATGGACTTCGAGTTCTTTACCGTCAGTAAGAACGAAACATTACTGGTATCCGGCGCAATATCAAATAGTTTAGAAAAGTACCAACCCAAGAAATTGGAGGGGAGTCCTCTTATACTTACAAAAGATGATAAGTTAAGAAGATTCCGCCGATGCGACCTTAAGAATATAGTGCAGAATATCAAACGAGTATTCCGAGGGAAAAAGGCAAGAGTGATTGAACCGTTAGTGGAACAATTATACAAAAGTGTAAGTCACCAGGGGGAATCGACCTTGTCTACGGTATACTTGCAAAGATATTTGCACATAAACGATAGGGATTCGCTAGTAGTATTTTGGAACGGATCATCAGATATCACAATAATTAAGCGTTTAAGGTTAACAGGAATTTTAGCATATTTAAACATATCTGCAATTAGCATTAGGAATAATGATGATTTTATATTAGAATTAACAAACCTAGAGACTAAGGAAGTATTATATTCGGGCTATTTAGGTAAATTAAATAAAAATGGTAGAATGTTAGGATTGTCAGAAGCTCATGAACTAGCATGCGATATTAATCATAATATTACGCATTGTCATGACCCGGTTGCCGACGTAATTTTAACAAAATGCCTATTCAATTATATAGTAACAAATATAAAGCCCATTCAATTATATAAATTAGCAAAAAAATATAAAAGGAATTTTAAGGCAAAATAAATAATAATTATTAGTTAATAAATAAATATAACACAAAATAAATTAAATAATGAAAACAAATACATTAATTAACATTTATTATATATTTTAGATTCATTGAGGTCTGAGGAGCTAAAAACCATTTTAAAAACAGAAGTACATATTTATAACGTTAAAGAAAATAAATTGCAATCCGTATGCTTTAATTGGCATATATTAAAGGCAAACAAAAAAATAAATAACCATTACGATCATAGAACTTTAAATAAAATAACTAGAAGCCTTGAACTTTTCATGGATGATTATTGTAATGGAGAGTGCAAGCAACTATACTCCGGCCCACGAGAGAGTATTACCGTTTTGCGCATGCAGACTGACGGCGGAGACCGTTCCGAGGCCCCATTTCCCCCACTATTTCCGCGACCGCTATACACCGTATAGCGTTAAGCGCTGCCGACCGGTACCGAACAGTTGTCGGCACATGCCGAGTAGTGGGGAATGCGCGGAATCGGACGAGTTTTCGTCGGGCGACGGTAATACTCTCTCGTGGGCCGGAGTATAGTAAAAATAATAGAAAACACTAGAGATCCAACTTACATAATGAATTACCTTAAGTAGAACCATGGTTGCATATGTCTATGGCAAATCTAACGATTATTCACATATATTAGTATATAGGTGGAAGATGATAATTTTATTATTATTATAAAAAGGGGGAAAATACTTAAATTTTATACTTACGTAACGCTTATAATGTTATAATTTCAGGTACATATATTATTTTGTTAAAAGATTATTAATCTTTCTTATTAACACTATTTATTTAATTAAATCATGTATTAATTTTATTTTATTAACCACAATATACAAATTGTAATATGAATAATAAAAAAAAAATAATAATAATAATGATGACATTAAAAAATTGTAAAATGTTCACATTATTGTAATCAAATGTAACACTGTATATAAAATTTAATTATCAATGTAAACAATGTAATTCAACCATTGTAAGCTATTTAATTAACGATGTTAAAGATTCTTAACCCTTAAAGGTTAACAATCTTTTTTTTGGTAGGGAGGTGTGTAATGGGATTACGTAATATCATGTATTTGCTCATAAAAACAACCAGGAATGCGACCACACCCAAAAGTGTTTACGACTAGAATACCACTTTTAGTCGTGAGGTCCATATCAAGGACGACTGTGCACGCGCCGCTCACTTCAAAGGACGCCGCCACCATATATATAGGGGACAGCGAGTAAGCCTGAGTAGATGTATTCAGAGACGAGAACAACACAAGACTCGCTTAGCCGCCAAGCCATCACACATAATTACACGGAGATTATCAATTCTGGAACGAGCTACAATTCACTACAATCAACACGACTGTTCTGCTTATTTTGTCTGGTTTAATAAAATACATTTGATTACTATACTAATTTGACTATTATTATTTATCAAAGTACATCAGCTTTTGGATCCCTGAAGGGCTGGATGTAACAATGGACATAATAGAAATAATTGAAAGAAAAAGAGATGGTAAAAAAATTATTATATTTCAAAATGTTGTATAGGTTGTCGTATATTATAGACAGTCGTCAAAATATTATTTCATATATGTAATAGAGGTGGGAACATTTTAAATTGTAAACTATTGACATAGGTCAGTGAAGCATATTTGCTGAGACAGCGATAAGATTACTATATAACACCGCCGCACTCGCAGGCACGAGGAGGAGTCCCTTTGTCGCTGAGTGAATCGGCGAGGACGTAGGTACTGTGGTCGTACGTGTGAAACGTCGATCGTAGTACGGGCTAGGCGATCTGAATTCGCCAAGTATATTTTATTTTGTGTTTGTTATTTAAATATAATAAAAGTGTTTCCGACTTGAAAACCCGAGTTACAATTATTTAAGTCATTCTTAAGTTCTTACCTTTAATAGGAGCAGCGCCGGGATATACTTACTATGTGTTAATGAGGTTTTATTTAACTGAATAGTGCCAAGGTATATGTAATCTTTGAGTCATTTTACTAGATTGGAAAGAACTTAGGATTGACAAACGCACACCATTGTACCTCCAAGTTAACAGTGCCATTCTAATTAAGAGGACGTGTCACCCAAAGCTGTACGCATGCAACGACCGAGAGGATGCGCTGTTAGGTGTAATGATAACTATCATGCATAAATAATAAAAATAAATTACGTAAACGCGCGTCGTACGTTGAAATGGATGAGTACCTACTAATAACACGGAAAACGTTCGACCGCCTATGCTACGCGTGTTAAATTTCGATACGGTGTTCCTCACCAGTTTCCCTCTCCCTGTTCCGCGATGTTTTATGCGTACGCGCTCGTACTACGCTCGAATATTATAAAAACAATATCCGGTTAATTACGCCGTAAATCCCTTTAATAATATTCGACTTTCTATCCCTTATTTTTCTTTTTACTTATTTTTCTCTAAATGCTTTAATTTTTTAATTTACGCGCTTTACCATTTAATTTTCTAAACACTAACAATTATTATTATTTTTTTTTTTTTAATTATTCTATCAACTTATTCTTAGTAATGTTATACTAATTCTTATCCTAGGGCCCCTATAATTAATTCTTTTTTTTTTTCAAAACTTTTCAAAATTTGACGTCAATTACTTTTACAAGGTCATCTACTGCCTTTTAATTCAAAATCTATTTTCTTCAATATATATCAATTAACTTTTTTCAACAATTATATTCTATATTTCAATTCAAAATTTCAATATTTCACTTTAATCAATTATTCCCATATATAATTCAAAAATGCTATGGCCGTGCATCAATTTCCTAGATCAGCCTATCGCCGTCTACTTTAATTTATTAGATCAGTCCCCGCTGTCTATTACAAAATACCATAAAATTCTTAGGTCAGTCCCTGCTGCCTATCATAAAAAAAATCTTAGATCGGTCCTTGCCGTCTATTTACCATAAAAATCCTAGATCAGTCTACAGCTGTCTATCATAAAATACGTATATAATTTTTCCCAAGCTTGTTTCCTATTTTTTTTTTTTTCTTTATTTTTTTTTATTCGAATATTTTCCTATTATTTTACACCACCACCAAGTATAAAATAAACGCTGACATATATGAATCAACGTGAGACGTGCACTTCAAGCTATACAATTTTAATTCAATTATCTATCTTCACTTAATTAATATACTCACAACAACGCTGTTGCCACTGCTGTGTTCATTTTCCTTGATTGTCTGCTGGCCCGTCTTGAATTGTTCGTTGATTCCGGAGTCGCCTTGGTTGATCAGACCTTAACTGTTACCTCCGTGGAGCTGCTGATGTGGTGTAGCCGCTGCGTCGGGACTGGATCTCCGAAGTTGAATGTAGTGTAATATTCTTGGTGGCTTGGTACCTACTATCGTAGTACTAATAGTAGATAAGTGGCCACGAAGTTATTATTGTTGCAGGTCGCAGACACTTTACTTGATGTTGTAGTCGTGGTAGATAATGAATGATAAGACAGATGTAATATATTGTGAATTTTTATTATAATGTTCGATAATTTTCTAAGTCCAAATAATATTCTACAAAGTGGCGTGAAGGTGCTTGCACTAATGGGTGGTAGTACACGTCTGAATACAGGTCTATTCGGGCTCCCTTATATATGAAGTTCCCCGTACCCCTTGCCTACATATACGATATCTCGGTTCTCACGGATGTGATTTGTGTGGTCATTATTCCAGCCCACGCACTTACGACTGCACGTATTACTACATTATGATTATTATAAAATAATCTTTTTTACTCTTTTATATTTGGATTTCGTCGTGTTCAGTTTTTCCCGTAAAATTCCCGCTTATTTTTGTCCTTTATGTCCCTTAATCTTTTGGTTATGCCGGTCTACCGTATATTATCATAATCGCCTAATTCTGAGTCCCGATTCATCGTATATTATAATAATAACTATGTTTTTATGAAATTGGTATTACTCCGTAGTAGCTGGCTTACTACATCTCCCCCTTTAAAAGTTGATTTTTATCGTCTAAAATGAGAAAAATTAACTCAATCATCCCTCCATTATTCCAAGCACTTCCACGTGGTTACAAGTTATACATACAAATTATTTCATTACATTCAATTATTACATGTTTACATAATATGTTTGTTACAGATATTTAGTTACATTATTGAATTATATGGTACATTCCACCATATTTTTCTGGTTATATTTATTAAATGTTATTGACAAATACAGATTACAATCCACAATATAATAGTATATATTTTACTTATTATCTAGGTTAGTATCTTATGTGATTAACAATATATTTTTTTTTTTGTTTTACAACAATAATCTTATCTTAGTGTTAATATAGTATAAATTAATCCTTTAATATAATATGAATTCTTAAAATCTATTACAATATATTTTTTTTTTCGTGCAATATATATATATGATAAAATAGTGGTGTGTTATATACTTTTTTCCATTACCATGTTAATTATATTTTAAATAAATTAGATTAATGTATTTCTTTTCCCATCACCATGTTAATTATGTCCAATATAAGCTAATATGTTCCTTTATGTATTTGTATATTATTCTATAAAAAATTTAATCCTAAATTTTCCTTTTTTTTTTTTCATCATTTTTTTTTCCTACGCTTACGTTTGTTCCTATATATATATTTTCCATTAATCGTTATATTATTATATTTTATATCTAGTTAATATTACTATTCCTATACTGTGATTTGATTATATCTTTTTACTACAGGTCCAGACCAAGCAATTAACTATTGTATTTAAGTTCCATTACATAATCGAGACAAGTACTAAATTGATTTTATTCTATTCTATTTTCGTATGTGTTTTTATCTTGCTAATCGAACCCGTGACGTTAGAGTGTGCCGCAAATAAAAGCATCCTTCCACGACACAGAGTTTACTTTTACCTACTCGTACCATTTCATATTGTGGTCGCCTCAATGAAGTGAGCCTGCATTTATACGTTATATATATAAAAATGATTAACATTACCGAGAATACTATCAAGCCCAATGTTAAATAAAATAAATAATTACGCGTATCACTCGCTTCTATAGTATAGCCATCGTAAGAACGCTACTCGTTCGCGCATCCAAATGACCGAGCTCCGCAGTTTCGTACCCAAGTTTCTCCCACTCTACCATCTAGTCGCCACCGTAAATAGGCAGTAGTGGCAGCGACAGTAGCGATGGCGGCGACAGTGGCGGCGGCCAGCGTTCGGGAAGGTTTAGTGGTGGGAATGCGCGAGATCGGATGAATTTTGGTCGCCGCCCAGTAGCGTTCTTACGATGGCTATACTATAGTTGTCCTGATTGTGTTAATATTTCATTATCAATTTGTTGTTGAATATGGTCTAACGATTGTGCTATTTCGTGTATTTTTTCGAGTTTATGTGAATCTGGTTTAATCATTAATTTAGGCAAGTTCATACTTTTTATTCTATCGGATACCTTAAATGATATTTTTCCCTGTCCTACTTCGGGTATAAAGTTAACATAGTGTTTTGACTTTATTTCTTGTGTTGGATTTAATATAATATCGTTTCCGTACGCTCTACATTTCGAACTTAACCAAATTAATCCTTGTTTTCGTATTTTCGTAATGTATGGTTTCGCATTTTCCCTACACGCGATAGTTAATGTTTCTCCCTTTGTTGTATATATCCAAGTGTTCGCTTTATTAATTACTTCGTTTATTATATCTTTTTTATTTACTAATTCATTGTATAATTTATTTATTTCATCAGATGTGGTACTAATACCCTTTACAGTAGATTTAACTACCGTGGTTTGATCCTTAAGTATGTGTAATATACGTTCGTTAGTTTTTTCTATTTTTCCTATTTCTTCCACTGATTTTTTCGCACATTCCTCGTCACATACCCCGAATAGTGTTTTCATAGCCGACCCTACGAAATTTATTAGACCCCGTCTTTTCCTACTTGGAAATGTGGTCGCTTCCGGCTGTTCCGCGTACCTACCTATCGATTCGTACATTTTTTTCACGTTGCAATGAAATTTCCTGAAATATTACTTTAAAAATATTGTCTAGCCTAGAACACATTTCTAATGCTGTCGCGCTATTCTTGCAAAGATCAGTTATTACACTTATTTCCGTTTGTAATTTGTCATGCCTAAGGTCGTAATTTTTTAATGGTAAATACGTGATTAGTTGCCAAGTCGCTCCTGTCAATCGAACCGTACCGTAATTTTCATAATACGTACATCAATGTTTGGTTTCGAAATTCGTCCACTCTATATGGAATCTGACTGTGTCCTGCCGTTATTAGAAATACCCTAAAACAATATATATATACACATTAGTCTCAAATTTATGTTTTTGAAATAATTTCTAATATATATATATTATTTTCGTATTGTCTCCTCAGCTTTGGTCACTTATATAGAATCTTACTCATAAATATATATTTTTCCTCGCTCCATAGTTGAATGCTACTGTCGTTATGTGTTTGAAATGTACTAATTAATCCATAAGTACATTGTCAGTGGTTCCCGGTGGTTGCTTGTTCGTTCAGAATATGGTGGCAACTCCCACCGTTCCCGCACTGTCGACTATTAAGACTAATTAGTACCATCTCCACGCTTTATAATTTTTTCACCTATCTAAATTATTCCTTATATCCTATAAATTATTATTTTTTTTTCCTTATACTACCAGTCTTCATCACTATCCCTAATTTCGTACCTATCTTCTACTTCATTAAAAATGCTTTCTATTATATCTAAATGATCCCTAAAACTAAGTATCCCCATAATACCTTCTCCATGATTATTAATTTGTATATTTCTATAAATGTCATTACCGCTATCGCTATCACTAATATCATCTACTTCGTCCATATTACTAATCGTACTATTAGGTGCTACGTCGCTTAAATTATTACTACCACTATCACTATCACTATCTGACCACCACAGACCAGCTGCTTCAGTCATATTTCTACTAAAAGTGCTTGCTGACACATTCCTAATACTATCATTATTACTAATACTACGTAACATACTTCTATTTCTATTGCTAGGTGTCCTATTACTATCTATTTCCCTACTACTAGTATTGTTATTACTATTATCATTATTAATGCTAACATTACTTTCGATATTATTCCTATGCCTTAACCTATTCAACTTATAACTATTAATATTCTTATAATTTATCCATGCTTCCTTATTTATTCCTTTATTCAATTCCCAAAATTCGTTGATAACCCTGTTTGCCAGTATTATATTATTATTTAGTATTTCTTCGTTTTCATTTCCAATGAGTGCAGGTGGTTCCGTTTGATTGTATACTATACTTGCTACGCCTACGGGCTTAGCTCCGCCTACTCCCGGTATCCGGTTTACATCCAGGTGGTAACGAAATGGCGTTGTCGTTACATTACACGCGTAAGGGTTTCGGAACCAACTCCATAACCCTTGACATAGTTCCACTATCTCCGGTTGAGGAAACCTACCGGTAAGGATGTTACCTCGATCTCCATAGTAAACATCAATTAATGCCCTAAGGTTATGCGTAACTTGCCCCATAGGTTCTTCCCTGTATAGCGAAATAATTGTAATTCACATATGTAATTATCATTTTTTTTCAACACCATTACTACCAGACGACCTCCCGCCTGTACACTCATAATCATTTCAAACTCCGGGTCTTCATTTGCATTTCCGCCGAATTGTACTAGCAGTCTGGTCCTATCTGAATCAGTGACCACCAGTGCCGTTATCTCCTCTTCCCTACAAGATCTTTCATTTTAATAATATGCTTTGCTATTCTAAAATAATCCAAACTACTATTGCGTTAACTACTTCTATTCTTACATTAATAAAATTAATTTCTAGCTACGTATTTTTTCCTACAATGAAGCTTGTACTAGGCTAATTTGTACTAATCTATTAGGAATCTATTACCATGCATATTTTATTCTACAATAAAATTTTTCCCTAGACTATAACTATTTATTATATCCTATCATTAAATCTATTCTATATTCTATCATATCATCTGTACTATTCTTAGTTCGTATATTGATCTACATATTCCAACAATATTTCTGGTTCCGGTATATACTCCATGTGTTCGACTAATTCTTGACAATATTGGTTACCGACTCTGCCCTTTGACATGTCGTAGAGAAATGTTGCGATGCTTTGTTCCATCCTTCTTATTTTGTCTTCCGAGAATGGTTCAGCTAGTTGACTGTTCGCTAATTGTATATGTTTTGTTAAACATGGTGGTATATTACTTCCGTCGCCTATCGTACATTTTTCATGTTCCCCATTCACAATGGTGAAATCCAGTTTGATACAGAATAACTTGTATTTTTCCCTATAATTAGATTTTTTTTCTATTATTTAATTGTATACTACCTAATACTATCTAACCTTAATTTATTTTAATTTTATTTTATTTCTATTCTAAAAAAAAATTTTTTTTTTTCAAAGTCGTGAGTTTGCTGTGTCGTCGCGGGCTCGTATTGTACCCATTTCCGTAAATTCTAATGTTCGTACGAGGTATCGATATCTCTCCTTCCTGACCAACCTATAGTGCTTCACTATAGTTGTCATTATCAACAGCATTATGATTACTATTATTCCTAGTATTCCACATACCATATATAGGTAATTAATTACACGTTCATCTGATATGCACACAACTGCTTTTTCATTATTGTTCACATAATAACTGCCTTGGTTTGTTTCGTAATTTATATTTTCATTTTCTGTGGTACTTCAGTATCGTGTTGATGTTTCGTCCGTAATACTATTCAATTCGTAATTTGATATTGTACGTCCGGTTCTTGCTGTCTGTGTAGTGTGACCTACTGTGCTAGTTATGTTTGTATAATCTTTGTTTACTTCTGTGGCGTTGAACTCGATTGACCCAGTTGTCGTTGCTGTGATATTTGTTTGTATTACATTGTCATTGTTTACCTTTTTTATTTCTCCCATACGACGATAACTCATATAATATTCCGATTCCATTTTGAATTGTTCATAATACGATCCATTCTTATTTTTTAATTGTATTGTACATGATTTCTCCAATAGGTACTCATGTTCAAGAACAAATGATTGAGATACACTTCCTTGATATGGGGTGCTACATATAATTTGTAACGATTCCATATTACATTCATTGTACTGAAATTGTGGCAAGATTATTGTGTCAGATTGATAGTAGTCTATTCCTATCAGATTTCCTGTATTATAATAGATCTTTATCACTGAACTCTTGCTGGAATCTGAATATTTTTGGCTTTTTACTGTTCCTATTGGTATCGTTATCCATGAAATCCACCTATAATATTCATATATTTTATTTTTTTTTTTTTTTATATAAAATGCCATCGCGAGCACATCCCACGCCGACTTTATCTTTTATTGTTATTATCTTTCTTTTCTTTTTATTTGTGTACCTACTATAATTATTTCGTACTATATCTATACTATATATATATTATACTGCGTTTGTAATGATATTTTAGCTATCCTATCCTATTATTACTTAATTATTTATAATTAAAATTTCGTCATGTGTTCTATGTACGTGGTATTGTCTATATTGGTTGGAATTGTTTTACCAAATTCTGATACCCATATTCCCTAACCATTCTGTTGAATATGCATTTGGTAAATCTCACATCCGTCTTTGGGTCGTGAGCGTACGTTATTTTGTGTTTATGTGTACATATGCCGCTATGCGCTTCCGTTAAATTCAATAGTCTACCATTTTTTTGGATTCTACCTACGTTGAATTCGAAAATTCTTTCAGTTATCTTTCCCCTAAATTTGTCTAATATCATGTACAAGTCCCCATCGAAATTCAAATCATAGCATCTAATATTTAGTATTTCTATATGTCCTAACCCTAATCTACTTAGGATATTTCTATCGTAGGATCCCCCAAACAATACCACTACATTTATCCTATCCTATTATTACTTAATTATTTATAATTAAAATTTCGTCATGTGTTTATTCGACTTCTTCGTTATCCACATTATTGTCTTCGTAATATAGCTTCACATCGTTTTTGTGTACTGTCACTTTCTTGCGATTTCGTGATATAACTACATTTTCTGAATCTAGTACATCTAGTGCTTCGTATGGTCCCTTCCAAAGTGGACTTAATTTATTTCTTTGAGTATGATCTTTAAATAAAATCATATCATTGATTTTTAACTCTTCCGTATTTGTTTTCTTATCATAATATCGTTTATTTACTTCTTTATTCTTTATTAATCTATTCCGTGCAATTTGATGAGCTTCCTGGAATTTTTGTTTAAGATCGTATACGTAATCATCATAATTGTACCTAGGTTCCGGTTTTGCTTTCAGTTTAACTGGTATATTAATATTTTTGCCATATAATAACGCGTATGGTTGGTACCTCGTGGACGTATGTTCCGTAGAATTGTATACAAACATGGCGTAAGGTAAAAGCTCACCCCAATTGTCTAAACTTTTACTTACGTAGTGTCTTAAATATTTTGCCAATGTCTTATGTGAACGTTCTAGAGCCCCATTGGTCATTGGATGATATCCGGAAGTCTTAATATTGTTTATTTTTAACAATCTACATACGTCTTTGAAACAATTTGACATAAATTCGGTGCCATGATCGATTAAAATTTCATCCGGTATCCCATGTATACAGACAAAATTTATTACGAACGCTTTCGCCACCACGTTAGCGGTGTGACAAGGTATTGCTACCCCTAGTCTGAACTTTGTTAAATCGCATTGCATCGTGAGTATATAATTGTTACCTAACCCGGTTGTAACCAAAGGCCCTACAATGTCCAAAAATATTTTTCAAATGGTTTCGTACTAGTTGTAGTAATTACCATTGGATATTGAATATGTTTGTTAGTATTTTTATTCATTTGACATGCTGTACAATTCTTTATATATTCTTTTACGTCCTGCTTTAAGTTCGGCCAGTTAAATTGTTTCTTTATTTTCTTTACGGTTTTGTTGATTCCTAGGTGCCGTTTGGGTTCAATTTGTCGAGAACCAGAGGTTTCAAGTCAACTGAACATCTAAGCTATGTTCGAGTCATTTCATTCCTCACGTTGACTTCGCAGTTCGCACCGGGAAACCTCTTGGAAAACTACAATAGTATGATTGTATAATTTCAATTATTTCAATCTATATTTTTAACATTATTCCACTGAGCTTGGGCATAATTAATAATTTTTACACACTATATTACATTACACTTCACTATCGTTTATTTTATTCAGATACATAGTACCCAAATAAACCCCAATAAGACTTAATATAAACTTTATAATGACCTGGCATCACCATATTGATATAATATTACTCATTAATGTTTTCTTCACCTTTCTTTATCGTGTGTGGTTCTGTATACATACATATTAATATATGTGCAATAATCATTATACTGTAGTACTGCACATCATACAAAACAAATGTAACTAACGCTTGAACATAATGACTGACATAGACTACTATATGACTGTATTATTCCTATATATGTTATGTGCTTTACTGTAATTAAAAAATATATTTGTAGGAATATGAGTCAGTTATGTGCGGATGAAGAAGCCCGGGCTAGGAATGATCCCGCAGTGGCACCGAGAACAGTCAGTATGCATTTCGTCACCGACACAGCCAGAGACCAACGGCGTTACGGTCCAAACACCGCAGATGATATGTGACGATGGCCGACCGCCGAGAGACATCAATCTGGTCATGTACAACAGGAATCCAACCGACGCTCATCACCGGATGCAGACGTTATCTGCAGGATCACGTCACGCTGATCCAATGCTCTATCCAGTGTTGTTCCCATACGGTGAATGTGGTTGGCAAGACAACATGGAGCAGCGCGGCAACCGCGTCAACGTGGTCCGCACACGGAATACTATCCGCGAGTATGCTTGCTATAGACCAAGGAAACAACGACTTGTATAACAACCAGTTTAGTATATTACACAGAGCTGGATTTTTGTTACAGATGTACGTGTGCGATCTGTATGTTAGAATGGAATCGAACAATTTAAATTACATTATTCGGAATCAGGGTGCGCTCCTTGCAGAAGCGTATCGAGGCCTTGTGGACCACGTCAACCAACAGCTCCACTTGGACGTGCCGGCTAATCCCTTGGCCGTCGGCCGCAGGGTCATTTTACCTTCGACGTTCGTCGGGAGTCCCCGTTACAATAAAGGCTGTTATCACGACGCTATTTCCATTGTGCGAAAATTCGGTAAGCCTGATCTCTTCATTACTTTTACATGCAATCCTCGGTGGCCGGAGATCACAGAAAACCAGGGAGATACACTCTGGCAAATGACAGGCCCGACCTGGTGGCCAGAGTGTTCCACGTTAAACTCAAGGCTCTTATGCACGACATAACAGTCGGTAGGATTTTTGGTAATGTTAATGCTTATGTATACACTGTTGAATTCCAGAAACGCGGTTTGCCGCACGCGCACATACTCATCATCTTAGGGGAGGACAACAAGTTGCTCGACGCACAGGACGTCGACAACATTGTGTGCGCCTCCTTGCCAGACCCGGAGACTGATCGGCGTCTGTTTGACTGCGTGACGTCGCACATGATTCACGGACCGTGTGGTCCCAACAGTCCATGTATGGTGGACAACAGTTGTTCAAAGAAGTTTCCGAAACAGTACTGTGATGAGACGGTTTACGTCTCTGATGGCGGCTACCCCATGGACCGCCGTCCGAACAATGGTCGTGTGGCTCTTGTCAGACAACGAGAGGTCGGTAACGAGTTTGTCGTTCCATACAACCCGTATCTTCTGGCTAAATATGACGCTCACATCAATGTTGAGGTGTGCTCCACCATTAAGAGCGTTAAGTACATTTATAAATATGTCTACAAGGGACATGACGCAGCTACTTTGATCTTACGGGACGGATATGAGGTATTAAGGTAAGCAGATTCAATAATGTATTGTTATCATATACATACTCATCATATATATAGGGTATTAATACTAATAGCTTTCATTGTTAGTCTAACATTGTATAAATTAATAATAAATACATTGACCATGTAGGTACATTTTTATAACCTTTTCATTCATACTTTTCTTAATGATTAAATGCTGTACAGAGATTAGATAAGATTTCAATTGTTCAGTTAGTAGTTAGCACTACACTTACCCGTACACCTACATAAAGATATGCACTAATATTTTACTACTTCACTTACATACACATAAGTTCATATTTTTTGGAGTTAACAACTTTTTACAAACTATTCATTACCGTATATTATATTATATATTATACAACTATTTAAATTTTACACCGATAGCACAACAGTGAACAGAGTGACTTAAATCTATAATTTTATTGGGGTGTTAGGTTATATACATGTAATTCATTACAGATTAAACGATTAATGTACAACAGTTATGTTCATACATTTATACTGTATACCTACATAACTACATTAATTAACTTATTCTACATAATATCATGTGTGTTTAAATTTGGCATAATATATCATTTTTACTTATAAAAAGATTCCACTCAATCAATTTTAATGTGTATAGGTACAATTAAAAATTGGTTCACAATATTGTTCTTAACTTATCAACTGTTTAATATTTTATGATTTACAAGTAGGTACTTAGGCCATAACTTGATTCATTTTTACTATTTAAATGTGCATAGGAAGGTATAATTAATAACTTCTACAGATTTAATTTTAAATTTCTAACAACGGTTACCTAACAGTTGTTTATTTAAATTTATAATTGATGAAATAAAAACAACAATATCTTTACAGTACCTATGTATTTCAATAGCATTCCAGCAGATTTTATTGTGATCACCAATATACAATTTTGTAATAACCATATCTTTACTTTTATTTAAATGTATACATTCTGTTGATACGGTTATTATATTCAGTCAAATTCAATCGTTTAAGTTTAAATTAATTTTTTCAATTTCATTGCCTCATTTTTTTATACAAATAGTACCAATCAATGAAAAACTATTAATATATATTTGTGATGACCTCATTGTATAAACACACAATTTATAACATTATTGTTTTTATTATATTACACTGAATTAATTTTGATTTCAGTTACACCAACTCGCGGTATGTCGGCCCGCCTGAAGCCATTTGGAGGTTGTTTTCGTATGAGATACACAACAAAAGTCACACGATCGTAAGATTTCCGGTCCACCTCGAAGACAATCAGACCTTGTACTTTGCTCCCGGACGTGCTGAAGAACGGTTAGACGATGATAACCAACGTCGTACTAAACTAACAGAATTTTTCAGACTCAACACAAACAGCGAGGTGGCAAGGCAGTACCTGTACCACGAGATACCACTACATTACAGTTGGCACCAACCTAGCAGGACATGGTCGCCACGTAGACATCAAATGGCCAACGAGACGTTGGCTCGGATGTATATCGTCAGCCCAATGGATCAGCACCGTTTCCACCTGCGACTGTTACTTCTGCACCGGAGAGGCCCACGGTCTTTCCGAGACATAAGAACGGTCGACGGGATAGTACATGAGACATACCGGGCTGCGGCAATTGCACTGGGACTCATAGAAGATGACGAAGCGTGGCATGCGTGCATGCAAGAGTCTGCGACGTTGGACACTCCCGGCCAGCTTCGGTATCTCTTCGTCACGATACTGGTGCACTGCCAGGCTACGGAACCCCTGAGGCTGTACACGAGCAACGAGGACAGTATGATGGAAGACATCAATCGGCGTTGGCAAGACGTTGACCGTGCGAGGGCATCGACTCTGAAGGCCATTGGAGACCTTCTGCGGGTACAAGGTAAAACGCTCCACGACTACAATTTGCCCATCCCGGACGACCGTCTACTGGAACCGGAACTGGACAATCAACTGTTCCACGCGATAGACGTAGCAGCACGGTGGGCACCACAAGTGGATGCCCTGAACGCCCAACAGCGAACTAGAGTCGCGTTTAGCACCTCTACAAGACGTCTGACCTCCCCGTCGGCGACGTATTCGAGTTCCACGCTAAATGTATAGCCGGCGCGCTGACCTACTTTTTCAAAAACGAGTCACGGGGAGGAGCGGCGTGGCTTAAACGAGAGTAGGTACCGATGGGGTATCGATGGGGTACCGCTATATACGGGCATAAATACGTGCGTCTCGAGGTTCGATTTTTTGCAAAACTCGCGTATTATACGTCCGAGGGCGGTGGAGCCGGGCGTCCGCTCTCCGACAGGGTAGGATCGCCCGCTCAAACGGCCTTTGACGGCCTTCCAAACGGCGTCCGCCTTTCGCGGGGACGGCGACGCGGCTTAAGAGTTATAGATTTGAATCGAATTTTTATCTCAGTAGGAGGCTAGGTAGGTTAGGCGTTAGCACAGGTGATCCAAGGGTCGTGGTTTCGAACCTGCCCCCCGGATTATCGATAATTTGCGGCGGCCGTGATAAATAGAATTTTTTTTTCTTCACATTTTTAACGAGTGTTAAGTTTTTTTCAAAATTTTCGTTATTATATTATATATATTGGTATTTATATATATTTATTGAGCAAAAAAATAATAATAATAATTCACATTTAATTAAAACTTGATTTTACCGACGCACCTACATGTTTCTTTTATAAATACATTATAATATAACTAACCTACGTGTAGTACCTACTTAATATATTACAGTTTTTACGTGATTCCGATTTGGTTAAATACTGCTACAGATTATAAATGCTATATTAAAAAATAGTAATGACTGCTTCATTTGCCGTTTTTTTCGAAAATTCGAGTCCCGGGGTGGAGTAGTGTTTCGGAAATGAGAGTAGGTACCGTGTAGGTATCGCTATATACATACATATATACATGCGCCTCGAGGTTCGATTTCGTTTCGCAAATCTCGCGTTTTGAACGTCTGGGGGCCTATTCTTGAAAGTAGTAGAACGATAGTCGTATACGAATATTTGTACTTTTTCTACTACTTTGACAAAACCGTATTCTTGAACGCCGGTAGTATACGAACGGATTCTATTCTACTACCGGATTCTACTACGAACGGGTCGTGTGGTGTATAGTAGTAGAATCCTATTATTCGTATACGAATAATCATTTACGCTGTAATGGCGCCCGATTTAATTACGCATTTATATGAACCTAGTACCTAAGCTAATACACTTTTTAATTCTATTATTATTTATACCAATATTAATGTATTATATATTATATTTCACACATTTTTTCTAATACCTATGATCATTATAAAGTTAAACAACATTATGTACCTACCTATGATCAATATAAAGTTAAGCAACATTATGTACCTATGTAAAATATACATATATTATGTGAAAGTATAGAGTATAAGTGGAGTAATAGATAAACATTTTACGAGGTACTTGTACCACTCCCACTCTAAATTTGATTTTTATGTAAGTATTAAAATACTCCAAGAGATATTCCTGCTTCAGAATATAATATTAATATATATTTTTTTATTAAAATCAAGACTCGGCTTTGTCATTGGCTGACATTATATTTGAATGTGTTACGTTCAAGTAAATAAAAAATTACGATAAAAAATGGTAAAAAATATAATTTTTTAAAAAAGATTATTTTGTAACAACATATACAAGCTATAGAATAATATTTTTAAAAACGTTAAAAGTTAATAGTTTTTGATATAGCGAGTAGTTCATGATAAAATGATCATCCTGTATGATAAAATAACTATAATTTATTATGGTGCATTCCAATATTAAGTATCTACTACTTATTATGACCAAATAATAGGTAGGTATTTACCTATATAATTATATATATAATGTATTAATATGTATCCCTTAATATTTAATAATATGGTTTATTAAAATATAATATTAATCACCTTTTATTTATTATTATAATTATTTATATACATTATGCATCAAACATATTACGATATTAATTTATTTCTAACTTAATTATGTTTTGAAAGTTAAGATAATATATATTAAAAACTAGTTGATTATATCTATATGCACTGCATATTATATTATGTTATGACTTAAGGATTATTTAATTAATAACAAAAATATTTCGAGAAGATATTTTTTAAATATTTTAAATGTTAAGTGATTAATTTAAATTAATACTAGAGATATTTTCTTAAGCATGTACCTACAGTGATATTTGATTATGGGGTAAATATTTTTATTTTAGATATTTTCTTAATATCTTATGTTAGAATTTCTGTTTGTTTCATCAATATTTATAATATAATACAAACTTTATAATACATACTAATGTAATCATATATACTATAATCATAAATGACAACTAACATAATTACTTTTCGCCATTCATGCCATTCTTTGGCCGGTCCGGGGATGCTGTTTAACTTAGTTTGGCATTCCACCCACTTTTTTTGCCATTGCCGTTGTAAAATTTATGGAAAACTTGCCTTTTCTTAGATCGGGGTGGTTTTCCATAAATTCCACCAAAGCTTCTTTTTGTGACGGTGTCATCGACTTTCTCGCCATCGTACAAAAAAAAAAAAAAAAACAGAAGTAAAACAAAAAGAGACACAGGGATCGAGAACGGAAAGGTCGCTATAAAAAAAAAGAGTGTAATATTGAATTTCTACTAATTGCGCGTGCTCATATAAATTTCGACCAATGAACGGACGGCATTGCGATGTTGCCGTTCCGCACCATTCGAATAATATTCGTGCACGACCAGTTCTCTTACCAACTATTCTATTGGCGTTCAAGAATACGGTTTTGAGTTGGTAGTAGAATATCTACCAGTAGAATGGTTCGTATACGAATATCGTTCTACTACTTTCAAGAATAGGCCCCCTGAAGGCGGCGGACACGGTCCTCCGCTCAAACGCCCTTTGACGGACGCGCAACCCGCTTTCGCCATTCGCAGGGACGGCGACGCGGATTAAGAGTCATAGATTTGCCTCAGATTTACATCTCAGTAGGTGGCTAGGTAGGTTAGGCGTTAGGACAGGTGACTCGAGGGTCGTGGGTTAAATACCGGCCGCCGGGAATATCGATAATTTGCGGCGGCCGTGATAAATTGATTTTTTTTTTCAATTCAATCCAATATAATTATCTATTTGTTAATTTGATTTAATTCTTATAATTAAATAAATATACATGGTAGGTATATTTTAGAAAATATCCAATAATAAAATTAAATTTTGTCGACTTATTTGTTATAACCGTGAAAACACCTGATAACTGTTCTGTATAATTATCAAAAAATATAATTTTATTACCTACCTCCTGTATGCTTTTTCATATTTGAACGGCCGTTTCGAGCACTTTTCGCTGTAGGCGGATTGTCCGTTCGGGAATCGAATTTCACCCGAGATGACTGATAGCTAGACACTCAAACTTAGAATCCGAATTTCCGATTTCAACACACATACGAGAACCGGACACACAAGCCCGGTGCATGGTCTGCGATCCGACGTAGTCGGATTGCCTACCTGACTAGCTACTTGCATACGAGCGACTTACACCCCCACTGCATCTGACACTCGGGAATCGACTTTCACCCGAGATGACTGATAACTAGACATTCAAACTCAGAACCCGATTTCCGATTTCAACACACATACGAGAACCGAACATACACGCCCGGGGCATGGTCTGCGATCCGACGTAGTCGGATTGCCTACCTGGCTGGCTGTGTCTTACGATTGATTTGAATCGCATGACTTACGACTAGATACTCTTCCGAGTTCAATAATGACCTTATTCGCGGTCCTCGGTAAATTTATAGTCGGCGCGCGGCCCTACTTTTGGCCCGGCGGGCCCGCGGCGACGGACGTCGCGTGCGATACGAGCGTCGCCGTCGCGCGCGTTTTTTGCCGTTTTTTTTCGAAAATTCGAGTTTTACGCGTTTTAGGGCGTATCGACCTCCCCGTTTGGATCTTATTCGCGTTCCCCGCTAAATTTATAGCCGGCGCGAGGCCCTACTTTTTCAAAAACGAGCCCCGGGGAGGAGCGACGTCGCGGAAACGAGAGTAGGTACCGATTACGTATCGCTATATACAGGCATAAATACATGCGTCTCGAGGTTCGATTTTTTTCGCAAATCTCGCGTTTTATACGTCAGAGGGCGGCGGATCCGGAGGTCCGCTCGCCGAAGCGGTCGGATCCCCCGCTCAAACGCCTTTTGACGGCCGTCCAAACGGCGTTCGCCTTTCGCGTGCACGGCGACGTGGCTTAAGGGCCAGTTGTACCAGTCTAGTTTAAACTAGAGATTACCTATCTAAACTTGGTTTAAAAATTAAACCAAGGTTACAATTTTCCATGTTGTTCAATGGTAGTTTAAACTACAGATAGTTAAACTAGGTTTATCAGAGAAGTCAGTGGATTCTATGAACGTTAGGACAACTACACCACATCAATACTATTATTGTCAGTGCATTATCACTTCTTGTTTGATAATTGATATGATAGCATAATAATTAATAACATTAATTTAGAATTTCAGAATAATATTAATCTTTATTTTTATTAATCTTTATTCTTTTATACTTTAAAGTTTTATAAATTTATTTTATTTCATACATATAAAACATAATTTTCTAATACATAAAAATTATTAAGAAATGACTCCAATTAAAAAAAGAGCCACCAACTTTTCCTACAAAGAAGAGAAAACTTTGCTCGCTCTGGTTAAGAAATATGCTTCAACGATCGAATGCAAAAGAACAGACATAAACTCAAACAAATTAAAAGCAGCTTCATATGAAAAATTAGCTATAGAATTTAACAGTGTTTGTGGTGAATGTTATCGGTCACCCAAAACTCTTCGTAGTAAGTATGAAAACATAAAAAAATGTGGCAAAAAAGTGTTTTCTGATGAAAGAGCATACCTACGTGGTACTGGTGGAGGACCTGCAAAATCCACCTCTTCATCAGAGATACAATCAGAGCTTTAGGAAATTCTTGGGAATCAGATGACTGGTTTTAATTCAAAGTTTGATGATGACAGGAATCTTACCATACCGGGAACAAGTAATGTTATTAACTCGAGTAGTAATAGTGGTATGATTTTGGCTTCAAATACTGGATTGAAACCAATTGATGTAGTTTTGGATTGGTCTGAATATAGTCCAGACATGTTAAGAACTCGTCCCTCTCATGTACTTCAACCAGTCTCTCAACAAAATATGTTTGATGTATCTTTTAATGAAGAACCCGAAAATATAGATAGTGAAGGAGAACCAGTGATTGAGGGTAGATAAAAACCTTACTGGTTATGTGATTATGTGATCTATTATCCATTTTATTTTAAGTTGACTACAGAGCTGAAACTTTGAAAGATAAAAACATTATGGAGACAGTAGTAGATGATCGTCAAAATTCTGGTAATGTCCCTATTCAAAAAGAAATTAAAGGTAAAAAAATAATGTTAGTGTTGTGTAGGTAGATCTATATAGGTACCTACTAAATATATACCTAATTTACTAACCTAATATATTGCTCTTTTTAAATTGAATAATAATAATGCATATTGCATACCCACATAAAATAGTATCTATTAATTTTGTAAAATTCCAAAATACTAAAATAAAACTAAAAACTGTATTGTATTATATTATATTAAAACACTTAAGAAATGCTAATTAATTTATGCCTCAACATGAATAATGCATACATTACATGTAAATTGTGGGTATTGATATTAATATTGAGTTTTGAAGAAAGTTAAATATTAATTTAAACAAATTTAAAAATAAGAAAATGTTGGTAGATTGTATTGAAAAGTTAAACTTTGATAATAATACGTAGTATAGTATAGTTTAATAATAATAATAATGAAAATAATAATGAAATATTATTTTTTATTAAGTAGTAAGTACCTAACTTTATAATTTCATATTTCATAAAACGTTTTACCCATATCCGTGTTCCAAACACATTTTTTTTAATTTCACATTTTGTATTTAATTGACAAGATCATTGTAATGAGCTATCAGTCAACTATTATTTTTTCCTAAAAATAAAACTTAAAATTTTAAAAATTTAGTTCATTTCATTGACCATACTTACTTGATTAAAATAAAGAAAGTAAAAAGTTTTAATGAATTTATCAATATTAAGTTACCTTGGACAATTTTAAATTTTCAACAATTTTCTATAAATATATATATAATTCTATATACATTTTCAACTATATTATATGGAAAATAAATGTTAATGTTATTTTTGTAGAGTAAGTTTGTTTGCAGTATACATACATTTCCATTATAATAATTTAGAAACTTGATGAAAATTTAAAATTGTCCAAGGTAACAAATTTATTAAGCTTGACAAATTTATTAAATATTATTAAACATATTAATTTCTTGATTTTCAATGATGTATAGGTGTTTCCAAAGTATAATTGCAAATGTATTTAAAATAATTAAAATATCACAATGTAGGCCGTGCTCGTAACCGTCCATTACAAGATAAGCTTACTAAATGGGCCTCTTCCAAAAAAAACTTAGTAGGACTTCAGGAAGAACTAATGAGGAAGGAGCATGACGTAAGATTGAATTAATGAATTCCAGACATAAGAACTTTGTTGAAATAGAAAAACGAGAATCAGATCAAAGAATAGAGCTTATGAATCAAAAGCATGCCAAAGAAATGGAACTTTTAGATTTAAAATTAAAGGCTTTTCGAAATCAATAGTTAGGTATATACAATTACCATACTATAAAAAACTGCTTGTTTAAAATTGTTAATCTATATTAAATTAAATTATTATATCATGTTTGTCTTGATAACTACAAATTAAATTTTACATTGTTTCAAAGTATCTAATTAAAATGTTTCTTGTAATTTCATTTGCCCCATTAGGTCGACGATTTTGTTCATCCGTCCCTTGTTCAAAAAATGATAGATTGATTAGGTTTTCCATTTCTGTACTTATATTGGGTACTATTTCATTTAAGTCTATAGCAATGTTATGCAATACTGCAGTTGCCACAATGATTGATTCAACTTTTGACACATGGATATTTATTCCAACTGATGAAATTGGGAATCTACGCTTATACACTCCAAAACTTCTTTCAATACAATTTCTCGTTCTTATTATTGATTCGTTATATAATTGTTCAGTTCGTGTTGATGCAATTGACCACTTTGTCAATAGAAATGGTCTGATTGGATATCCACTATCAAGTATGAGTAAACTATCACCCATTTCTCATCTCTCAAATTTTCCTCGTATTGCGGAGTTGTTAAAAATTGTTGAATCGTGAGCACTACCTTGCCATCTTGCTACATTGTTCATAAATTTAAGATTTGAATTACATATTGCCTGGACATTAAAAGAGAAGTATTGTTTTCGATGTCGATATATTTCTGCATCCTCCCCTCCAGGTGATCTAATTTTGATATGGGTGCAATCAATAACACCAATGCACCTTGGGAATTTACATTTTGCATAGAACTCTTGCCTAGTTACTGAAATTTCTTCTTCTGTCTCAGGGAACCTAATAAACTTAGAACAAAGTCTAGCTATAGCTCTTGATACACGTGTTATAGTTCTTGAAGCAGTTGATTTATGCACCCCCACAAAATTACCACACACAACCAAAAACGAACCTGACGCAAAATACCTCAAAGTCATTAGTATTATTTGTCTTGATGTAACGGCAAAGTTCCTGTAAAATTATAAAATCCATGTAATACCTACATTCTTAAGGTAAAATAAAATAAAATAAAATATCAGTTAGTACAAAAATGTTTCAGAATTAGTAGTGCCGAAGTAATATGTTTTAAGTGTATCAATGAATTTAATAATAACTTATACCCACCTACCCCTACAGAGTAGAACATCTAGATTGTGGAGGGCTTAATTTTGTAAATTATTTAGTTATAAATTATTAAATGTTTTTATTTTCATAGCTAGGTAACATTATACATTGAATAGAAGATTCCTCATATTTTTTTCTACCCTTAACAAACAAAGTAAGTAGTAATCAAGTTTACCAGAATGTTAAGCTATTTACATAATAGTAAGATATAGTCAATTTTTAAATTTTTTATTTAAATTATTAAATTGGATAATTTATATTAGGATTATTTATAGGAGGACACAACGTCTCCACTCAGTATCATTTTTTGTAATGTTAACAGATGCTCACAGATTTACACTATATGCAATGATTTATCATTGAACTCAAATATAACACAATGCATAGTTAGCATACAATGCAATCCTAACTACTGTAGGTACAACAGAGGCGCAGAGTAACCTAACCCACTTGTCCTCTTTATTATTAAGTACTATTTGGTATTTTATTTTATTTTTATTCAGACGCATATCCTGGAGGAAAGCTTAGCTTGTTAGTTGTACATAACTTTAATTACCTGTCTGTTGGATGTTCAATTTCTGGTCGAATTAGATCATGTACATACAATACTGCTGGTTTTGATAGACGAAACCTTTCTACAAACTCAAAATCACGAAGACATTGAAAATAATCTGGACGCTGCCTGAATATTCTTGGTATTCGATGTTCATTCGCAAGAAAGTTTATAAGTTCAACAAAATCCTCATCCTCCGATATTTCGTTATTCATTTTTAATTAAGTAGAAATAATTATTTGCACAATAAATTTTGAGAACACAAATGATCACAATATCACAGTATAATAAATAATAATTCATAATTGTCAAAATGAATGGATGATGGATCTATGGCAAAAATATTGCTAAACCTAGTTTAAACCATCAAGATCGATGGTTTATCTAAACTTGCTTTTAAACTGGGTTTAAATGTTAAACTAGTCTTGTACAACATATGATTTGGTATTAAACTGAGTTTAAGAAAAATCTAATTTAAACTTAGTTTAAACTAGACTGGTACAACTGGCCCTAAGAGTCATAGATTTGACTCGGTTTTTCATCTCGGTAGGTGGCTAGGTAGGTTAGGCGTTACGACAAGTTACTCGAGGGTCGTTGTTTCGAACCCGGCCGCCGGGATTTTCGATAATTTGCGGTGGCCGTGTTAAATCCCAATCCTACGAAATCCAATCAGTGTCGTATAGACTCAATTAATGATATTAATATGTGATATTTTTATTTAATATTATTACAGATAAGCATACATCTGTGACATTAGGTTATTGGTAAATACACAATTATATAAATACTATACAGATTTATGATGTTCATACCAACTATAATAAAAAAATTGTCTACTTACTAAGTATAGAATAATATATCACATATTATAATGGTGTTTTACAATGGGTAGAACACAACACGAGTACAAATATAAAAAGTTAAACAAACAATTATAGAACTACTTTACATACTTGGCATTTACAGCATCAGTTTTCAAACACTACAACACAGATTTATATTTTTTCACTAATGTAATTAGTAATTCTTCTTCGGAAGACGTAAAATTGGTAGTACGCTTCTTAGCAACTATACAAGACATCAATAGTTAATCATTGATTAAAATTTGATCACTGATTAGCTAATCGATGTTTAACTACAGAACGGTACAACTGGCCCTAAGGGTCATAGATTTGACTACGTTTTTCATCTCAGTAGGTGGCCAGGTAGGTTAGGCGTTAGAGCAGGTGACACGAGGGTCGTGATTTCGAACCCGGCTGCCGGGATTTTCGATAATTTGCGGCGGCCGTGTTAATTTGTTTTTTTTTTTCCGTCATAAAAGTATGATTAACAGAAATGTTCCGTTTTTTTCAAAATTCGAGTTTTACCGCCCTTACGCACTTCGTTAGGATTTCGCCCGTTATTCCCGTAATAGATTTATATTTTACGCGATTTTTAATATATTAACGTTTGTTTAGTGTCTTATTATATCCATTAATATATATTTATTACATTTTCAATAATGTGTAGGTACTGCGTTATGACTTATGAATTATGATTCGTGTCCTGTGTTCACACATGTTATATTATAGGTATATAGGTATTGTGTTATTGTGTAGGTATGTGTTTAATGTTTATGCATGCATGTGTAATATTACGATTTAGGAGCGACACTGCGCGCGATACTCTCTACGTACGATCGTTATTATAAATACGTCATGGAGGTTCGACGCGGTATTCCACGCACCAACATGATGTTAGACCCGTGGTTACCAATATTATGATAACGGTTCCAAGACTTTGATGGGATACAGTACGCGGGGTCGGCTTACACTCGAACTTAGGTGGAGTGGAGCCGCGGGTTGACAACTTTGGCGACGCGAAACGCACAACCTGCGTCCTGCCTCAACTCGTGACCGGCGCTCTTGCAACGCACATCAACCCGGAAAAGCCTAATACAGTTATACGTTGTATTATATTATAATATTCGGTGCTTTTCTTGGAGTTTTTGCTTTTTGCATTGGGCGCTTTTCACATACCGGTGAGTACGACTTTTATATCTCCTACAATAATAATATATATTAAGATAAACTACAGGTGTATTCATGGCAGCGTGTATCGCGAACGAACATATTTTCACCACGTTTTTCGTCATTCGTTTTCCGCGCGTTTCGTGTTTTTTCGTACACCGCAAAATGTACTTTGAATACCTATAATGTTTTTTGTATCCGCATTCGTATTAGCTGTGAGAGGTGTAGACGCGTAAGTCCGTTGGCCGTTTCGGCGCGTTACCACGTGTTTTATCGCTTGGAATTTTGCGTTAATAAAAAGCTGGGGACCTATGTAATTTTTATATTTTGTATGTACATCACGTAAGCCGGTGTGTACCTATTATTTCTAAAAATGACACACGAGTCGCCAAGTGTCTTACATCACCGCTGATAACGAACTGACACCGTCGTCCGTCATTATAATATTCGATTCATATAGAATATTTGAGTTTTTCATATTATTTAGTATTTACTTTTTACTTATTATTATACTTATAATATAGACTATTCAAAATGGTCAAACGATGTGTCATCTGCGGAATTGTGGACAACATCGATGGAGTTTCAGTACACGGGTATTTACAATTATTTTACACATCACGTTGGTGCATAGCAATGTAATAAAATCAATAATATTATGTCACCTTTAGATTTCCAACAATCGACGTGTATCGAGTCGAGTGGACGGCATTTGTGGTGGACCGCGGTTTTCCTGTGACCAACTCATCGAAGCTGTGTTCGAGGCATTTTGTCCGCGGTGTTGACTACGCTGCAGGAAATGCACAACAACGACGTCTGCGGCACGCAGCAGTGCCGTCTTTGGTGAGTGTAGAATTCATAATATGTTCAATCCATCATTTGACTCTATACCCGTATGGCTGGACTGCTTCAGTAATAATTACACTTTGTCACTAATACTGTTGTGTACTCTCATGAGTTTATAATGTACCTACTGTGTATGTTAGCAGCCTGACTTAATTGAATAACTCAATGACATTCAACGTTTTTGTTCTGACATACGAGTAATACATATTTTAAGCTCATACAAGGTACTGTTTAATACACGATATCAAGTGAATGACATATTATAACAAAAGTCATGGTATACATTTCACTTTATTGCCTTCTCATAACACCATATCAAGTTTGATCAATTTACACAACATTCACTATATGATACTTAATATAGTGTTAGATAGTGTAGACCACTTTTTAAATAATATTATTCAACAACAATTTCATTTCTGTACATGACTTAGATACCCACTTATAATTTACTATACTGCACTGGCTCGGTACAACATTCTTCAAACTAAATGCCTATATTATCATAAGAATTCCATTCAGCTTATTATATTATTATTATTATTATTATTATTATTATTATATTGTATGTATAGAAAGCAAACTGTAGAATAACTTGAACGACATTCAATTGTGTTTCCGCTGTTTTAGATTTCAGTTGCATATCAAACACTGGGTCAAGCTTATTGTAATATCTAGATTAACTTATAACTATTCTAATATATCAACTTTTACTATTGGTATATTAACCTAAACAGAACACTTAACGTTTTCTTACACAGTTCTCAATACTACTACTACTACTACTACTACTACTACTACTACTACTACTACTACTACTACTACTACTACTACTACTACTACTACTACTACTACTTAGGTACTTAGTACATATGGCTACTCTCATTTATTTGTAAGTACCAATGATATAATTTCACATCCAATGACAATAAGTAGTGTCTAACCTACGGTTGAAATTTGTTACATGTTTAATTATTCACTGTGCTCTTAGATACATATTATATGCATTGTTTCTGTACATAACTCTTTGTGAATTGTATACTGGATAAGTATTTTATCATTTCACGTGTTGTCTTATTGTTAGCAATTTATACAACTAACTTTGTTTGTACTACAGTGTAACATATTTACTACTATATTCTTCTTTTTATTGTTGGAAGTTAAAATTCTGTATTCAATTACACTTTCTTTTTATTCATTTTGTTAAAATGATAAACTGTATATCCACTCCTACGAAATAGGTAGTGGAAGTCACAGTTAACTGTCTGTTGGGTATTTACAACCAATAAACAAAATAATACTACTACTACTACTACTTACTACTGACCTAGGTATACTCTCCTTTATTTGTAAGTTGTGTACTAGATAGGCATTTCTAAAGTTAACACAATAGATTTGTTTACGTTTATTCCGTGTTAATATTCACTGTGATCTTAGATACATATTATATAAATCTGTACATAACTTAGGTTACTCTGCTATACCTACTTATACTTTACAATACTGTACTGGCTCGGTACAACATTCTTGAAAACTAAATGTCTATTTTATCATAAGAATTCCATTCAGCTTATATTATATTATAATTGTATGTATAGAATAACTTGAACGACATTCAATTATGTTGCCACTGTTTCAGATTTCAGTTGCATAACAAACGCTGGGTCAAGCTCTTACATTGATTAAAATTTGATACCTAGATTAACTTACAACTATACCTATATATCAACTTTGAAATAAACAGGATACTTCACGTTTTGATATATAAATTAACATTTTCATAATGTTACTACTACACAAAGTAGGTATTACTAGACTCTTTACTAATCTCTCCTTTTTTGTGAATTGTGTAGGTACTGGATAAGTGTTTTATCGTAGTGTTCATCACTTTCTTTACTGTATTTATACAACTAACTTTATTTGTAACACAGTGTAACATATTATTTACTACTGATGTGTGTTATTTGATACATAGTGGTGATAGATATAGGTGTTCTTGATTTTGTCACATTGAATAGGTACCCAGTATGATTTTATTAGTGTAACAAAAACCTTACATTCAACTTATCATATAATAATTTCATATAAATGCACTATGAGTACATACACTTACTGTTGTGTATGAACACACAACCATTAAAAGTTCAACTCTTTGTATTTTAACTTTTACTATGGGTATTCACAACACAACCAATGAACAAAATACTTAAACATTTTCTTACATCTTACTACTATTCCTACTACTGCTACCATTACTTACACCTGACCTAGGTGTGTACTAGATTATGTAGTACTTTAGAAATAACACTTACTGTTATACAGTGCAATACGTTTTTACAATGTTTCAAAGTTATTGTTGTTAGGTAGAATGATTATAACCATGTATGAATGCGCAACCATTTATACATTCTTCTGTGAATTTCTTTGTTTTTTGATTGGCTCTTGATTTTAAAGTTAAAATTGTTTACTACAATGACAATTTTAGATTATAATACAATGTAAAAGATTGTACCTATTAAGGTTAGGTTAAGCTTTGAGTATTGATTTGACGTTCAATGCACAACAAAATATTAGATATTTAATATTGTACCTACTATAAACTCAAGTTATTACTATCAAGTTATTGTCGTTGGATTTAATAGTTCATTCAACCAAACATATGTGTTTTTTCATAGTGTTCAATACATTATTTACTTTATTTATAGTGGTGATAAATATAGGTGTGCTTGATCTTATCACATTGAAGACTCTTTGAAATTAGTGTAACATAAACCTTGCATTCAACTTATCCTATAAGAATTTCATATAAATGCACTTATTGCATATGAGTATACACGGTATAACACATGAGCACATTACACCTAACCAATACGAGATTATATTAAATATATATGAACACACAACCATTAAAAGTTCAACTCGCCGTATTTTAACTTTTATTATTAGTATTTACAACCAATTAACAAAATACTTATACTATTTACTACTGACTCGGGTCTACTCTCCTTTAATTGTAAGTTAGACATGTTTATGATATTTAAACGCCCATATAATCTCATAGAAATGCACTTAACCATGCTACATTACCAAATAAACCATAGATTACCAATGTTTACATAACTGATATTGTATACTTAACATTGTGTGTTCGAGTGAAAGTAATTATATACATTCTACTGTTTTTTTTTTTATTAGACGTTGTTACTAACACATTAGTGCAGCAGTTCTCTTTGAGTATAGATTTTGACGTTCAATGCACAAACATAATATTATATAATATTTAATTATTTAGAATTATAAAAAACCTTAATATTGTACCTATTCTAAACTGTACCTAACTTTTAGGTACTTGGTGATGACGCGGATGGAGAGGAGGACGTGGAAGGAGTGATGGTCCAGATGGACGTAGTGGAGGTCCAGAGAGAGGACGTGGACGTGGTCGACCGTCAGGTGGAGGAGAATGGGGAAGTGGAAGTGGCAGAAGTCCAGATGGATGGGATTGAGGACGTGGAGTACGTGGAAGTGGTAGAGGATGTGGAAGTCGAAGTGGCAGAGGAGGTGGCAATGGTCGACGTCGGGGCGGAGGAAGTGGAAGTATATGAGGTGGAAATGGTCGAGGAAGTGGAAGTGGCCGACGACGGGGTGGAGGACGACTACCAGGTAGAAGATATCGAGTACGTGGTAGTGGTCGAACTACCCATAGGTCGTGCGCCAATGATTAACCGGCGTGCGGGCGTAACACACCCCCTTCCAGAGCGGCACTACGTGGGGGCGTTGGACAAAGTCTGCAGACATTGTTACGCCCGCCACTTCAGTGGGGAGCAAACAACCCGGGGTCACTTCTCCACGTGTTGTAACAACGGCCAAGTGGTCGCTGCAGGACAACACGCGTTGTTACCAGTACCATATTTAATACAGAGTTTGTTTATAGATGATTCCCAGGATGGTCGAAGATTCCGAGCGGAAGTACGGCGGTTCAACAACCTACTGGCATTCGCTGCGTTTGCTCCAACGCACACGACAGGCGTTTGCCAGGGCGGGGACCGCCTGTGTTTATTGTACACGGTCAGACATATCGGACGACCAATCGTGAGGTGGCCGTCGCCCCGGAAAATGCGTACAACTGTCAGTTGTATTTCTTGGAGTCCGCAGAAGCCAACCACCGGGGCCTTGATATTGCACGACGGGCAAATCGTGAACTGTGCGAAATCGTGATGGGTTTATTGGACGGTTTGCTGCGGGGCATCAATCCGTACGCAATGGCTTTTATGTAAGAAAACTTAAACTATTGTATTTATGAACACTAGAAATGTGAATTTCCCCTTAGAGTAAATACATTTTACACAAACCTTTCTTACAGTAGATAAAAAAAAAAAAAAAAACATTTACCAATATAGACTTGATAATGATTTAAAATAATGTATACATAGCAAATAGTTTAGAACTCCTCCTTATTAGTTATTTGAAATAACTAAGGTACTTAGTCAGGTTAGGTTAGCAACTCTCACCGCTACCGATATAGAGTTAAATGGATTGAATGGTCGGATGTTTTTATTACACATAATATACAATTATTTCTAACAATATCATTGATACACTAATACACCAATTACTATTGATTAATACACTATAGGTAATATGATTTATTCTCAGCTCTTTGCAATCAAAATTCACAATTATTTGTACACATCATGTGGAGTGTGTTTAACATAAATATATAAATATATTTGTTTCAGGAACATGCGTCAGGTGTGGCTGGCAGAAAGAGCCCTGGCCGACCCCGCAGCCGCTCCACCTAGACCAGTCAGAATGAATTTCGTTGAAGATGCGGCCCGAGATAGGGGCCGAAACAACCTGCCTACCGCAAATGAAGTTGCGGCCGTTTTCGTAGGTGAAGGTGGTAATCCTCCAAGACACATCGATCTGGTCATCTTCGACAACAATCCAATCGACATGCAATACAGGACGCAAAGGATACCTGCGGGTTAGTACACCTCACACACACACATAATATTATAACAGATGTCGTAACTGCTACCAACGAAGAGTTAAATTACACCCCACCTTTACTACATTTTGGACATTCTTTTGAAATTGAATTACTTAATAACTAGGTAATACGTTATGTCAACACCGACTTCATCCCTTTCACTTTTGCAGTAATACTTATTACATTAACAGTTTGAGTTTGTTGTGTGATAAAACAAAAGTCATGACATTATTATTCATTTAGTACATAACTCTCATCAATTTTTGTAGTGATAGTATTTTATAGTTACATTAGTTCAACGCTTAATTCACTGTTCTCTTATTTCATAATTTGTGTATACTTAATAACTAACATCACTTAGAAGCCCACCTTAGAGTTCATGTTTTAGATTATTTTATAAATTACTGCTATACACACAAGTACACGACCCAATCATAACAATAAATAAATAACTGGTAAATATCCCACCACGCATACATTCTGGACATTCTTTTGAAATTTAATTAGTTATTCACTCATTAATTAGGTCAAAACCGACATACATAATAATACTTATTAAATTAACAGTGTAAATTCATTGTGTTGTTGTGAAACAAGCCATTACATTATTATAAATTTAAAACAACCTAGATCAACGTAATACCTATCACATATTATTGTCTCATCGCGATTTTCCTCCTAAATATATTTACCTAACTTTTGTGGTTCTATAAAACATTATGTAGGTACTTGCTATAATAATAAATAACAAATAGATATAAATAACTTCTAAATAGAGTTAAAGAATCATAGTTTCGTATAGATTCATAGTTTTGATTTCACAGTATATAATATACTTAATAACTACTAGCACTTACAATATTATAGCCGATCTTAGAATTAATATTTTCTATACATTATTTCATACATTTCTTTGGCGGTTCTACAAATTACAAACACCAAACGTATCTCCATAAACCAACTGTCAGCTACTACAGACCTTTGGCTTAGCAATTAATTTAATATTCATTATATTTCTCGAGGTTTGTCTCACTCGGATACCATGTTGTATCCGCTGTTCTTCCCGTACGGCGAGGCCGGTTGGCATAACGAGATGTTGCAAGAGGGCTCTCGACGAAATAACGTCCGCAGTCGAAACTCTATAAGAGAGTTTGCGTGCTACCGCTTGGCCATTCGATACGATGGAAATAACGACACGAGGCACCAACGGTTCAGTTCGATACATCAGGGCCGGTCCTTGTTTCACCAGTTCCTGTGCGACCAATACGTTCAGATGGAAACCAACAATCTGAACTACATACGTGAGCATCAGGCAGAAATCTTTGCCGAAGCGTATCAAGGGTTGGTGGACCATGTGAACGAACGTCTCATCATCGATCCTATGGCGGTCGGCCGTAGGGTCATTTTACCGTCGACGTTCGTGGGCAGCGACCGTTACAACAAGATGTGTTATCAAGACGCCATGGCCATGGTCCCCAGCAAAGGGAAGCCCGACCTGTTCATAACGTTTACGTGCAATCCCAGGTGGCAGGAGATCACGGAAAACCTGGCGCGTCACAGCTATGCCAATGACAGGCCCGAACTCACGGCCAGGGTGTTCAACCTGAAACTACAGGACCTACTTTGTGACCTAACTGTTAATCGTGTATTTGGTGATGTCGACGCTTACGTATATACAATAGAGTTTCAGAAACGCGTACTGCCCCATGCGCACATACTCCTGATCCTGGCGGAGGATTGTAAGTTTCGCACCGCGGCGGACGTCGACGACGTGGTTTGCGCCTTCTTGCCGGACCCGGAGACCGACAGGCGCTTACACGACTGCGTGAAGTCCCACATGATACACGGACCGTGCGGAAGAGTCAACCCGCAGTGTCCGTGCATGGTGAACGGCAGTTGTTCGAAAGATTTCCCGAAAGCGTACGCAGAGGAGACTGTGTACGTCGGGGAAGGCGGTTATCCAAAGTATCGCCGACCGGACGACGGCCGAGTGGTACCTGTGAGAGGTCATGCGGTCGGTAACGGGTGTGTAGTGCCATACAACCCTTACCTTCTGGCCAAGTACGACGCGCACATCAACGTCGAGATATGCACGTCCATAAAGAGCGTCATGTATATCTATAAGTACATATACAAGGGACACGACCGTGTGACATTGCAGGTGGAGGAAGAAGATGAAACTAAAAAGTGAGTCTTAACCTTACACTACACTTAGCGATATGAACATAATTTCTCAATCGAACGTGTAAATAAATCATAAATATATAATAATATATAAGATAAAATAACGTCTAGATGTGTATGGTATAATGATTATAATAATAATACGTTTATTTAGTGTGTTCAGTGTGTATTTCATTATGATGTTGCTTGGTGCAAAAAGGGCCAATGTCATATTTTGACAATCTTCAGGTATTCAATCTTTAATCTTATTTTGGAACTCTAAACATTATATTTGTTTTTATTTCATTGTATGACTCTCATTTTGTTTTCAAGAATAAATATGTACGTTTCAGTTTGACATTGGCCACCCAGAAAAAATAAAATTGCTTTGGTTTCGACATTGGCCAAAAACTAAAATTTTTAATAAACATTTTTATTCAAATATTTCTACATTTCAATAATAATATTCCATTGAGCATAATATTAGTAACTTCTACATTTGTAAACTTTATCTAATTTTGACCCGAGTGACATAAGTAAATTTTAATGACATTGGTCAATTAATAATCTCAATTTTGCCAAAATGTGACATCGACCCTTCTTGCACCAAGCGACAGAATTCGCCGTTTCGACGGTTTTCTCGACTTTTTCAACTATACTCCGGCCCACGAGAGAGTATCCCGCCGCCCGACGAAAACTCGTCCGATTCCGCGCATTCCCCACTACTCGGCATGCCGACAGCTGCCCGGCACCGGCCGGCAGCGCACGACGCTATACAGTGTGGGTTGTAATATAAACTGTTTACAGACTGTTGTAGCGTTTGTGTTTTTGTTCTGCGTCGTCGCGTCGATTATTAATTGTATCATCTGCTTCGTGTACACAGCGCGCTTATTTTTTAAAAATATTATTTGCACTGTGATCTGTGATATACTAATATTTTCAAAATGAGTGACAATGAGACCATGAGTACAAACACTTCTGTCACGCCGGCTGTTGACAATTTGCAGAATCAACAAGTATCATTGAGTTCACCCGTTAAAAAAAATCGATGTGGAGCGGTAAGCATTTTTCAATTATTTTAAATTATATATTTTAAAATTGGTAAACGGAAAAAAACCATGGAAACAAAAACCAAATTTTTAAATTTTGCTATATTATGTTATATATTATAGTTATGTCATAGTTTTAATTTTCTAATTAAAAATGTAGATCAATAATCCAGCTTATACTATAATTCAAAACAATTGTATCGGTAACATTATAATAATATAAATTCTATTCATTTTTTAAATATTTTTTTTATATATATTTTTTTTGTAGTTTTTAATACGATTACTTTTCTGTTTTTTTTTATTATACTTCCATACAGCTTACAAAATATATAAGAAAATATCAAAACCTTTTTTAAAATAAGTTACTTCAATACAAACATTGGTTGCTAGAGTAATAATAATAATAATAATAATAATAATAAAAATAATTTATATTATAAATTAATTTTACAATAAGTTATATCTTACAAATATGCACATAAAATGCGTCTGTAAGAAATAATTATGTTTATATACTTTTAAGGCTAGGCTTAGGTTAGACACGGAAATATTACTCTTAAAACTGAAAATATAGTATAATAAAGTTAAGCTGGTTTTTATGTATGAAAATAATAAAAATATATTGTAGGTATGAACTTATGTCTAATGAAATAATATGACATAAAATAGCTTTTGTTTTTTTATTCCGTGGTTTTTATTTTTTTGTTTGGTTTTTTTTCCGAGATTCTTTAAAATTATATAAATAGTACTAGCCAGCATACATTTTTTACTTAACTGCATATTTGTTTCAGTTCGTTGGAAGCAAACAGAGAACATTGGTAATTAATATGTATAAGGCCAAAATTCAAAAACAGCCAGATGCGAAGTTCAATAATTTAATGAAAATAATATCCGAAGAAAGCGGCATTGGATACACTACAGTTTGTAAAACTGTAAGAAATTATAAAAACAATAAAGAAGTGAAGTCACCCAATAAAACAAAAAATCGTCCAACAATCAACGACAAAGTCGACGATTTTGAGAAAAACGCTATCAGGCAAAAAATCCATGGATTTTGGATTAAAAATGAGATTCCAACATTAAAAAAAATCGTTCAGGCCATCAGTGATGATATGGAGTTACCTACAATACCCAGGACATCTTTGCAGCGTATTTTAAAAGAATTGGGGTTTGAATATACGAAGAGAAACCGGAACAGCGCCCTGACCGAGAGAGGAGATATTGTGGTATGGCGGCAAAAATATATTCTAGACATACGACGTTATAGGAATGAAGGTCGAACAATATATTTTCTCGACGAGACATGGGTGAATGCGGGAGAGACTTGCAACAAGGTGTGGATGGACAAGACAATCAAATCGCACAGAGATGCTTTCCTAAAAGGACTGTCGACCGGGCCAAAAAATCCGACAGGTAAGGGCAAGCGATTAATTGTTGTTCATATCGGCTCAGCTGAGGGTTTCGTCGAGGGTGGTCTACTGTGTTTTGAGTCAAAAAAAAACACAGCAGACTACCACGATGAAATGAATGGGGACACCTTCTATGACTGGTTTTGCGGAATTTTGCCTAAACTGAAAGATAATTCCGTGATAGTCATGGACAATGCTTCCTACCATTCCGTCAAACTGGACCCCATTCCCACAAATGCTTGGAAAAAGGACAAAATTGTACAATGGTTAAGTTCCAAAGGTTGTAGTATCGAGACGCCGATGGTCAAACATTTAATGTTGGACAAGGTCAAAGAAATTAGACATCTTCATGACAAATATGTGATTGACGAAGAAGCATCAAAATCCAATAAAATTGTATTGCGTTTGCCGCCTTACCATTGTGAGTTAAACCCAATAGAGTTGGCGTGGACGGCTGTGAAAAATCACGTAAAATATAATAATACAACGTTCAAGCTAAACGACGTACAAAAATTACTGGTCGATGGCGTCAATCTTGTAACACCAGACATGTGGGCCAATTTCGTCAGACATACCATCAAAGAAGAAGATAAATTGTTCAATATCGATTTCATTACTGAAGAATTTGAAGAAGAAGGAACATCTCACGTATTGACAATTACAGGAGATACTTCTTCCGATTGTTCCGATTAATTTTAAATTGTGTATAGTTATAATAATAATAATAAGTTGTTTTTTATATTTATGACGTGTACCTATATGTACTAAAATATTTTATAATAATAATATATATACATAATAAGTTGTTTTTTATATTTATGACGTGTACCTATAGCTATTAAAATATTTTATAATACAGTAGACGCCGCTTATAAGACTCACGGATATAAGGTTCAGTCGCTTATTAGACTCAAAATCGCCTGGAACCTAACCTAACCGGACGTATCCAAATACATTAAAAAAAAATCGGTTGTAAGACTCAACACTTCGGTTATAAGACTCAAATTTCCATCACCGTGGTAATAATTTTAATATATAATACGAATACGAACAGTATATTTTCGGAATATTAGAACAAAATAAAAAACAAACTAAAATTACAAATTTTTTTCAAAATAAATAATAAATACATTATATGTACAACGATAAAACGTTATTAAATAACGATGAAATTGTATCAATTAAAAAAAAAAATAGTCATCGTATGTTTGTACGTATGGCACTACATCACTCTGTATAATGTATGTAATCACTGCATACACTCTGTATTCACTTCATGGCATGCCGCAGTCGCGGAAATAGTGGGGGAAATGTGGCCTCGGAACGGTATCCGCCGTCAGTATGCATGCGCAAAACGAGGATACTCTCTCGTGGGCCGGAGTATAGAGTCGCGTTTAGCACCTCTACGAGACGTCCGACCTGCCCGTCGGAGACGTATTCGAGTTCCACGCTAAATTTATAGCCGGCGCGTGGCCCTACTTTTTCATAAATGAGCCCCGGGGTGGAGTGGCGTCGCGGAAACGAGAGTAGGTACTGATTACGTATCGCTATATACAGGCATAAATACATGCGTCTCGAGGTTCGATTTTTTTTTCGCAAATCTCGCGTTTCATACGTCAGAGGGCGGAGGATCCGGAGGTCCGCTCGCCGAAGCGGTCGGATCGCCCCCTCAAACGCCTTTTGACGGCCGTCCAAACGGCGTTCGCCTTTCGCGTGCACTGTAACGTGGCTTATGAGTCATACATTTGACTCTTAACTTCATCTCAGTAGGTGGCTTGGTTGGTTAGGCGTTAGGACAGGTGACTCGAGGGTCGTGGTTTCGAACCCGGCCGCCGGGATTTTCGTTAATTTGCGGCGGCCGTGTTAAATCGTAATGAATTTTTTTTTCACTTTTTTTTTTTCGTCGTTTCGCTATCAGTTCCGTCTTATCGTATTTAACGAAAATGTTCGGTTTTTTTTTTAAATTCGAGTTTTAGCCCGTTTCGGTCGTATCCCCCTCCCCGTTTGGATCTTATTCGCGTTCCCCGCTAAATTTACGGCCGGCGCGCGGCCCTACTTTTTCAGATACGAGTCCCGGGGAGGAGCGTTGTCGCGGAAACGAGAGTAGGTAACGCTAAATATATGCGTCTCGTCGTTTTTTTGCCGTTTTTTTTTCTAAATTTCCAGTTTTAGTCCTTTTCGACACTTCTGCAATCCCAGTTGATGACTTATTCGCGTTCCCCTCTACATTTACTCGACCACCGTCGAGTAGGTGTTACTATATACAGGCATCGAAATGCATGCGTCGAAGGTTCCTTTTTTTTTCTCGTATATCGCGTTCTGAACTCAGTACGTAGGTAGATAGGTAGCACGGCCGCCGAAATTTTTTTTTCACTTTTTTCTTTATTATTACTTTTCGATTTCACTTCAGCCTTATTATATTATAACGAACATTTTACGATTTTTTCGAGTTTCACCGTCGCGCGTCGAAGACTTATTCGCGTTCCCCGCCAAATGTATAAGTCAGTACTTCACTCGAGTTGAGTGCCTCGCAGGAGATCGGAGAGCGGACAGTGTCGTTATTACTATATACGGAAATGAAAATATGCGACGAAAAGTTTCGATTTTTTTTCACGTTTTTTTTTTCGTCATATAAATATGATTAACGGAAACGTTTCCTTGTTTTTCTGAGGATCATGGGGAAACAAAATCCCAATCAGCTTATCAAGTTTCGCTTCTAAATCGCTCTACTACCTACTATAAACGACAAAAACTATTAAACGTGGCCGACTATATTAGGACTAGCACGGGCGCCCGAAATGTAATTATCTATTTATATACATTTGATTTACGTCATTTGGCGTTTTCATGCCTTGACCCGGACGTCGCACTATCCGACGAAGTCATATTGCCTACCAGGGTTGCTACGACCAAAGTCGAGGAACGTGACTGACCCGCTAGACCCCAAATACTATTACTACGGCGAACTTCACTCTAGGTGCACACGGAAAAAAATAATTTTGTTATAGTAAATAGTTGGAAATATTTTAGGTGGCCCAACATTATACATTGTTATATTACCCATGCCGTATTGGTTGGAAGTACTAAAAGTAAATTGTTGGCTTGTTATGGTTAGCGCAACAATAATGTATGGTATGATAAAAAATCGAACCATAATAAAGTGTTTGAACAACCATAATATAATATGGTTGTCATTGTTTGGTTCGTATAACTACAATCTTTTGTCGTGTCAACCATAAGATAATGTTGGATCAACAATTTATCTATTCTTGACCATCGTTATAATAACAAGTTTAAAAATAACCTGCGATAATAATATAACAACAAACGAAACCCCAAGCGGAAAACCCGATTTAACCATAAGATAATGTTGGATCAACAATTTATCTATTCTTGACTATCGTGATAATAACAAGTTTAAAAATAACCTGCGATAATAATATTATAACAACACACGAAACCCCAAGCGGAAAACCCGATTTCCCTGCCACAACCAATGACCACTTCGTTATGATACATCACACTCATTACAGTATGTCAGTATCATACGTACGAGTTATTACTTATTGCGTCGAGTGAGTACATCATAGTGACAACAACTGCCGTGTTTTATACTTGTATTACCGACTTAACTTACTGTTCGAGTGTTCAACACAATATACCAGTTTATGACAAAAATTACAGTCACAGTTGTTTAAAGTTTTTAGTTTTTACTCGACATTTTTACATAGTGGTGAAGTTTTGATGAAACTGCTGTTTTATTAATTTGTGATAGTTTTAAAATTGTATCTACCGACGACTGACTACTGTTACAAATGGATCAATTCGTTCTTGATATTTTAACGGGTTTACGTATACCGGAACAAATTATTCAAGAATTTAAAGGTGAGTTTTACACTTTTAAATTTGGTAAGCATATAGATTATCATATTTTTTAGGTAAGCATATTACAATAAATAATATTGGTTGAAATCTGGCTTTTGGGTTGTAGGTTAGATACCTAGGTAGGTAAATAAAAAACAGAAAACTTCTTATTAAACTCGTGTTTGGGTAGGTACTAGATAGGTATTTAACGCTTGATCGGATTTTCCATTTTTAATTTTCAAAGACTGCTCTATAGTATATTCCATTGATAGAACAATGACATTTTAACGTGTCTAAAAATTAAATTTGATTTTAAATATTTAATGAATTATATAGATCAACAAATTGATGAGGAAAGTTTCATAAGTTTGACAGAGTTTTAAAAAAATTGAAGAACTAAAATCTACTAACAGGAATTTGAACAATGCACAAAATACTTTAAGTGATCAAGATCCAGATCAAGTATTATCTCATTCATACAATTCCTTATAACTTTGAAAATATTATAATAATTGTAATTATTTACCTACTTACAATCAAAATTTTGTTTAAATAGATCTTAACAAACTCTCTATTAAACATTGGTTCAACTGAAATGATGTATGATTTTCCAATTGTACCGAGTTGTTATAGTAATGATGTTGGTGTAATCACTGCACAGAATGCATCACATCATGCAAATATAGTCCATAATATACCTAGTACCAGTAACAATGTACAATACCTTGGACACGAGCTTGGACATAATGCATCATTGATAGAGAATAATATGGTGACTCTTAGCGTTCCAACTCAAATTAAATCAAGTACTGTGGATAATACTAATGTATGCATTTTTTACCTTTTTGTCATAAGAAAATTCTTAGTTTTAATATACATATTTTATTTCTTATCAGGAAATTGAAGCTAAGAACTTAAAAGATATTTTAATCAAATACCATGATGGAACAATTATATTAGAAAATTATGAAATTCATAATGAGCTTAATAGCTCCATGAGAAATAAATTAAGTCATCTATTAATTAACCATTATTTTAGAAACAATGCAGAAAAAAAATATCCACAGATACATTAAAGAAGTTATCCCAAGCTATAGCATTTATCTTCCCTAATGAAAGCAAAGAAACATATTATACCCCCTACAAAAAATTAAAACTTACTCCTGCTCGTGGGAAATTATGGGATAAATACTGTAATATACGAAGGGAAATCAGAAATAGCACAAAACAATCAGATGGTATAACAAATAAATTGGATACAACAAGTCAAGAACAATTAGCTATAAATAATAAAGGTATTCATACTAGTATAATTATGATTTAGGTATTTATTAAAATAATTATGTACCATTTTTTTAAACTAAAAATCATATTTTATTTGCTTACTATTTGAACTTCCTGAATACTTGTTTTTATTTTTTTATATTGATTCTTAGAACTATATGAAGAAGATATATTATGGTTAAAGAACAATACTGCTCCATGGGACATAGTAAATATAAAATGTAAAAATACATTTCAAACAAGATTTAATTCATTGGTTAACGGAGTAGAAAACAATTCTTACCTAACTGATTATCCTGCACTTAAAAGTTCACTTGGGTTTACTTTGGTTAGAACAAAATATAAATAATTGTATTCATAATTTTAATAATATAGTTCGTTTAGGGTACCTACAAAATAGCCTATTAACATTATAATATTGTACATTAATTAAGTATCTACATAATTATAGATTGAATTGGATTTTGAAGAAATATATCCAGGAAAAAATCTTGTATTGTACAATAAGTTTGAAGTATTCAAAAATAAACTGCCAACATATGTAAAAAAATGTAACATCAAGGAAGTTGACCAACAAGTTGATGTAATCCAAAACTCTTTTGAATTAGGTTAATTTATACCAAATTAATAAAAATTATAATAAACCATACATTTTCATTGCTTATATTTAATTACATATTATACTTCAAAATTGTTCATAGGAAATGTTGTGACTATTGCTGCTCTTAAAATTTTTGTTCAGTTATTTAAGCCAGTTACTGTGTCAAAACGAACAAACGCTGGGAGTTCAAAAAATAGCTATTTCAGACCGTCTAAACTTGAAATACAGCAGTCATTTTTATACTACATCAGTGTAAGAATAAAATATAAAAAAATTATATGAAAAATAATAAATACATAAAATATTATATGAATTTGTTTTTCACAGAATGTATCGCAGTTAAAAGAAGTTGATGATGCCAAATCAAATAGGGCCTACGGAATAGGACAAAAATTGCAACCATATATGATATTTGTTGAAACTGGTGATGGGCAAGTGATCTCTTTTTATGTTGTAATTAACAAATACTTTTACAAGGTCGAAAGTGCACTAAAAGCAGTAGATATTTGCTTCAAATCTTTTTTTTCATTTCATTTAAACTATACCCCTGAATGTGAACAAATATGGAACTTCATTCAAAAATATATGTATAATATTGAAACTAAATATGATAAAAATTTTCAATCCGTCAATAGTATGATCAATGACTTAAATAACTGTTAGCTTATATCCAAGTATTATTTCACTATTCCATTTAATTATTTATATGTTATTTAAAAATGAAGATACAAGCTAATGACAAGAAAATATTTGGAAACAAAATTATTTTTAAACAATTAATTGCTGAAATTAACTATTTACAAAGTAACGGTATAAATTTAACTATTGAAAATAAAAGTATAACTGTATTCTTCTGTTTAGCTTTAATTCTTGGTGACAATTTGGGTATACATTCAATATTAGGATTTAGTGAGAGTTTCATGGCAAATTTCCCATGTCGGTTCTGTAAATGTTCTAAATTTGATTGTAACTATTCAGTTATTCATGACAACAGTAAATTAAGAGATGAGGAAAATTATTTTCAAGACTTGGTTACTGATAATGTATCTGCAACAGGCATTAAAGAAGCATGTGTATGGAATCAAATTAATGGGTTTCATGCAGTTTATAATTATTCAGTAGATTTAATGCATGACGTTTTGGAAGGTGTATGTTCGTATGATATTTCTAATATATTATATGAATTTATTTTAAATTTTAAATATTTTTCTTTAGAAACATTAAACAACCGCATTCAGTGTTATAATTATGGTGCTCTCGAAATTCAGAATAAACCACAGTTAATTTCCATTGATGTTTTGAAAAAAAAAAAAAAATTTAAAATGTCTGCTAGTGAAATGTTGTGTTTTAGCAGACATTTAGGTGTAATGATAGGTGACTTAGTCCCTGTTGATTCTGAAATTTGGCAGTTATACATACTATTAAGAAAAATTATTGAGATTGTGACTTTAAAATCAATACAACCAGGATATGCAATACTCTTAACAACTTTAATCACAGAACATCACCAGTTATATCTAAAATTATTTAACACAAACCTAAAACCTAAACATCATCATCTGTTACATTACCCATATGTTATGAGAAAAGTCGGACCAGTATCTCATTTATGGTCTATGCGTTTCGAGTCAAAACATAGGGAATCTAAACTAACTGCACACTCTATTACCAGTCGAAAAAATATTTGTTATACATTAAGTATAAAACATCAATTAAAACTTGCATACCGTTTATTATCAAAATCAAGCATACTATCATTATCATTAGACATAGGAAAAAAAATTTATTTATCTGAAACTATCATTGAAAATATTCAACTTGAAATATCTGATCCAGTTATTAATTTTAATGTTGTGAGCTTTGTATCTTGGGTAGAAGTGAAGGGTACTCGATATTCAACTAAACATAATATGACAATAATAGTTGATGTAGAAGACATGCCAACATTTATGACCATTAAACATATATTTTTTAAGCCCCAGAGTGAAATTCCATTTCTAATTGGTCAATTATTGAACACTAAACATTTTAACGAACATTTACAGGCATATGAGGTTGAAACTAACACTAGTTTAATATGCATTTCTTTTAACAGTCTTTTAGTTAAACATAGCCCATGTACTTTAAACACATTATCCAATGGTTGTACATACATATCTTGTAATTTATAAATGTATAGACATAATAATACCTATATTATATGATTTTGTATTTATTTTTATTTTTGATATTTGCAATAAAATTATTAACCATAATAGGTTTTTGAATATATTTTATTTTTGTATCTTTATTGTTTAAAAATATTGTATATTTATTACCTATTGTTTTCCCCATTTGTGTTTCAGTAAGTAGGTATATATATTTAATGAATTTTGTATAAGTATGTATGTTATGAGTATATTATAATATTTAAATATATAAAAACAAATATAATGAAAACTTATTTTTTAGTATTTTAATTCCCATCTCCAATGATTTTATGATAGTTATTTATGTTATATGTACTAATTTATAAGACGTTAAGTCGTTAACTACCTACCTACATAGATTTAAAAAATATTTTTAGGTGCATAATACTATCTATGGTCCTCAGAATATTCTATAATTTATTATAATTCTATGAATCTATATTTATGTAGGTACTTAATTAATGTACAATATTATAATATTAATAGGCCATTTGGTAGGTACCCTAAACAAACAATATTATTAAAATAATAAATACAATTATTTATATTTTGTAAAAAAAAAAATAAAAAAATATAACTTACCTAATTATTATGCTAAGATAACCATAATGCATTGCTGCTGTAACTATTTAGAATAGTTGGATTCACTATATGAGTCCCTATAAAATAATAGAACTAACCGAATTATTATGCTAGGATAACTATAATGCATTGCTGCTGTAACTATTTAGAATAGTTGGATTCACTATATGAGGCCCTATAAAATAATAGAACTAACCGAATTATTATGCTAGGATAACTATAATGCATTGCTGCTGTAACTATTTAGAATGGTTGGATTCACTATATGAGGCCCTATAAAATAATATAACTAACCTAATTATTATGCTAGGATAACTATAATACGTTGCTGCTGTAACTATTTATGATGGTTGGATTTACTATAAGAGACCCCTATAAAATAATAGAACTAACCTAATTATTATGCTAGGACAACCATAATATATAGTTGACAATTTAACCATAATATTTATGTTGTCGCAACACAATCATTCCAACATTCTTAATTTAGTACTCCCAACTATGCTAAAATGTTGTCTGTATAGCTACAATAATTAATGGTTACAGCAACCATTTTTATGGTTACTGCAACCAAATATTTTTTTCCGTGATGACCGAACTGCTAGACACCCACAAAAATTACTATATTATTTTTTTATCAAATTTTGAATTTCCGGCGGCATTTTAGAACGTTGTCGGCGAACATTGTTGCTTATATGGGCTACCACGCCGAACCGCGGTGATCCTAACCCTTATTACACACGGACCGGCTCGAGAACAACGACCAGATCAGATTTAGTTAATTTTGCGTTTTCGGTGACAGTAATGAACGGTGTCCGCGATTCGACGCAGTCGGATCGCATACCTGTTGACGTGACCCGCGGCCGTCACACATTGTCCGCTTTTACTACGGCGAACATCATTTCGAGGTGACTGACCTGCTAGACACCCACGAAAATACGACCAACTTCGAGGAGGTGACTGACCTGCTAGACCCCAAAAGATATATTCACGTAAATTATATAGCTGATGTACCGGTTCGTGTACCGGTCGTCACGTTGTCTACCCGGGTGACTACGTCCAACATCGAGTCGGAATGCCTACCTGGATAACATAGATGTGTGACCTGCTAGACACCAAAAAAACAGATGGTTGCTATAAGATATTTATGGACGCCCGAAATATTTAGAATTTTCTTCACGTAATTTATTCTTTAATTTTGCGTTTTCGGTAACAGTAATGAACGTCGTCCGCGATTCGACGCAGTCGGATAGCATACGTGATGACGGCCCAGCCGTCGTATATTGTCGGATTGGCTTTAAGGGTGACTACGACCAAAGTCGAGGAACGTGACTGCCTGCTAGACCCCAAAAAAATCGCAGCGGCTATGTGATATTTGAATTTTTTTACGTCATTAACATAAGTAAAAAATTTTGACAGCTATCCGGTTAACTTATCCACTGGTAACCTAATCCACCATCTAACATCCACCAATATAACATCCTTATCACAAATCCACTATCCTTATCACTAATCCACTATCTTTATCACAAATCCAATATCCTTATCACTATTTTTTTATCACAAAACCACTCTCCTTATCATAAATCCAATATCATTATCACTATTTTTTATCACTAATCCAATGTCCTTATCACCAGCCCTCCACATCACCCACGACCTCACCACGACTCACGAGACCACCGCTGCTTCCGAAATCGAAAACACTCATGACCCACACCCGGGGGTTTGGGGGTGTCCCCCAACGACGCTCGGAGAGCTAGTATACTATAAAGCGTGAATACGTGAGGCGCTCCCTATGCGTTAAATCGGCCCTGACTTAGTCAACCTCGCCAATGAGAAAATTCCATGGGCGGTCTCCCGGCGACCTTATTCGCGTTCCCTGCTAGATTTACTATTACGAGTACGCCGTACTTTTTTCCCGGCGGGCCCGCCGCGGCCGATATAGCGTGCGAACCGACCGCCGCCGTCGACGCGCGTTTTTTGCCGTTTTTTTCGAAAATTCGAGTTTTAGGCGTTTTAGGGCGTATCGACCTCCCCGTTTGGATCTCATTCGCGTTCCCCCCTAAATTTATAGTCGGCGCGCTGCCCTATTTTTTCAAAAACGGGTATCCCGGCGGACGAATCGATCGCCGAGAGCGCCGCGTCTTCGCCGTTTCGACGGTTTTCTCGACTTTTTCGACTAGAGTCGCGTTTGGCACCTCTACGAGTCTCCCGACCTCCCCGTCGGCGACGTATTCGAGTTCCCCGCTAAATTTATAGCCGGCGCGCGGCCTTACTTTTTCAAAAACGAGTCCAGGGGAGGTTAAACGTGAACGGAAACGTGAGTAGGTACCGTGTATGTATCGCTATATACAGGCATAAATACATGCGTCGCGTCGTTTTTTGCGTAGCCGCCGCTGCGTTATCACTCCTCCTTATCACTTTTCACGATTTTTTTTTCAAAATGTTCGACTTTTACTCCCCTCGGGGCCTCAGGCGGCCCCGTTCGGACCTTATTCGCATTCCTCGCTAAATTTACTATTATAAGTCGACCGTACTTTTTTCTCTGCGGGCCCTCCGCGGCGGATATCACGTGCGAACCGAGCGCCGCCGTCGCCCGCGCTTTTTGCCGTTTTTTTTCGAAAATTCGAGTTTTAGGCATTTTGGGGCTTATCGACCTCCCCGTTTGGATCTTATTCGCGTTCCCCGCTAAATTTATAGCCGGCGCGCTGCCCTACTTTTTCAAAAACGAGTCCCGGGGAGGACCGGCGTCGCTTAAACGAGAGTAGGTACCGATTGGGTATCGAGTAGGTACCGCTATATACAGGCATAAATACGTGCGTCTCGAAGTTCGATTTTTTTCGCAAAGCTCGGGTATTATACGTCCGAGGGCGGCGGAGCCGGTCGTCTGCTGGCCGACGCGGTCGGATTGTCCGCTCAAACGCCCTTGGCCGGCCGTCCAGACGGCGTTCGCTTTTCGCAAGCACGGCGACCAGGGGCGTCATTTCAACTTTTTTTTTGTTGGTGCGAAAATGTTTGCAGGCCATTCAAATTGTTACCAGACCACATAGGCGTGCACAGACTTTATTCGCAGGTTATGCAATAAGGAAAATAGGGCCCCCTCACAAATTCTAATCTTTCCTTAATTAATTCTAAAAAACAATTCTAAGCCGTTAAACATTTTTTTTAACACATATAGGATTCAATTTACAATCTAAGTTTTTGCAAATATGCTACTTAGCTTTTTTGCTTCACTCGGAATCTGAAATCACACATAGTTTTACAGTAGAATATTAAACAATGCGCTGTAGAAATAAGTTGTTTTAAATTTGAATTATATTTATTTAAAGAAAATTTGATCAAGTATAATATACTAGTAGGAATGTTTTTGAATAATTTTAACATATTAATAATGTTGTTATTTCATGGAAAGTACTTAAAATCTAAACTCTAAAGTTCAAGTCTTCTTTTTATCGGCACACATGTTTTGAATTAATCTATTACTTCTTCAATATTGATTTCTGATGCCATTTTTTACTCGATAAATATTAACATCAGTGAATCAAGACGTTCTTGTGACATAGTACCAGACTCAGTTATAATAATAATATGGTCTTTAATTACAAACTATAAAAACAACAATAATTATTCTATTCTTACAACATAGATAACAATACCTACGTGTTACGCTTTAGTGTATTAATAGTTTAGATTATCTTGCGGGTCGCCAGAAAAGTGAAAACTAAAATTTTTATTATTTTTTTTTTTAATATAGAAAATATTATCAAAAATGCTTAGGTATATTATATAGGTATGGGCCCCTCACATAAAGTCGCAGACTATGCAGCGGCATACCCTGCATACCCTGTGCGCACGCCTATGCCAGACCACATAGAAAACTTTTTTTTCTTTAGTGGGGGGGGGGGGGGCTAGGGGGGACAAAAACTGTAGAATATTTGTAAAATGTATTTAATACGTCACTTATATATTAGTATGAAAACTTCACAATATTATTACTATTTTTGAAGAACTATGTGTAGGTACTTTTAATAAGTTTATATTATATTGTGGATGCCAGTTGTATTTGGTAAGCACATTTATGGATATAAAGCACCTTAATAGTACTTAATCGAACCTAACCTATACATTTTTTCTCTCTGCACACTCAAAATAAATAATATAGCTAAACGCCTAAACCTGAAATTTGTTTTATGGGTTACCTATTGTTCAAAATGGCACAATATACTTAATTCATATTTCTAAATTTTTCCACATCAATTTTAATTTTACTTTAAATTAATAAATTTAACTAAATTTAAATTTAATTTATTATTATTATATAATATATATTATTAAGTATTTCACTTCTTTCTCGATCACGACTAGAACAATCGTACTCTCGACGTCTCTACTAACTAAAATTGGTGGTAGAATTTCTTTTAAGAATATCATTTCTACCGTAGAAAGTAAGTGACAAGGTTAAAAATGTAAAAAAATAATATTCTGTGGTTGCTATTTTTAGACAATTTTTTCCCTTTTAATGGGAATTATGTATCATGTTGTTTTCTTATTATAACGAGTAGGGTAGGGAGATACCGGAGCGTGATAAGAAATCTATACCAGCATAATATTATACCCACAGATATTTATATATTATTCGATGGTAATAATATCATGGTAGAGAATAAAAAATATATATAACCCATAGACATAATTATATTATTATTATTTTATATTATGTCAATGATATAACCACACAACCACATCCATCATTATTGGAAATAAAACCCATTAGTACCTATAATATTTATTATTTTTTTTTAAATACTGAAAAAATGTAAAATATATATAATATATTAATATATAACACTTAGGTATATCGGCGCTTATATTTATTGTTGGCAGGCCAAAGAAGGCGTTTATAAAAAATGTTGGTGCAAATGTACACCCTGCACCCCCCCAAATGACGCCCCTGACGGCGACGCGGCTTAAGAGTCATACATTTGACTCAGATTTTCATCTCAGTAGGTGGCTAGGTTGGTTAGGCGTTAGGACAGGTGACTCGAGGGTTGTGGTTTCGAACCCGCCGCCCGAAATTCGATAATTTACGGCGGCCGCCGTGTTCAATGGAATTTTTTTTTTCGCGTTTTTTTTTTTTCGTCACATTAATTATTTTTAACGAAAGTGTTGTAATTTTTTTCAAAATTCGCGTTATTATATTAAATATATCGGTATTTATATATATTTATATTTATATTATATTATATAATTCGTTTAACTATATTTATTTTGCAAAAAAATATAAATATATAATAAATTAATATATTAATTAATAATAATAATTAGCATTTAACTATTACTTGATTTTACCGTGACCAACGCACCTATATGTTTCTTTTATTAATACAATATAATATAACTAACCTACATGACATATATTGTAGTACCTACTTGATATATTACGGTTTTTAAGTGATTCCGATTTGGTTAAATATTGTTTAATACGATATTAATAAACTAATGGATCTAAAAGATCCGGGATTTTCGATTATTTGCGGCGGCCGTGTTAAATCTGAATTTTTTTTTCACTTTTTTTTTTCGTCGTTTCGCTATCACTTCCGTCTTATCGTATTTAACGAAAATGTTCGGTTTTTTTTTTTAAATTCGAATTTTACCGCCTCTACGGACTTCGAAGACTTATTCGCGTTCCCCGTCAAAGCAGTCCTTGATACTATTTATTACTATACACGGCTTGAATATATGCGTCGAAGAGTTCGATTTTCTTTTTTTGCAGTTTTTTTCAAAAATTCGAGTTTTAGCCCGTTTCGGTCGTATCGCGATTCCCGTTTGGATCTTATTCGCGTTCCCCGCTAAATTTACAGCCAGCGCGCGGCCCTACTTTTTCAGATACGAGTCCCGGGGAGGAGCGACGTCGCGGAAACGAGAGTAGGGAACACTAAATATATGCGTCGCGTCGTTTTTTGCCGTTTTTTTCTAAAATTCCAGTTTTAGCTCTTTTCGACACTTCTGCAATCCCAGTTGATGACTTATTCGCGTTCCCCTCTACATTTACTCGACCACCGTCGAGTATAGGTGTTACTATATACAGGCATCAAAATGCATGCGTCGAAGGTTCCTTTTTTTTTCTCGAATATCGCGTTTTGAACTCGGCCGCCGGAATTTTTTTTTCACTTTTTTCTTTATTATTACTTTTCGATTTCACTTCAGTCTTATCATATTATAACGAACAGGAAAAAACGAACAAAATTCGAGTCTTAACGCCTCTTCTGACTTCGGACCTCCCCGTTGAAGACTTATTCGCGTTCCCTGTCAAATGATTTAGCAGAGCGGACAGTGTCTTTATTACTATACATGGGCGTGAATATAATATGCGACGAAGAGTTTGATTTCTCTTTTTTTTTTCGTTTTTTTCAAAAATTCGAGTTTTAGCTCCTTTTGGTCGTATTACCCTCCCCGTTTGAATCTTATTCGCGTTCCCCGCTAAATTTATAAGCCGCCCGCGTCAGTACTTCGCTCGAGTCGAGTTCCTCGGAGGAGATCTCGTAGCGGACAGTGTTGTTATTACTATAAACGGAAATGAAAATATGCGACGAAAAGTTCGATTTTTTGATTCAAGGAACTGCGTTATTAAGTTATATTTTACTGCTTACACGATCTACCCACAGAGTCGGTCTGTAGGTACCTGTTACATGCATATTATAATATACAAATGTATATTTATCAAGAGTTGATACACGGTGGCTGGGTTGGTTTAGTTAAATTATATACTTTATAAAATATTATCCCAGCTCGAGTCGACGATGGATGTCACAGAAACAATAATATAAAATAATTATATATTAGGTATTATTAATTTGAGTATACAATAGGTAGGTTTAATCAAATTAATAAATAGATAATTGATAAATAACAATATTTAGATAATTGACAACCACAGCTTGGTATTGCTTTTATTATCTACATTTGTGAGCAACGCACATGGGCTCGATTAAATATAAATATATAATATATTATGTAGTAGGTACTTGATACAGCTATTACAGTTTTTAGGTCAGTAAGATTTGGTTTGATTAATATACTGCTACAGATACAAATAATAGTTAATACTATATTAATAAACAAAATAGAACTTTATATAAGTACCTCTTTATTTTAAGTCTGGCAATTAGATTGTATAATGAAATATGAGTATTATATGAAATAAACTATTTGTTATTATAACGACTATGGTTATCTTATACTTACTTGAAAAGACAATAGTAATAATAACCAATATACTTGTAGGTATACTAGGTACTACTTAATATATTACAGTTTTTAGGTGAGTCAAATTATGTATATTAGTAAACAAAAAATTACTAACTATATTATGTATTTAATTAAATTCTGGCAGTTATGTTGTATAATGATAAGACATAATTTGATATTACTCAAAATATGTGTAGGTCTATCATGTTTATTTATGTACATGAGTTTCAAATCAATAAAACATAAACATAATTAATAAATGATGAATAACAAATTGATATTATATATTGTGTACTTACCATATGACCTATATGCATTATAATATATATGTATTACTATTATCACAGACTATATGAAAACAGATAGCTCACTCGGCCGAAAACAATGGGAAAAAAAATAAGATCCTCTGATTGGGTGCGACCAAATCAGTGTAGCTACGTGGGTTTAAATAAATTATTGTTCAGATGTTATACAATATTATTGTATATTTGTATGTACCGATTGTAATTAGTAAGACGTAAGTTAATGACATGTGAAACTGTGAAAGACGATAGTTAAAAATTTTTATTATTTATTAGTTTATTAGTTAACACAAGCTTTTAACACAGATAGTCAGATAGTCTGTATTTTTAACTTTACTTTATAAATTTAAATTTACATTAAAACTTTTTTTAGTCTTTTAGTATTAACCACAGACCATATTATTTTATAATATAGTTAATATTTAAAGTTACATGCAATACATTTATGAGTACTGTAGACTGTAAACATGATGATGATATCATACTTTACATAAAAAAAATATTTATTTCAATATTTAGACATTTTCCATGCTTAAGGAAAACAAAGGTAAGTACATATTAAAACATAAAAATGATATATATACTAATTTGGTAATATATAAGTAAATCTATAATAAGTATTTATAGGTAGGTAATCTAAATAATTACACAGTACATAATTTATTCCTAACTTAAATATGTTTTATTTACAACATAGATACACATATAAAGACTTATAATACAATTTACAAAAGTAATAACTAATTAATGTTTAATTTATAATTTAGTTACAGGTATTCAAACATAAATGGAGCAATTGTAGTATCATACAATTCAATTAGTATAATTAGCACATATTAAATTCTAATAAAAAAAGGTATTTATTAAATTACAATTATACATCTAAATATTTATAAAATTAATACAATTACAAAATATTGCTTTACAAATGCTGCAAAATTGCTAACTTTCTGTTTTTGATTTTTTTTTCAGATACCAAATGTCTATTTAAAAATTTAATTGAAGCATAAATTCTAAAACGCAAAAAAAAAATTCAGTAAGTAATCTTTATCAAAGTTGGGACATGGATGTTCATAATCAATATTAAGCATTCTCATTTTAAGTTTATCGCCTATTCCTTTTTCAACAGACAAAATAGGAAAACTATTTATAAATTCAGATTCTAAGCTATAAACATAATTGTAAAAATTTTCATGGGGCATATTTAAATTTCCAAACGTTGATTTTTCAGCATTTTCATACGCTTTAAAAAAGCATAACAAAAATGAAGGATCTAAATTTTTTTGGGTTCTTGCATACTCTAAACATATTTCACATGAGTGTTTGGTTAGACATTTACTCATAATATATCCACAAACATAAATGAATGCATTTTGTTCAGGAATTTCTAAATTTCTATAATCAACATGTCCTATAGAAAGTGGACACGTTTTTTTTAAATTGAAAGGGTGTTTTATCAGCAAATAGGGTGCTAATGTCTAAGTCTGAATCAGTGGGCATTTGAGTTAAAATTGCATCCAAATCATTTATGTAATTTGCTTTTTCTGAGTGTTGAAAATAATTAAGTAAAAAAATTTTTTTAAATGCAAACAAAAATTGATAAGGAGTTGGATTAGTGTTATTGCCATTTTGTTGTCTAATTGTACACAAAAGATTCTCAATAGTATCCTGGTTTAATCTGGCAGTGTATAAAACATAATTTTCTTGTTGGTTTAATGGTCTTGTTGATTTTAAGTCTTTCCAAAGTAACAGCAAGCCAGTTATGGAGATCAACCAACCATTAATAAATTTCATCCGGTTAGTAACATCAGTTTGTTATTTTTTGCTAATAATAATTAAATTTGTAAAAAAATTATGCATATATTTTAAATGGTCTTCTTGTTCTTTTGTTTGTTTAAAGGGTCTATTGAAATTTTTTGAAGTTGGCCTTCTTGAAGAATTGAAGATATCAAAAAGTTTGTCCATATTTTCAATAAAATCTATTGTTGCCTTTGAAGAAGACTCCAATTTATTACTAACAAGGTAAGTCTCCATGCCGGCTGCTACACTTTGACTAAACACTTGCGCAGCCAAAAAAACTTTCATTTTCTCAAATGGTCCAGGAAAAATATGAGAATGTGTTAATTTTGGGGCTGTTCTTAAATTACATTTACTGTCTTGTTCAAAAAATGATATTAAGTGTTTTTTTTTCAATTAAGTTATTATTAAATTTAAAATTGTGTTGAAAAAACATATTTCTTGTTGATTTTAATAAATGGGGAGGGTCAAATATATATATTATTTTTTTTTCACCAACTTTAAAAAAAGGCCTGGTTGGGGTAACATTAACATTTTTACTAAAACTAACAAAGTTAGAACCCATATCAGTAATAAAAGCTTTTACATTTAATCCTATATCAAAAAGTTTGCGAATAGTTTCAAAAATAATATCCTGCAAGTCATATCCGGTACAACTACTTGATACTAAAAAGTATGCAATTGGTTGTTTCCAGTTCACATTTATTCCTCTAACCATTAGAACAAATGCATACTTGGCAGGAGTATAAGTCTTTGTCTTATTTGTTTGATGAAACCCTATAATTTCATCTTTGTTTAACATATAATAGAGGTTTGATTTTAAGGCCATTTCATCTGCACAGAGAACACATTCTTTAGCTTCGTCAGTAAAATATTTAATTTTATACTTAATAATATTAAAAAAAAATTCATTCAAGCCTGGTATCATTTCAAATTTATGAGTTAACCGTTTTAAAGTAGAAATTGATGGTAGTGAAAGAGTATTTAATAAAAGTTTATAGACTCTAGGTCCTAAAAAATAAATATTTAATGCTAATTGTTTAATTTCATTATTATATCTATAACCTTCTTTTTGTTTTTTTTTAAAATTCATTTGGGATTTGACAATTGTAAATAATCCAGGTGATAAATATTTTTCACCTAATTTTAAAAAATTTTCAACTGTATCATAGTTAGCTAATTGTTGACTTAGACTTACTACAGTCTTCTTTAAATTTTTTATTTCTTGTTTTCCAGATTTAATCTCCGTGACTAGTTTTTGTTTCCTTGGTGTATTTGCCGATAAGTATCCAGGTGTTTGATTTGAAGAATCAGTAGTTGTGATTGAGCTACAAGATTCATTTGAAGCATCAGAAGTATTCATGGATCCACTAAAATGACCTCTTAATCCTTCAGTGCCTGGAATTGAACTACTACAGCTACTCTGGTCTTTTGAATTATCATCAAAATACTGTGGATCTACATCGGTTTTCGACTGTAATTTGGCCAATTTAGTTCTTTCAAACATTATTTCATCTAAAAATTAAATTCAAAAAAACGTAACTAAAATTAAAATTAAATTATTAAACCAAAAATTACTTTATTAAGATCCAAATTTGTTTTTCAAATTATTTGTATAAATTTTAAACATGTTTTAATAATTTTATTATTTACTTACCATTAAATATTGTTGGAATAGCATTGAAAACTAGTCGGTTTTTTGTTGTGGAGTTCAAAAACATTGAATCTACAAAGTGATCCCCACATACTTTATAGCTATTTTTTTTTGATAGTTCTTCAGTTAAATTTTCTGTACCACAATTTTTTGTCCATAATGCTAGACGATCGTCTTTTGGATATTGGAAGAAACTTATATTCCTAGTACTTGCTTTACTTTTGCAAAATTGTACAGAGCAACGCATTCCTGTTTTTTTACTATCCATTTTAAAATTAAGAAGTACAACTAAATTGTAAACTGAAAATTAAGTAAACTACACACTTGGTCAGTGGTCAACTAATAAGTCACATGGAAGTCGTGCAAACAGCAACTAAAGGCCAAGATAACCTATTTTCTAAGGGATGTAAAAGGTCAGATCCTATAGAATAGAAGGGTAGTTAGTATGAATTTCAATGTTGGCGTCAGGTAGCAATCGCGTCATTTTTTTGTCATGGACCAAACGAAATGTTATGCCCTCACTGTGGTCACACTGATTTGGTCGCGGTGATAATATTCATAGTTTTTGTTTACATCCCGAGTGAGCTATCTGTTTTCATATAGTCTGTGCTATTATACCCATAGATGTATTAAGTATATACAATATAAACTACATTCATACACACTTGCATACACATAACAGATAAGTCATAACACAATGATGCACCATTATAAATGTGCAATTATAATTACTAAATAATTTAAACTATCATGAATATCATGACATTAAATAAATTGGTAGGTAGGTACATAATATATTATATACAGTCATACAATATAACAGCAAAATATTATGATAGTAGACCTACTCAGTAAGATAAATGTAAAAAAATACAAACTATATGCATTGTATAGTGTATACATTTATACATACCTACGTTTAAGGTCAATCAAATTTGCTATTCATCAATAAAATGATCTATTTATTAATTTGATTTAATTCTCATAATTAAATAAATATACAAGGTAGGTACAGCTATATATGTAAGTAATATCAAATAGTATAGAAAATATTATACAATTATTAAATAACTTTACTACCCACAAACTTTACTTAAATATATAAAGATCTTTTTATTTATTAATATAATAATATATATTATATAGAAACAGTATTTGTATGCTACATTAAATTATTAATTACCAAAATAAAAAAGTGGCTATTTGATTACCTCAACCAATTAACTTAAATGACAACTGTAATATTATATTGATAAGTATGCATTTATTAGTTCATAACAAGGACTGGAACCGTAACTTTTTGAAAATCTTATGACCGAAACCGGACCTGAACAATTAAATACATTTTTTTAAGAAAAGAAACCGAAACCTATATTTTGATGTAGAGGTTTTTTCGGTTTTTTTTGGTTCCAAAATCCAATAGATATTTCATCTGTGGTGTAAGTAGGTAATAACTAATTATTACTAATAATAAATAAATAATTATAAAATCGTAGACCTAAATTTTGGCGTAATGACGTCGAGGAAGGTGACTCGCGGTAGTCGGATTTCTTATGAAATGTTTTGAATTTTTTCACATAATTCATAACTTAATTTTGCGTTGTCTGTGACTGTAATGGACGCTGTCCTGGCCGCACGTTGCCTACAAGGATAACATAGATGGGTGACCTGTTAGACACCAAAATCAGACGGTGGCTATATGAATTGCACGGACGCCCGAAATATTTTGAATTTTCTTCACGAAATTTATTCTTTAATTTTGCGTTTTCGGTAACAGTAATGAACGTCGTCCGCGATTCGACGCAGTCGGATTGCATACGTGATGACGTGCTCCAGCCGTCGAATATTGTCGGATTGGCTTTAAGGGTGACTACGACCAAAGTCGAGAAACGTGACTGACCAGCTAGACCCCAAATACTATAACTACGCCGAACGTCATTCGAGGTGACTGACCGGCAAGACACCCACAAAAATACAACGACTATATTATTTTTTATATATTTTACTATATTAGATTTTCATAATCTTGTGTAGGTTCTGCGATATGATTCAAGTCCTATGTGTAGTAACACCCAAACAAAAAGCTGGCTATAAAACTCGGCCGTCGCACATTGTCGGATATCCTAGCCGTATTACTAAGGAGGACGTCGCTTCAGCTATATGATTTATTTACGGGATTTTGAATTTCCGGCGGCATTTAAGAACGTTGTCGGCTAACATTGTTGCTTATACGGGCTACCACGTCGAACCGCGGTGATCCTAACCCTTATCACACACGGACCGGGTCGAGAACAACGACCAGATCAGATATTTAGTTAATTTTGCGTTTTCGGTGACAGTAATGAACGGTGTCCGCGATTCGACGCAGTCGGATCGCATACCTGATGACGTGACCCGCGGCCGTCACACATTGTCCGCTATTACTACGGCGAACATCATTTCGAGGTGATTGACCTGCTAGACACCCACGAAAATACGACCAACTTCGAGGAGGTGACTGACCTGCTAGACCCCAAAAGATATATTCACGTAAATTATATAGCTGATGTACCGGTTCGTGTACCGGTCGTCACGTTGTCTACCCGGGTGACTACGTCCAACATCGAGTCGGAATGTCTACCCGGATAACATAGATGACTGACCTGCTAGACACCAAAAAATCAGACGGTGGCTATATGATTTGAATGGACAAGCGAAATATTTTGAATTTTCTTCACGTAATTTATTCTTTATCTTGCGTTTTCGGTAACAGTAATGAACGTCGTCCGCGATTCGACGCAGTCGGATAGCATACGTGATGACGTGCCCCAGCGGTCGTATATTGTCGGATTGGCTTTAAGGGTGACTACGACCGAACGTGACTGACCTGATATACCCTAAAAAAATCACAGCGGCTATGTGATATTTGAATTTTTTTACGTGATTAACATAAGTAAAAAATGTTGACAGCTATCCGGTTAACTTATCCACTGGTAACCTAATCCACCATCTAACATCCTTATCACAAATCCACTACCCTTATCACTAATCCACTATCCTTATCACAAATCCAATATCCTTATCACTACTTTTTTAATCACAAAACCACTATCCTTATCATAAATCCAATATCATTATCACTATTTTTTATCACAAATCCAATGTCCTTATCACCAGATCTCCACATCACCCATACACCGCGTCGGCTGAGATCTACGAGCACACTACGAGACCACCGCTGCTTCCGAAATCGACAACACTAATGACCAACTCTCGGGGGTCTGGGGGTGTCCCCCAGCGACGCTCGGAGAGCTAGTCTTACTATTTAAAACGAAAACCCGTGTGGCGCTTCCTATGCGTTAAATCGGCACTTTATAGGGAACCCTCCAATGAGAAAATTCAATTTCCCCGGAGGGCGGTCTCCCGGCGGCGGCGGAGCCCTCGCAGCGTTATCACTCCTCTTATCGCTTTTCACCGTTTTTTCTCGAAATTCACGATTTTTTTTCAACATTTTCGACTCTTGCAGCCAAATTGGCGGCCAAACGTCTTAGGACCTCCTGGCCATACCGGCAAAACAGTCTTTTTCAAGGCTACTAGGACACATGCTTTGAAAGATGGAGTTAATAAATGATTACAAATTAACATTCGCATTGAAGAATTAAATTTTGATGCATCTGGATTAACATTATTTCCTCCTTTGGATCTGACAACTGAAAAAACATTTTCTACGCAATCTTGGGTAAGTCGCCTAGTCAATAAAAAATCTACATCATAACATTCATTTAGTTCCTTAAAAAGCAATTTTAATGAACTAATATTTTCTCGCCAGCCTGTAATACATGGCGATTGTTTTCCTGATTTATTGTGAATTTTTAATTTATACAAAAACTTATCAGCTTTATTCAAAAATTCCCAATGGCACGAATCTTTAGAAAGAGGCCTTCTCAAAACTTTTGGTTCACTTTGTGTAATACTATTAAATGTATCAAAAAGATCATCAAAAATCTTAATAAAATTTGCTGTATGTATTGAATCACTGCTCATTTTATTTAATCCAACAAGTGTCATAATTCCTGAGCTGACAGTATGACTTAAAGTCTGTGTTGCTAAACAAACACGCATGGGAGAAAAAGGAGGAAGTTCCAAATGAATTTTATTTAGTTTTGGAGCCAACCTTGGCTTTTTATCTTTATCTAAATTATAGAATGTAACTATATGTTGCCAAGAATATTTTTCTTGATCACAAGAAAAGTTATATTTTTTAAAATTGTTTCTCACTGACTTTATTAAGTGTGGACTGTCATGAAAAAAATAAATATTTTCTTCTTCAAATGTTATAAATGGTTTTAAACGAGTAACTCCAAATAATTTTCGCATAGAAATATTATTGGTACCTTGATCACAAATTACTACTTTTGGTTTGATTCCAACTTCATTTAATTTTTTTATTGTTGAAGCCACTATATCTATGACCTGACACTGGTCCATTTGAAAAAAAGTGTCCAATTACCTGTTTCCAAGGCATTATTAAACTTTTTATCATGACTACCAGAGCTTGATTGCAATACTTATTATTTTTTGAATCCACTAAACCATCATTTCCAAAATCTTCAAACCCATGAAACTGATCATTTTGAGAATTATAGGATATAAATGATTTAATTGACATTTCATCTATTATTATAGAAACCAGTTTGTGTTTGGGCTCAGCATCAATAAATTTTGTTTTTAGTATCTCAAGTACATTTTCATTTAAGCCACAAGATACATCTAATAGTTGAAGCCATTTTCTTAATGATCTGATGGTTGGAAGGCAAAGGAATTTTCTCATAAATGTGTAAGCTTTTGGAGAGTTATAGTATAGACTGAGTGCAAATGATTTTTCCATTTCTTTAAACCTCCAACCTTTTCTTTTAAGATGACTAAGTCTCAGTTGCATTCGTACAATTGAATTACTTTTAAATTTAGTTAATATTTGTTCTTTATTCCCACTACTATAATTTTTAGCTTTATTTTGAAGTATAGAAATTTTTAGCTTTTGTTTATAAATTAATTGCTGACATTTTCTTAATTTCAATTTCATAGATTTTAAGTTTTTTGAACAAGATTCTTGTTTATGATTGTGATGCACGGGTAGTTTATAATTATAGCCTATAGAATAACCAAAATATAGTGGGTGTAAGTGGGTGATTTGATAATATAAATTCTCCCATGACAAAGAACATGTAACAATATTACAATATTAAACAGCATGCATTCGTACAATCAAGTTTTATTAATTATCTACCATATAAACATATTGTATTTTAATCACATTTGAATTATTCATTATTTTTCATGCATTAAATAGGTATATTGTGCGGGCCGGGAGCATAAAATATTAATACGCGCGCCCGGACACCAATAACTCACCTTACACCACTAACACCTAATTCCTGGAATTATGGAGAACAAGCTGGATGTGTAATGGTGTAATAGCTCGAACAGTAGTGGTCGGGATCGCCTAGCAATTACTGTCGGCTATGTAGTGCGTGTTGTGTAATTATGTGTAATTGTGTATAAATATGTGTATGTGTGTAGGTGTGTATACAATTAAACAAATAGGTAATAAAAAATGGTAACACGGTTTCTGATAGCTGAGTTGCTGTATAATACACAATAATAATAATAATACAAATATATAAAAATCACAGCAACACAGTAGGTATAAAAAATATAATATAAATAATAAATCAAAGCCCTTATGGCTATAATAGTATATAATATATTGTGGCCCTTCTGGCCCGACAGAAAAAAGGTATAAATGCCCAGCCCTTATGGCCAAACAAATAACAATTTAATATGATGGCAGCTATTAAAGCTGTAAATCAGTATAAGCATAAATGATACTAAATGATATATATTATAAAATTCACAGCAATATAATAGATAATAAAAATAAAGGTTTAACTCACAGAAGCTATAAGAGCTATGTGAAAATATAAAAAGATTAGCCCTTCTGGCTCAACATAATAGTAATAATATATAAAATAATGCGTGCAAAATAATGTGCGGCCCTTATGGCCAAACAAAATATAAATATAATGTTTTGTAAAATTGCAGTTATTAAATATAAAAATAATAATAATATGCGGTCCTTATGACCTAGCAGAATAATAATATAATAGTAGTATGCGCCCTTCTGGCACGACAGAATATAATGATAATTGTAACAAAAATATAATAAATATAATAAAATAACTCACAGTAGTTTGTGGAGCGCAGACTGGCCAGTTGCTCCTGAGCTATAGGTATTAAAACACAAAAAAAACACATACGATAACAGAGTACAATTATTTAAAGTGTTACAAAAAAATAGGTAACTGCTAATGAGTATAATATTATAAAACTGACGATTGCGCTTATTACGACAGTAATAAATAACAATACTATAGTGTCGCACAGAAAATGTAATATAATAATTTAATTTGTTACAATTGTAGTAGGCCCTTCTGGCGCTAATAATTATAATAAAAAACAATATTTGCACTAACTTATTTAACAATTATTGAAAATAATAAATATATTTTTTGTTTGCACACACCGTCCGACGTTTTTACGAGACGGACAAAGGAAGACAGTGTCACGGCGGCCGTGATAAGTAAAAATCCGCGTAGACGTAGCGGCGTCGTGCGATAACGTTTAATCTACATATTATATAATTCACAAGACACATTCAACGATAATAATAATAAAACAATACAAATAGTGATATGTGAGTGTGTGTGTGTGTGTGTGTGTCCAGCTGTTCCCCGGTGACCGATGTCCTATATTCTTATTTTTCTTTAATTAGGTAGGTACTATGTTGCGTAATGCTTTCATGTTGCGGCGGCAACATTCTCCCCCCGTTGAAAGTCTTGGGTTTCAACCGGTACGATTTCCTTATCAGTCGGTAGCCTACATAGTTTGATAACTGGACGACGCATATGCGTCCCATTTGCTGTCCTTAGTGTGGCAACGCGTGCTACACCATCAGAACCAGGATGTAATTCAGTGACCAGGCCCAACTTCCACCTGGCTGGAGGCATACAATCATCCTTTATGATCACAACATCGCCCTTTGTTAGTGGTGCGCTCTTACTCGTCCACTTGCCACGAATTTGGATCTGTGGTAGATACTCTTTCGACCAACGCTTCCAAAAAGTTTGCATCAAGTTCTGCACAAGTTGCCATCTACGAAGGCCCTTGGGCTCTTCCTTGGATATGTCTGGCTCATCCGGTAACAGCATAGCCCCTCCAATTAAGAAGTGAGATGGGGTTAACACAGCCAAGTCGGAAGGGTCACTATTTAGAGGAGTCATCGGTCTCGAATTGAGACAAGCCTCGATTTGGCACAGCAGAGTTCGCATTTCTGTGTTCGTGAGTTTGTGATCAGATATCACTCTCTTCAGGTGGTATTTCATACTCTTCACGGCACTCTCCCATACACCGCCAAAATGCGGAGCAGAGGGTGGGTTGAAGTGCCACTCAATGCCTTCCTTTTCTAGGTCACCACTGGCTTTCTTCATCATTGCGACTAACTCCTTTTGAGTTCCAACAAAGTTTGTGCCGTTGTCACTGTATAGCTTTGCACATTTTCCTCTTCTCGCCATAAAACAACGCAATGTCGCCATAAACGACATACCTGAGAGATCGTCAGCCAATTCCAAATGGATGGCCTTTGTGGAAAAGCAAACAAATATTGCAATCCAAGCCTTCTTAGCAGCCACACGTCTCAAACCGCTCCGAATATATATAGGCCCCGCAAAATCTACGCCTGTTACAGTGAAAGGTCTGGTACACTGCACTCTATCTCTTGGGAGCGCTGCCATGATTGGTTGGTTGAAACGTGGCTGTGCCTTCGTGCATTTAACACAGCGCCATACCACTGACCTTGCGGTTACTCGGCCTAGCAGCGGCCAATATAGACGCCTGACTTCCGACAACAAGAGCTGAGGTCCTCCATGAAGAAGCTCCAGATGGTATTTTTCAAATATCATCCTAGTTACTTTATGAGCAGCAGGCAATACCACAGGATGTTTGTGTTCATCAGCCATATCTGAATTCTCGAGCCTTCCACCTACAAGTATTAAACCATCACGCAGGAAAGGGTTCAAGCTCCGCAGCTTGCTATTCCTTGGTACTTCGTGCCCCTTTTCTAGCGACAAGATCTCTTTGCCGAAGCACTCGGCTTGAACCATTCTTAGAATCGTTTTCCTCGCTTCGTTCAAGTCTGGTATTCTTAGGGATTGAGGGCCTTTAATCATCTTACGCAGGTACCTCGTATATATCGTTAACCAAGCTACTCCTCGTAGCATATGATTCCAATCTGAGTAGTGTTTTAATATACTGTTCACTGGGTTGGTCACTGCAAGTACTAGTTTGACTTCACGCACTTCAGGCAGCTCTTCATCCACATGGTTTATCGGACTTCGGATCCAATCCTTTTCGTCCCTTTCTAACCAGGTAGGTCCATTCCACCACAACCTTGTCGCTAATAGCTCCCGTGGCCTTAAACCTCTTGAAGGGATATCCGCTGGGTTTTCCTGCGTGCCTATATGATTCCACTGCTTGACTTTTGTGACATCCAAGATTTGCGCTACTCGATTGGCAACATACGTTTTTAGCCGGCTGCTTTGGCTGTTCAACCATCCTAGGACTATGGTTGAATCCGTCCATAATTTGAACTCATGAATGTTGATTTGCCATGACTCAGCAACTCGTTGAGCCAGCTCAGCTAATAATAATGCACCGTTCAACTCAAGCCGTGGAATTGTGCTTCCCTTTAACGGAGCCACTCGTGTTTTTGCACATAGGAGCCTGGAATGCCACTTTCCGTCGCTGCTCTGGGAACGAATATAGATACAGGCCCCATACGCTTCCTCGGAGGCGTCACAAAACCCATGTACATCTATGATGTCGGTACGTCCGGGCATAGCCTTTCTGGGAATGGATATTTCTCGTAGTCGCTCAAGCTCATCATAGAATTGACTCCATCGTTGCTGAATGTCTATTGGAAGCCGTGCATCCCAGTCTATCTTCATGGACCACAGCTGTTGTAGGAATATTTTTCCCTTGACTAAAACCGGTGACAGAAACCCGAGTGGGTCGAATATTCTGTTCAAGTCAGAGAGTATACCTCTTTTCGACAGTGCACCTGCGGTGGATCTTGCTGTGATGTCATATTGAAAATGGTCTGCGACTGGTTTCCACTGCAGCCCCAGTGACTTGACTGTGTCGTCATCTCCTATATTTAATACAAACAAGGGATCGTCAACAGGCTTGGACATGCTTCGCAGAACCAACTCGGAATTGGAACACCATTTCCTTAACGGCAACTTTGCTGAATCTAGCACTAAGCTAACATCTCTTTGTAATTGACAGCAATCATCTTCCGTATCAGCCCCCGTCATTAGATCGTCCATGTAGAAATCCTTGGTGATCACTTTTGCAGCTTTCGGGTATTCCTTCTGAACACTTTCTGCGAGTGCTATGAGACAATAGGTGGACAAGAATGAGGCAGGGGTCGTACCATACGTGACTGTAGTAAGCTGATATGAACGGAGTGATTCTTCGGGGCTGGATCTCCAGACAATTCTTTGTAGGTCCCAGTCTTCTCTTCCTACCTTAATTTGCCGAAACATTTTTTCTATATCCGAAGTTAAGACAAATTGATGCTTGCGGAAGCGAACGAGTATTGAAAATAAATCTTGCTGAACAGTTGGACCACATCTCAATACATCATTAAGTGATACACCAGATGCGCTCTTGGCCGAGGCATCGAAAACTACTCGGACCTTTGTTGTCAAACTTGACGCCTTTGTTACCGAATGGTGTGGTAGATAAAAGTGATTCTGAGTCTGAATCGAATCTTCCAACACTTCAACCATATGTCCCAATTCAATATATTCGTTCATAAAACGTATGTACTCATCCTTTAGTAGCTTATCATTCTGCAATCTTTTCTCTACATTTAAGAACCGAGCGGTCGCCATAGGTAATGTTGCGCCTATTTCACTGATTGCCCGCTTGATGGGAAGTCGGACGACGAAACGTCCCTCTTCATCACGAGTCGTGTATTGCTTAAAATGTTGGACTGTTTCCTGCTCTTCTTGACTTCTGTTGTTCGCCTTCGATGTCCTTCCGTAGCTTGCATCCTCAATGCTACTGAGAACCTTCCAATCTTCCTCTATCGTTTGGCCCATTGAAATTGGTGTTGGTGAATGATGGTTAGAAAGTTCTCCTGTCACAAGCCATCCGAAGTTGCTCTCATATAGGGTTACTGAGCCTATGTTAAGTGGTATTTTTCTTGTTCCCAAAACATCGAAGAACGAACCACCTCCAATAAGCAGATCAATACCTTGAGGGTGGTGGAAGTCCGGGTCAGCTAGACATGTAGACACAAACTCTGGTATACCCCATCCATCTGCCGGCTCTGGGCAAGACGCTAACTCCCCTACGATATTAGGCAGTACATAGCAAGAAATCGTAATACTGAATTCACTCGTTCTTGATTCAATTTTCAATTCACTACACGACCTTGCCCTTAAGCGATTATCTCCAATACCACTTATTGGCAATGAAGACTTCTTGCATGATAGCTGTAGTAGGTTTGCGTATCTTTTTGAAACAAAGTTGACCTGGGAGCCGCTATCCAAAATGGCCCTGCACTGGCGATGTCCACCATATTTATCTTGCACCGTGACTAAAGCTGTTGCGAGAAACACATGTGCATTTCCCATGGTAATTTCTGCTGGCACTGGCGCTGATACTAGGATTCCGGAAATAGCCGGTGTTTGACCCTTATCCGGTTGTCCCCCTTGTTGCAGCTCTTTCTCTTCTGTTTTTTCCTTCCTTTCAAAGTGCAATAATGAATGATGGTTGCGGTTACACGTTCGACACCTGTAAGTGGATCTACAGGTATTTGCCATATGCCCCGGAGACAAACAATTGAAACATATTCCCTTCCCCTGTACAAATGCTAGGCGTGCATTTAGCGGGACTGCCTTGAACTCCTCACAGCTATATAGTTTATGCGGGTTAGTACAGTATTGACAGGAGGCTGTATCAGCAGATGCTACTAAAGCTCGCTTCGCTTCGGTTGAGGAGTGTTTGACACTGGTTCTCTTTGCTGGTTCCCCTCCCACATTAGTTTTTATATCTCTTTTTAGTCCAGAAGCTGCTTGTGAAGACTCAAAGGCTACACACCGACTAGATAAGAAATTCTCCAGATCACAGTACTTGGGAAGTTGAGTGTTTTGCTGCCTTAGTTGCCAGCCATGACTAGTGGCAGCATCCAAGCGGCTGACGATTATAGTCACTAGCCACGCATCCCAATGCTCCGTTGGCTGATTTAGCACTCTCAGTGCTGCAACATGGGCACTAACATGAGCATGTAATGCTTGCAGATCTTTAGCTGTCGGCTGTTCTACATATGGTGATTCCAGAAGGGAGCGAATGTGTGATTGAATGACAAGACTGCGATTGTCATACCGTTGTTTCAGACGTTCAATTGCAACTTCATAGTTCGCATCTGTCATTGGAATTGACTTGATGAGGTCTAACGCAGGGCCACTGATGCTTGACCGGAGATAGTAGAATTTTTGGGCTGGCGAAAATCCACCATCGTCGTGTATCATAGCACGGAAACAATCGAAAAATGATTCCCAATCCTGGATATCGCCGTCAAATGTTGGTAACGTAATGGTGGGTAATTGAGCACGGCTGTGACCTGCTGACATATTAAAGGTTGAGTTGTGGCAACTGCTGTTGACACTCTTCTTAGCATTAACTATTTCTTGAATATTCGAACGAACATTGAAATAGTCAGATTCAAACTTATCGCGTTCTTCTTCTTCCTTGTCCAAATCATCGACAACAATTAATTCAAGTTGAGTTTGTATGTCGTCAAATTTTTGGTTTAGACGCGGCAGCTCTTCTTGGCGGAATTCTAACAGTGATATCGCATCAATTGATGGGTCGAATCTCTCAACAAAGTTTTTCATTCGTGTTAGAGCCGCTTTAATGATACCACGTTTTTTTTTGAGGTCCTTCACCTGGCCTAACATAACATCATCTAACCCCATGATTGCGATAAATAATTAACTTCAACGATGTTTATATTTAATAATTGAGACTAATGTGATTTCAATCTGACTAATAGACAAATTAATTACAAACAAAACCTATCTCAGCTGTCAAATTCACAAATAATAAAACACAACAATATAAATAGAAAAAATCACGTCGAGGTCACCAAAATGTGCGGGCCGGGAGCATAAAATATTAATACGCGCGCCCGGACACCAATAACTCACCTTACACCACTAACACCTAATTCCTGGAATTATGGAGAACAAGCTGGATGTGTAATGGTGTAATAGCTCGAACAGTAGTGGTCGGGATCGCCTAGCAATTACTGTCGGCTATGTAGTGCGTGTTGTGTAATTATGTGTAATTGTGTATAAATATGTGTATGTGTGTAGGTGTGTATACAATTAAACAAATAGGTAATAAAAAATGGTAACACGGTTTCTGATAGCTGAGTTGCTGTATAATACACAATAATAATAATAATACAAATATATAAAAATCACAGCAACACAGTAGGTATAAAAAATATAATATAAATAATAAATCAAAGCCCTTATGGCTATAATAGTATATAATATATTGTGGCCCTTCTGGCCCGACAGAAAAAAGGTATAAATGCCCAGCCCTTATGGCCAAACAAATAACAATTTAATATGATGGCAGCTATTAAAGCTGTAAATCAGTATAAGCATAAATGATACTAAATGATATATATTATAAAATTCACAGCAATATAATAGATAATAAAAATAAAGGTTTAACTCACAGAAGCTATAAGAGCTATGTGAAAATATAAAAAGATTAGCCCTTCTGGCTCAACATAATAGTAATAATATATAAAATAATGCGTGCAAAATAATGTGCGGCCCTTATGGCCAAACAAAATATAAATATAATGTTTTGTAAAATTGCAGTTATTAAATATAAAAATAATAATAATATGCGGTCCTTATGACCTAGCAGAATAATAATATAATAGTAGTATGCGCCCTTCTGGCACGACAGAATATAATGATAATTGTAACAAAAATATAATAAATATAATAAAATAACTCACAGTAGTTTGTGGAGCGCAGACTGGCCAGTTGCTCCTGAGCTATAGGTATTAAAACACAAAAAAAACACATACGATAACAGAGTACAATTATTTAAAGTGTTACAAAAAAATAGGTAACTGCTAATGAGTATAATATTATAAAACTGACGATTGCGCTTATTACGACAGTAATAAATAACAATACTATAGTGTCGCACAGAAAATGTAATATAATAATTTAATTTGTTACAATTGTAGTAGGCCCTTCTGGCGCTAATAATTATAATAAAAAACAATATTTGCACTAACTTATTTAACAATTATTGAAAATAATAAATATATTTTTTGTTTGCACACACCGTCCGACGTTTTTACGAGACGGACAAAGGAAGACAGTGTCACGGCGGCCGTGATAAGTAAAAATCCGCGTAGACGTAGCGGCGTCGTGCGATAACGTTTAATCTACATATTATATAATTCACAAGACACATTCAACGATAATAATAATAAAACAATACAAATAGTGATATGTGAGTGTGTGTGTGTGTGTGTGTCCAGCTGTTCCCCGGTGACCGATGTCCTATATTCTTATTTTTCTTTAATTAGGTAGGTACTATGTTGCGTAATGCTTTCATGTTGCGGCGGCAACATATATCAATAACATAATACATACAATATTAATAATATTATCTATGTTGTGTAAGTAAAGTATTTAATTTAAGTAACTATTTAGTATAAAGTATTTTATTTTTTTATTTTTTTAAAGTTTATTAAGGCTTCAATAACAAACATTTTTACCCTACATTTGATCAATAGTTAAACAAGAAAAAGAATATAATATTATATAGGTACATTACATTACATTTTGGTATGAGTTTTACAACATTATTATTATTATTATTTACAATGGATTGCTTGAGTTTATATTAAGGAAAATTTACTGATAAACATATTATAAGAAGAATTTATTTTCAAAGTATTGTACAATACGAAAAAAAACACATAAGTAAAGCATATTACCTATATCAACACTATAAAACACATAATTATAAATAAAGACCAAATTTACAACTTGTTTTTGTGGGATTAAGAATACACAATTCAAATTTATCATAGCAAGAAGAATCCGGTAGGTAGGTATCTAATTTTATTATAAAATTAATACTTTTACAGTTATAAATACACAACACAAAATAAGCTAATCACACAAATCAATAAAAACTTACATTCTTTGAAAACATCTTCAGTAATCGTAGGTAGTGGTCGAAAAGATTTTTTTAAATCTTTACATTCTACAAAAAGTTTTCTTGAACATGATGGTTGACTTATTTTTTTTGGTATAACTGAGCTGAATTTATCTTTTAAAAAATACTTTGTTAGTATAATTATAGTATTAATAAATAAATAAATGTAATAAAATATACCTACTACCTTTATTATTACTTAATGTTTGCATTATTTCTGGACTTAAAACTTTAGGTAATGATGGCATTATCGATGGCATGGATAGATTATGTAATAAGCTAAAAGTTATTAGAAAAAATAATTTTAATAAGAATGTATTGTTATTAATCAGTAATTATTACATTGCCATATGGCAGCTGTTGTAATAATTTATTTAAATTAAATATTTTACTAGTTTAATATTTCTGTGTAAACTCAAATAATAATTACTTACGTTTTATTCAAAATGCCTTTCCAAATAATATAATCAGATTCATGGAAATGATCTGAGCAAATTGTCCTATTTTTGTTCAAAAATGTTGGGCCTTTTTTATTTAAAACATCTGTAATGCATTCATTTTGGCACCAATCAACCCATTTTTGACACCTATATTATGTTTTAATTATTTACAAAAATATTGATTAATTTGACTAATATACAATATGTCTACCTATGCTATTAACATACATTTTTACATTGGAAGGAAATCTGTGGAATACCAAATGTGGGAAATCCTTTCCATTATTTCGACAATACTTGACGGAACACGATTTTTTTGACGTCATTTGAAAAAAAAATATATATTTAATAATATAATATACCTACTACACTTACAGAATGCAAGTTTGAGAAAAAAAACAATATATATTATAAACAAATGTATTGCCTATCGGCTAATGATGACTGGTGTATCTACTGAGCTGAGACAGAAACCTGAACGACACATTTCTTAAGAGTATATTATAATATGCTTTAAGCTGTAGTAATTGTAGCAAGGTGTGTTGTGGTATATTTTTAACCTAGACTTAAAGATAATCGGGGTGACAGCCGACGGGGCACAAGGTGTCATTAATATAAATTATTATTATTTAGGCGGGAAAGACTATTTTACTTTAAGGCGCAATATAGGCAATAATAGTGAAATTGAGGGCTTAGTTGGTCTCCATTGATTAGATTTGAGTTTCCCGTATTATCATTTACAGTATTTGCGCACATCAACTCTCTCAGAAAAGCCTGATACGTTGTATTATTATTCAATATTTCAGTGCTTTCCTTTGAGTTTTGTTGTTCTGCATTGGGCGCTTTCCACATACCGGTAAGTACAACTCTTATGTCTACTACTATATTATAATATCCAGATAAACTACAGATGTATTCGTGGCAGCGCGTATCGCGAAAGAACATGATATTTTCACCACCTACGTTTTCCACTGCCCATCATGGCGCGTTTCGTGTTTTTTTCGCGCAAATGTACTTTGAATACCCAACACTTTTTTATATCCGCATTCGTATTAGCCATATGTAGTCGACGTGTAAGTCCGTTAGCAGTTTCGGAGCGTTACCATCGCGATACACGTGTTTTGTCGCTAGGTACATTTTGCGTTATTTTGCTGGATATGTCATTTTTCGTATTCTTCTATTTCTATTTCTATTCTCCTATTTCACGTAAGCCGGTGTGCACCTTTTAGTTCTAAAAATAACACAAGTCTCACATATCACCGCTGATAACAAACTGATACTGATCATAATATTGGATTGCAACAAGTTTTTCATATTTATTATTTACTTTTTACCTATGATTTTATTATATTATAATATAGACTATAACCTGTTCGTGATGCTTTTAGGCTATTCAAAATGGTCAAACGCTGTGCGCTTTGCGGAATTGTGGACAACATCATTGACGTTTCCGTACACAAGTAATTCACTCAACACGTTAATACACTTATCAATGTATTATAATAATAATAATAATAATATGTCGCCTTAGATTTCCAAGTGCCGTACAACGTCGTCTTGAGTGGGTGGCATTTGTGGTTGACCAAGGTTTCCCCGTGAACTACACATCTAAGCTGTGTTCGAGGCATTTCGTCCCTGGAGTTGACTACGCTGTGGGAAACGCGGAGCGCCGACGTCTGTCGTCAACAGCAGTGCCGTCTTTAGTGAGTGTATACATTATATATTCAATAAATACACCAGTACACTATTACTAATACTGTTGTGTACTCTCATGAGTTTAATGTAGGTAGGTACATACTGCGTATTTTAGCAACCTAACTAAAATTGTATACCCAGATCGACTTTTACTATAGGTATTGACCTAAAAAGAACACATAACACATTTTCTCAATGTTACTACTACACAAAGTAGGCATTACTTACTGGATAAGTGTTTTACTTTATTTATACAACTAACTTTGTTTGTACTACAGTGTGACATATTTACTACTATTGTGTGTTATTTGATACACAGTGGTGATAGACCGTAGAATAATTTCATATAAATGCACTTATTGCACATGAGTACCTACACTTACTGTTATAGAGTGCAATACAAAATGTAAGTCTGTTGTTATTCTTACGATATAAGACATAAGCACATTAAACCTAACCAACACAAGATTATATTCAATACTCACCGTTTTTTAACTTTTATGTAATTAGAGTAACATAAACTTATCATATAATAATTTCGTATAAATGCACTTATTGCATATGAGTACATACACTTACTGTTATGTATGAACACTAGGGTGGTCCTTGTTTATAGAGGTAAGAAAAAAATATTTATATTTTTAATGTAGGACCCCCTCACTTTTTTCATTGCTATAAGAAAATAATTTTGGTTAAATTTGGTCATGACTACTCACCCCCTTCCCGTGCCCCTGGGGGGTTGAAAAATAGCCAAAAAGGGTAGTCTAGTTGTTTATTTTACTTAACTAAAAAAGTATGATACTTAGCGAAAAAATGTATAGAGCTTAAACTGTAGAACACAATAGTTTCAACAATAAGCTTAAGTATTAATTATTGAAAGTTTATTATTTTTAAAGAAAAATAATAAAGTACAACTTTTTATTTTTTTTTGCCTAAATTTATAATTTGTAGTTATTTAAATATATTTGTTAAACAGATGGATTTATAAAAAAAAATAATATTAATTTAGTAAAGTCGATTATTATACCTTTTATTAGATACGATTGGATACAAATTATGAGTGTATTAAAGTCTTATCTTAACTACCTACTGATGGAATTGTGGAAATGATAAAATAAGTTGATTAAGTATATACGTATTTTTCTGTTGCTGGTGAGTGTATGTTAGTTTTATCTTAACTACCTGCTAATAGATCTGAGATGATAAAATAAGTTGATTATATACGTATTTCTCAGTTACTGTGGAGTGTATGTTAGTATGGTATTAGTGTCCCGACGCGTTTATTGTTTAATATTTTAACAGCTATAAATTTGTTCTATGTGTTTAATACAAATACCTATATATATTTTATTCTTTTAAAGTTCTTTTTAAGACTAATAATGGCTACTAGGACATTACGTGATAAAATATATTTAGTCGATCATTATACTAATGAAATAACTGGAAGCAAATTACCGTCCAATATACAAGTATTAAGAACTTTATTTTTCAATCTACGCATTGTAAAACTTAGCGTCAGAGTTAGTGCAAAGCTTGTTATGAAAGAAGTGTTGATATTTTGGGAAAAAGCTCGAATACCAACTAAAAGTGATAAAATTTGTATTAATAAAGTAGAATTATTATATAATGAATGGAGAAAATTACAAAAACATGCAGGAAGAACAACGGACACACAACCGTTAAAAGTTCATCTCACTGTATTTTAACTTTTATTATGGGTATTTACAACCAATGAACAAAATACTTAAACATTTTCTTACATCTTACTACAACTACTACTACCAACAGGCAACATTACTTACTACTGATCTAGGTCATTTGTAAGTTGTGTACTAGATACGTTTTTATCATTTCACATGTAGTAGTCTTAGTAATGTTTATATTATTTTATTACTTAATACAATGATGTTAGGTTTGTTGTTAGGTTGGGCAGAGCTTAGATGTAGGCGTAGTCGCACATTCAATTAAATATTATTTTGTACAGCTCTTTGGAAAATGATTTGAACTTCAACATGTATCATATGATTTCACTATAACACTTACTGTTATACGGTGCAATACGTTTTTACAATGTTTCAAAGTTATTGTTGTTAGAAAGATTATAAATGTGTATGAAAGCTTTGAAAGTATGGATTTTGATATTCACCAATTGTCCTCCTAAATATATTTACCTTTCTTTTGTGGTTCTACAAAACATTATGTAGTTATTTGCTATTCACACAACACAATCATAATAAAAAATAGTAGTGGCAAACCTACGGTTAAAATTTGTTACATGCTTAATTATTCACTGTGCTCTTAGATACATATTATATACATCGTTTCTGTACATAACTCTTTGTGAATTGTGTAGTGGATAAGTATTTTATCATTTCACATATTGTCTTATTGTTAGCAATTTATACAACTAACTTAAAAATTATTTAAATCACAACATGTATGCTTTTATTAGTGTAACTGTTATAGAGTGCAATACATTTTTAAAATAAAAGTCACACATACCTAACCAACACAAGATTATACTAATGATGAAAGACCACACTTCCATTAAAATTTCTTCTTTTTATTGTTGGAAGTTAAAATTCTGTATTAAATTACACTTTAATTTTAATCATTTTGTTAAAATGATAAACTGTATATTCACTCCTACGCAATAGGTTGTGTAAGTCACAGTTAACTCTCTGTTGGGTATTTACAACCAATGAACAAAATAATACTACTACTACTTACTACTGACCTAGGTAAGTAAGTTGTGTACTGTATAGGCAATTTATCATTTAACATGTGGTACTCTTAGAAATGTTTATATTATTTCAAAAGTTAATACAATAGATTGTATTGATGTTAGGTTAGACAGAGCTTAGATTTAGGTATAGCCTAACAATTTTACAATGTTTCATAGTTATTGTTGTTTGAAAGATTATAAATATGTACCTATGAAACCAATTAAACATTCTTCTGTGCATTTTTAATACAACATTTATCTTAACCTATAGCATTGTACTGATATGTTATTTAGGTAGACTTTTTTCTCTTGGAAATCTCAGGTGAACTATGAATGAGAGTTATGACTCAGTGGACTAAATGTACTTTTAACATAGACGTTATAAAAACAACAACTTTTCACTGTTCACCTGTTACACCTTTTATTTAATTGATAGCTATGGCTTATTATACATATAGTTCATTCAACCAAAGTTTTAATTTAAAGTTAAAATTTATTTATTCAACTATAATAAAAGTTACTATACATATATTGTACTATCTCAATATACCTGCTTACTACAATGACAATTTTAGATTATACTACAGCAGGTAGGTACTAAAAAGATTGTATTAAGTTTTGTATAGGTGTAGTTAACTTGATCACATTGAACACATTCCTATTTATTTTTACCTACTTAGTTACAAAAACACTGATAAACACGATATTAATTCCTGGTTAAACAATAATAATTTTATGCAATGGAAATAAAATACTCTAAACTCAACCAAACTTTTAGGTGTTCGAGGACATTCAGATGGATGTGGTGGAGGCCTTGGAAGTGGCAGAAGTCCAGATGGATGGGGTTGAGGACGTGGAGTACGTGGAAGTGGTAGAGAACGTGGAGTACGTGGAAGTGGTTGAGGATGTGGAGTACGTGGAAGTGGTAGGGAACGTGGAGTACGTGGAAGAGGTAGAGGACGTGGAGTACGTGGAAGTGGCAGAGGACGTGGAATTGGTGGAGTACGTGGAAGTGGTCGACGACGGGTTGGAGGAAGTGGTGAAGGACGACTTCCCGGAAGAGGAGATAGAGTACGTGTTAGTGGTCGAACTACCCATAGGGCTTGCGCCAATAATTAACCGGCAGGCGGGCGTGACACACCCGCTACCAGAGCGGCACTACGTGGGCGCGTTAGACAGAATCTGCATACATTGTTACGCCCGCCACTTCGAAGGCGAGGTTGTGGGCCGAGGTGCCAATAGACACTTCAACACGTGTTGTAACAACGGCCAAATGGTCGCTGCAGGACAACACGTGTTGTTACCAGTACCATATTTAATACAGAGTTTGTTTATAGATGATTCGCAGGATGGTCGAAGATTCCGAGCTGAAGTTCGCCGGTTCAACAACCTACTGGCATTCGCTGCGTTTGCCTCCGACGCACACGACAGGCGTTTGCCAGGGCGGGGACCGCCTGTGTTTATTGTCCACGGTCAGACATATCGGACGACCAATCATGAGGTGGCCGTTGCCCCGGAAAATGCGTACAACTGTCAGTTGTATTTCTTGGAGTCCGTAGAGGCCAACCACCGCCGCCTCGATATTGCACGACGGGCAAATCGTGAACTGTGCGAAATCGTGATGGGTTTATTGGACGGTTTGCTGCGGGGCATCAATCCGTACGCAATGGCTTTTATGTAAGAAAACTCAAACTATTGTATTTATGAACACTAGGGATGTGAATTTAGCCCTACAGTAAATACATTTTACACATACCTTTCTTACAGTAGATAAAAAAAAAAAAAAACATTTACCAATATAATAGACTTAATAATGATTTAAAATAATGTATACATAGCAAATAGTTTTCTTAACTCCTCCTTATTAGTTATTTGAAATACCTAAGGTACTAATGATATAACATTAAATATGACATAGGGCTTGGATGTTTATGACTTAACATATTTATATGACTTTGAAGTAAAACTATCTTGGGGTACATTTAATAATACATTTTATACACATTGAATGTGATTCTCTACGCTTATTACACCTACACACAGGCACACAAATATTTCTTGCGTGCGCGGCCAAAAGGAGTTAAGTCAAAAGGGCTGACATCTGTCAGATATATGTATGTAAATATGATATATGTATTAAAATTATATAATAAACATTGTAATTGATAAATCGAACTGATAATAATTAAAGTAATATTTTACAATAAAATTAAACGCCAAATTGGATATGATAAATGATAAGTGTTATAACTTAAAGAGGAAAAAATATTGACTTAATCCGATTTTACCAAAAAATAATTCATATTTATTAGAGATAAAACACATAACAATCTCTATTATATAATTATATAATTTCTAACAATATCACTGATACACTAATACACCAATTTATTACTATTGATTAATACATTTTAGGTAATAGGTTAGTAATAGGTTAATTAGGGCCTTACAACCCTTACCTTCTGGCCAAGTACGACGCTCACATCAACGTCGAGATATGCACGTCCATAAAAAGTGTCATGTATATCTACAAGTATATATACAAGGGACACGACCGTGTGACGTTGGAGATTGAGCAGGACGCAGATGAAACTACAAGGTGAGTCTTAACCTTACACTACACTTAGCGATATAAACATAAGATAATATAATAGTATACATGTGTGTGGTATAGTGATAACTGACAATCATGGTGGATTGTATACGTTTATTTTGTGTGTTCAGCGTGTATGAATTATTTACTACTTTTTAGGGCAGTTGTATACATTCACCAATACCTCATAGTATATATTATATTATATCATGTGGCTTGGTGCAAGAAGGGCCTATGTCATGTTTTGAAAATGTTCAGGAACTCAATCTTAAATTTTATTTCGGAACTCTAAACATTATATTTGTTTTTATTTCATTGTATGACTCTCATTTTGTTTTCAAATATAAATAATAAAATTACATTGTTTTTGACATTGGCCAAAAACTTAAATTTAAAATAAACACTTGTGAAAACATTTCTACATTTTAATAATAATATTCCATTGAGCATAATGTTGGTAATTTTCTACATTTATAAACTTTATCTAATTTGGTCCTACAGCGTTAGAGACATTGGCCCTTTTTTTTTGTAACACAACTAACATAAGCAAATTTTAACGACATTGACCCATCTTGCACCAAGCCACGGAATTATTTTATGTGTTGGTCATTATTTTTATTACATTTAATGCGTTATTTCGTTCAAGCTGTGTATAATAAACACAATAAACATTCTATTGCATACAGTACTATAAATAAAAATATATAATTTATACATGTGTATGGTATAACGATTGTTTTGGTGGATTTTATACATTTATTTAGTGTGTTCGGTGTGTATGAATTATTTACTACTTCATAGGGCAGTTGTATACATTCACCATTACCTTTAAGTTCTATACTTCAATATATATTATATTTATGTGTTGTTTAGGTATTATTATATTATGTACTTCTACAGAGAGTTCTATAGGTGGTCTACATTAGTACACAGTGGTACCTACATGCTATTGATAGATTTTAAATTGAAAATTATTACAATATTTTATGCATGTGTCATTCTTAGCAGTGTGTCCAGTGTTTTTTAGGTTTTTAGGGTAGTGGTAAGCCTTTTATTTTTTTTTTACTTTTGTATACTAGCTATATTATATACTTTACGTTTAATGTGTTGTTTAGGTATTATTATTATTATTATTTTTTTTTCATCTAATTCATTCAAGCGGAATAACACACGTTTGTTTATGGATTGTTATTTTCATTGACATAAATTAATATTTCCTATACCTTTGCCATTCTTATATAATATTATTTGGTGATTTATACGCAGTCACACAGATAATGTATTCTAGCTGATACAAGTTTTTTAGTTCCACTTTACATTTGATGCGTTATTTTCACAGTGCAAAATATAAATTGAATTAAATACCTCAATTATATGCTAATAATTCCAACTCTGTGCATCATTTCAATTGTAACTTATATTAATTAATATTAATATTTAGCTACTCAAGACGTTTGTCTTACGCGTGCGCTACTACAACATTTATTTATCAAAACATATCATAATATAATATCGGTCACATTTATTGTATGCCAAACTTTACAAAATTTACAATTTAACGGTTGTAGGGATTCTTCATAATGTCCATTATATTTTTCAATGTTAAAGTAAAGAACTGTAAGTGTTCAAGCAATATTCAAAAGTTAATTCTTAGTATGGTTAAACGTTTCAAATCGCTTCACTTCAAAATAAATTAAAATTATTAAACATTGTAATATATTATTATATTGCAATGCAATGCTATGCGTCTACAGAATAAAAAATAAATAAATTATCATAATAATACAACACCAAACGGTATCATCTTATATTGAGCCAGCCAATATATTGTTACTAATCTTTTCAATATTCCTTTTTAGGTACGTCAACTCGAGGTACGTCAGCCCGCCAGAAGCCGTCTGGCGATTGTTTTCGTACAAACTGCACGACAAAAGTCACACGGTCTTCAGGCTTCCCGTTCACCTGGAGGGTCGTCACAACGTGTATTTTCCGCCGGGCCAAGAAGAATTACGGCTACAGAACGAAGCTGTTGGTCGCACGAAACTCACGCAGTTCTTCGCGCTCAACGCGACCAACGTGGTGGCTCGACAATACTTGTACCAAGACATACCGATGCATTACACCTGGCAGCAAAATGTCAAACAATGGCGTCCGCGGGTGAATCGGATGACAAACGTTACATTGGCTCGGATGTACGTGGTGAACCCAATGGACCGGGACCGTTTCCACTTGAGATTGCTACTTCTGAACCGAAGAGGCCCGCAGTCCTTTCAAGACATAAGGACGGTGGACGGGGTCGTTCACGGAACATACACGGCGGCTGCGATTGCACTCGGACTATTGGAAGACGACCTAGCGTGGCGGAATTGTTTGGATGAATCCGCGTTGGTGGACACGCCGCGGCAACTGCGGTATCTGTTCGTCACTATACTGGTGTTCTGCCTGCCTGCAGACCCGCTGGCGTTGTACGAGAGGAACGAAGCGAACCTGATGGAGGACTTCAACCGGCGTCTCCAAGACGTCGACCGCGCGAGGGCCGCGTGTCTGGTAGCCATCGAGGATCTACTTCGTGGTCACGGAAAGTCACCCGCGGTCGACTACGGTTTGCCCCTCGCCGACCCTCTACTACTGGAACCGCTGCAGGACGACAACGCGCTGTTCCGAGAAATAGACGCGGCGGCACGGTGGGCCCAACAAGTGGAAAACTTGAACGCCGAACAGCGAACGGTGTACGACCGCGTGATGGCGGCCGTCGAAGACCCAGTCGAGGTGACGCGAACTTTCTTCGTCGACGGACCCGGAGGTACGGGAAAAACTACGCTGTACGGATGCCTGATATGGTCGCTTCGGCAGCTTCGGCGGGAGGTGTTGAGCGTCGCGTACACCGGGATCGCAGCGTCGCTCATGGACGGCGGCATGACGGTGCACTCGACGTTCGGACTGCCGTTCGGCTCGCTCACCGTAGACTCGACGTCCACCATCACCATGCAGTCCGCGCGAGCGCAGAGGATACGCAACGCGGCTCTCATCGTCTGGGACGAAGCCCCCATGTCGCCGGGACTGCAACTGACGCTGGTGGACCGCCTGCTCAAGGACGTCATGGTTTCGAACTTACCGTTCGGCGGTAAAACCATGCTGTTCGCCGGCGACTTCAGGCAGATATTGCCCGTGATCCGGAGAGGGACGAGAGCCGAGATCGTCATGTCGTCGATCAAGAACAACCATCTCTGGAACGTCATGGAGCGCTTCGATCTGGTCCAGAACATGCGCGCGGGCAACGACGTGGACTTTGCGTCTTGGTTGCTTCAGCTCGGCAACGGCCAACTGCCCGCGGTCGACGGCGTTCCGGACACGGTGGAAATGGTATGCGACGTCGCCGATTTAATCGATTTCGTGTATCCGCAGCAAATGTCGTTGGCCAACGTCGAAGAATTTGCTCGGAGAGTCGTCGTGTGTCCCACCAACGAAGAGTGCAGAGGTGTCAACGCGGACGTGCTGGAGCGCTTCGACGGCAATTCGGAGACCTACCAGGCTGTCGACACCGCGGAGGTGGACGCGGCCGACGATGTTGCCAATTTCCCCACAGAGTTCCTCAACACTTTGGTACCGGACGGCCTGCCGCCGTTCCGGCTCGAGTTGAAGGTGGGGTGCATCGTCATGTTGCTCAGAAATCTCGATCCGAGGAGACGACTGTGCAACGGTACGAGGTTGGTGGTCACCGAACTGCGGCGACACAATTTCAAGGCGAGAATTTTGGGCGGTGACCCACGGGACGACGACATCGTCCTGCCCAAGATACCGCTCAGGTCCAGCGGTGAGGACGACCTGCCCATCCCACTGAAGCGCATTCAATTCCCGGTGAGGTTGTCGTTCGCCATGACCATCAACAAGTCGCAGGGTCAGACGTTCGACAGGGTAGGTTTGCTTCTGACGACGCCCCCGTTCACTCACGGGCAGCTGTACGTGGCGTTTTCGAGGGTGAGAAACGCACAGTCCGTGAAAGTCGGCATGTACGCCGATGACAGCGGGCGATTTGTCACCAAGAACATCGTGTACAGGGAAGTTCTGTAATGCAATAAGTGGTAAGTATATTCTAGGTGACGTCCGACGATCGAGTCTAGATGATGGTGATAGTCTGGTTGACTTTAAACCTGACATGTGTAACATATTTTTCAAACACAATACGTTACACCGCTGTTATACTGGTCTGTGTACTACATGCGCCCGATGATAGTCTGGTTGACTTTAAACCTAACATGTGTAACGTATTTTTCAAACACAATACGTTACACCGCTGTTATACTGGTCTGTGTACTACATGAGCCCGATGATAGTCTGGTTGACTTTAAACCCAACATGTGTAACAGTTTTTTTTAAACCTAATACGTTTTTCAAACTTAATACGTTATACCGCTGTTGATAGTCTGGTTGACTTTAAACCAACATGTGTAACAGTTTTTTTAAACCTAATACGTTTTTCAAACTTAATACGTTACACCGCTGTTCTACGTGGTCTGTGTGGAGGTGACTTCGTGATGACCTTGCCTTCGGGCTAAACGGAGAGAAAGTTTGACAACCTCCTCGTGGTTCTCTCTGGATGCGGATTCACTATAATGTGAAGCCGTAACTAATGTCAAACAATGTATGTAATGTCTGTGTTATTTGTATAGATAGTGCAGACAATTTTTTTAATTTTGAATGTTGTATTTTATTTGTAATGGAACATTAATTTAAGATTCTAATGTACCTAAATTATATGATGTAAATAACATTAATAAGTCAATTTCACTATGTTTGTTGTAAATTAATGGAAAATGTATTAATTACATTAATTGTTTTATTCACTAAAAGAGTATTAGATTGTACACTGTAAATTGTATTACTATTATATTACTACTGTTTGTATATAAATATATAATATATTGTATTTTTACAATATTTAGATAATTGACATTTTACTAAGAGTTGTATTTCTTTCTTCTTGGTTTTAACATTAATAAGCAATTTTACTATGTTCATAATATGTATATTCTTTTTGTATACTAAATCACTGTGAACCGCTGTTAATTAATGAAGACTGTATTAATGGTTGAAAACTTACTTTATTTTATTTGTATTGTGTTTATTAATATGTAAATTTCACTGTACCTACTCACGATATTCCTAATATTTTGTACACTTTGTATCGCTGAACTACTTGATTAATTTATATTGTATTAATGGTTGAGAGATCGTTTAGATTACTAAATATATAAATCTTCACATATAATTATTATTGTATATTATAATAATCGACATATTTGTATTAATTGTTTTACTCACTATTCCCTAATAGAGTATAAGTTTTTTGTTAAACACCATTTTCTTCTTCGTTTTATTCTAATTATATTATAAATGTAATTATTACAATATTTATATAATTGACATTGTAGTAATTGTTTTGTTCAGTAAAAGTAATGTTTTTTTGTTAAACACCATTTAATAGTTGTATTTTAGATTATTACTACTGATGTGTATATAAATTGTAATTCATTAAATTTAATTATATTTACATTGACAATATTTGTTTTGTGTCTTTGTGCCACTGAAGAGTGCCATTGGTTCTTAATTAAGTGAATATCATAAGAATAAATAATTTGTAAAAACATACAATTGATTTTAACGACATAATCATGGTGCATTTGTTCAATGACGATTTATTAAAATTCACACACATTTCTTGGGTCAGGGAATGGAGCCCCTCAAAAAGAGTAAATTACTCAACGTTTAAATTAAATACTTTGTTTTGACAACAAATGCTGTAAGCACAACATTTAACCGTAATAGTAGGAATAACTAATAACGATTTAAAAAGCCATTCATACAGTGCATATCTTAATAACAATGCGTAGATAGGTACTAGGTGTATAAATGATAAGATACTGCATATTATTATGTTATTTAAATTTTTATGGCAGTGTTCGAACGGCTGTTGTAGATATTTTTTGTATAAACACCATTTAATAGCTGTGTTCCTTTCTTTTTCGTTTTATATCTAATCTAATCTAATAGGTAATACATTGTAATGTATAATACAACATTTTGTTAGATGCGAATTGCTGTTGATTAATTTTTTTCTTATTATTATTACTGTTTCACATAATATTATGACACCATTGATGACACTATTTTATTATCTAACAATTATAATATTATGTAGTGTGTTTCTACATACTACGTCACCGTGAATGGATATAATTTCTTTTGTCACTTTGTGGTCATTGCTGTGAATAATAGTAACTCTCAGATGAGACGGAAACACATATATTATTTACTTTTTTATGTCAAACTTTATCAAGTACCATTCAATATTATAGTGACTATTATAGTAGACTGCTAATTTATTTATTTTAGTGGAGTAATGCCACTGTACAAATTGCTGTTAACTATTTTTAATACTTATTATAATATCATAGGTATTCTTATGTAAAAAAGTTAAAACAATATTTAATAGTTGTGTAATTTATTTTATATTATAAGTCAATATTTTTACAATAATTGAGGTTGTATTTGTTTTAGTCATTGTAGGCTATTAATTCTAAAATCTTTTGATGACGTATTTATTTATTTGTTACACACTTTAGACATTCTATGCAATACCTACCTAGGTAGGTAATTAATTTCACTGACATCCTTAGAACCCTTATAACTATTATCCTATTTGATCCACACACCAAACATATAAATTATTGTGTTGCAATAGTATGAACTATATGTATTGATAACTAATAGAAATTTAAAAAATCATTCATACCGTACGCGCAGTACACATATTATAGTAATTAAAAACTATCCAGTTGGAAAGGAAAAGGAAAAGAAAATATAATTGTAAATGAAATAGTCATGTTTTTTATCCCATTATTTTATTGATCATCTGAAAAAAAAACATAACGAATAAACGTAGAAAATTGTTTGTTGAGAAAAAAATATTCCTGTTAAAAACTTACATCGATTTTGCGATTCTGCTCTCAGAACCTGAAAATAATATGTTTGATTAGAATTATTAATTTCAAAAACTTAAGTATTTATATTATATCCTTACATCTCATTGCCCCGGCCATGTAGGAGGCATCACTGATTATTTCCTGAAAATGAAGTGTTCAATTAGAATTATCAATATCAAACACTTAAATATTATATAAATATATCCTTACATTTGCCGGTGGCGACTGGCTGGCCGTCACGTACAACAGCTGCTCCTGAAAATAATTCGTTTAATTAGATTTATCAATTTCGAAAACTAGATTATTTTTTTAAATTTTTTACTAAATTATCTTTAAAGAGTATACTAATTAGTGTTTGAAGTATGAGATATATAAAACGTGAAACATTGAAATTTTTTTTAACACAAATAAAAACACAATTTATTTATTTTTTTAACACAATGTTCAGTGTTCTAAATTCTAATGTCAGAATTCAGTAAGTATACAATATACATGTATAATATTGTATACCTACTTGTATCATTTAAACATTAAAATATTTAAAAATTTTGAATACCAATTTAAATGTATAATACCAAAGGTTAGGTATACATACAGGTACCATATAGTGATGAAGGTAATTTATGACAATTATATGTAAATATAAAACTTATTTAAAAATAAAACCAAATATATTAAAATACTGAAATATTTCACATATTATTATTTCACGAAATATTTCATTTTTTTAAATTTCATGAAATTTTCAAACACTAATACTAATACATACTTACGTCGTTGGACGGTGGAGCGGTGGACGCTCGTCTTCGCGACCGATTGACCTCCTGAAAATTGTTCGTTTAGTTAGATTTGTATAGAAATGTAATTAGATTTATTTTTAAATATAAATATATATCCTTACGTTTGACGATGGCCCTGATGTTGGGGAGCGGGATCTGGAGAGGGGCTTAGCACTGCCACCTCCCCTACCACTGCCACCTCCCCGACGCCTTGAGCCATCACGACCACTGCCGCCGCCGCCGCCACCACCACCTCCTCGCCGCCTACCCCAATCACGACCATTGCCGTCGCCGCCACCACCACCTCCTCGCCGCCTGCCGCAATCACCTAACCTGCCGTCACCACCGCGGCCACCAACTACACCTCTGGACTTGGCTACAATATAAATTACAATTATATACATAATATTAAGACTGTTATTGAGGAATATGTAAAGGAAACACTCACCGCAATCCCGGGAGAGGTGGCCTCTTTCCCCACAGTTGTAACATTCTAAAACGGGGAGATATAATATTTTAATCGTTTCTAATTTCAATTATTAACCAAATGTATGCTTACGTCGGGCGCGGTCTTCCTCTCTGCCGATGTATACCGTATAGGTCCCGCTGAAGTTGTATGTACTCATTCTAAAGTTAATAAATAAAAACAAATAAAGAATGATGAAAAAAACAATTGATCTGCATTATTAGGTTGGTGATATTATAAAATATTAAATTCGTTTAACAAAAAGTATGTGGTGCACATTAAAACTAAGCCACGGTTTTTTTCGCAAATGTATATGGTATAACAATAATAATATTTGATAAATACGATCGGCGGTGAGTGTAAAAACAAAAAAATATTCAATTTGTTTGTCACAGAAAGCGTGTGTTGCAGACAAAACTAACTACTAAGTCTCGATTTTCTTCGCAAATTTATATATTGTTATAATAAGAGATATTTTATTATTAATTCATAAACATTTATATTATTAAAATAATTTATTAATTGATATATACGATCCGCATTAAACGTGTTAAAAAAACAAGGCCCTGATGTACCTACGCTTGGCAATTGCCGCTAATGTTTTATACGTTGTTACTCATTCTGAAGTTGACAAATAAAAAGCAATAAATGTGTATAAAAGTGTATAGTAAAACGAAACTGTAAGGTAAAATATTAAATTCATAAAGCATGTTTTGAAAAGCAACGAATTAAATTAATAATACAATATTTATAACATTAATATTAACATTGTATACTCACGTGTTTCCGTTGCTTCGACGACAAAACTCAAAATCAACGACTCAAGTACTCAACGGCAGTCGGACGATTGAGAACGGTTAGTCGGACGTCGGCGCACTCCTTTGTCTTAGAACGGCGACAATAACAAGAGTCAAGGCAGGTAACCCATGCGGGTAACGATATCGCACGGCCGATTAATAAATTTATTGTATTGACAAATTATTAAATCGACATTTTATAGTTTTATATTATTCATTCGAACACTTTTGGCCATCGTTCTTATTTCATTTATGCAAAATTTTTTCATATGGTCATAATAATGCCTTAGGAGTTAGGACCATCACTCAAATTTATTGATACACACGCAAACATGGTTTTCAAACATTCCCGCCTTCGACAGAATACCGCCAAACCTGTAGGCCTTATCACCGACCGTTTATCGTCTATCCACTCGGTATCAGCGGATAACTTCCCACCTATTATGTGATACGAGAGATATTGGGTCTGACATCATGTCGGTGCGCGGAAACGTTTCCGTGTTTTTCGGAGGACCATTGAGAAACGAAATCCCAATCAGCTGACCGAGTTTCGCTTCTAAATCGCTCTACTACTATAAACGAAAAAAACTATTAAACGTGGCCGCCCGACTTGCTAGACACTCAACAAATCACGGGGAATATATTACGACTAGCACGGGCGCCCGAAATGTTATTATTTATATATATTTGATTTACGTCATTTGGCGTTTTCATGCCTTGACCCGGACGTCGCACTATCCGACGAAGTCAGATTGCCTACCAGGGTTACTACGTCCAACGTCGAGGAAAGTGACTGACCCGCTAGACACCAAGACATATACCATTTATTTTGCACGTGACCCATTACTTAATTTTGCGTCAGAAGTCACACGTTGTCCGCTATCCGACGCTAGACCCTAGATCCCCTGCTAGACCCCAAAACATATTTTCGAGTAATTACGTCGAGGAAGGGGACTCGGTAGTCGGATTGCTTACGAAATGTTTTGAATTTTCATTACTTCATTGATTTGGTGTCTGTAATGGACGCTGTCCCTGCCGCACATTGCCTACCCGGATAACGTAGATGGGTGACCTGCTAGACACCAAAAGTCAGAAGGTGGCTATATGCTTTGAATGGACAACCGAAATATTTTGAATTTTCATCACGTAATTTATCCTTTAATTTTGCGTTTTCGGTAACAGTAATGAACGTCGTCCGCGATTCGACGCAGTCGGATTGAATACCTGATGACGTGACCCGGCCGTCGCACATTGTCCGCTATCCGTCCAAGTCGGATAGCCTACTCCTATTATTATAGCGAATGTCATTCGAGGTGACTGACCTGCTAGACACCCTAAAAAATACGGCGGCTATATGATTTGCATGGACGTCCGAAATTTTTTAAATACTTTTCAAGTAATTTATTACTTTTTTTGCTTTTTCGGTAACAGTAATGAACGTCGTCCGCGATTCGACGCAGTCGGATTGCATACGTGATGACGTTCCCCAGCCTTCGAGTATTGTCGGATTGCCTTCCAGGGTGCTACGACCAAAGTCGAGGAAGGTGACTGACCCGCTAGACCCCAAATACTATTACTACGGCGAACGTCATTCGAGGTGACTGACCTGCTAGACACCCACAAAAATACAACGACGATTTATAATTTTTTTACGGAATTTTGAATTTCCGGCGGCAGTAAAGAACGTTGTCGTCGAACGTTGTTGCTTACCGGGGGGCTACCGCGTCGAACCACGGTGGACCTAACCTTATCAGAGTTCCTTATCACACACCCACCAGCTCGAGAGTCGAGACTGACGACCAGACCAACAGACCACTGCAGCTTCCGAAATCGAAAACACTCATGACCGACACCCGGGGGTCTGGGGGTATCCCCCAGCGACGCTCGGAGAGCTAGTCTCTATACTATAAAGCATGAACACGTGTGGCGCCGCCTATGTGTTAAATCTCAACTGCTATAGTGAACAATGGAACGGATGGCGGGAAATCGCGGCGGCGGAGCCGTCGCTGCGTTATCACTCCTCCTTATCGCTTTTCGCGGTTTCGACCTTCTTTCACGATTTTTTTTCAAAATGTTCGAGTTTTACCCCCCTCGGGGGCCCCGGAAGGTCCCGTTCGGACTTTATTCGCGTTCCTCGGTAAATTTATAGTGGGCGCGCGGCCCTACTTTTGGCCCGGCGGGCCCACGGCGGCGGACGTCACGTGCGATACCAGCGTCGCCGTCGCGCGCGTTTTTTGCCGTTTTTTTCGAAAATTCGAGTTTTAGGCGTTTCATGGCGTATCGACCTTCCCGTTCGGATGTTATTCGCGTTCCCCGCTAAATTTATAGTCGACGCGTGGTCCTACTTTTCCAAAAACGAGTCCCGGGGAGAAGGGGCGTCGCTTAAACGAGAGTAGGTATCGCTATATACAGGCATAAATACATGCGTCTCAAAGTTAACGCGGCTTAAGGGTCATAGATTTGACTACGTTTTTCATCTCAGTAGGTGGCCAGGTGGGTTAAGCGTCAGAGCAGGTGACACGAGGGTCGTGTTTTCGAACCCGGCCGCCGGGATTTTCGATAATTTGCGGCGGCCGTGTTAATTTTTTTTTTTCCGTCATAAAAGTATGATTAACGGAAATGTTCCGTTTTTTTCAAAATTCGAGTTTTACCGCACTTACGCACTTCGTTAGGATTTCGCCCGTTATTCCCGTAATTTATATTTTACGCGATTTTTAATATATATATGGATGGTACAACAAAGCAATAAATTCCTTTGACAAAAATCACGTGTTGCGCAAAATACTAGCCTAATATTATACGATCCGCGTTAAACGTGTTAAAAAACAAGCTCCTAATGTACACTTGCGCCTATTACCTTTAATGTTCTATGCATTGTTAATCATTCTAAAGTTGATGAATAAAAAGCAATAAAGAAAGTGTATAGGAAAACGAAACTTTAAGTGATCTGTCGGTATTATTAAATATTAAATTAAAACTAAAATAAAATATTAAATTCGTTAATCGGAAAGCATGTGTTACATTATATTAATTGATAAATTACCTACGATCTGCGGTGTGAAAAAGGTTTTTAAAAAGCCACCAATTAAATTTATAATACAATGTATACTCACGTGTTTCTGGTTGAGAAAGTTGGAATGAAATGATTTTAAAGTCGGACGTCGGCGCAGTGCTTGGTCTTAGAACGGCGACAATCACAAGAGTCAAGGCAGGTAACCCATGCGGGTAACGATATCGCACGGCCGATTAATTAATTTATTGTATTGACAAATTAATTATCCCGGGGAGAAGGGGCGTCGCTTAAACGAGAGTAGGTATCGCTATATACAGGCATAAATACATGCGTCTCAAAGTTAACGCGGCTTAAGGGTCATAGGATTTTTAATATATTAACGTTTGTTTAGTGTCTTATTATATCCATTAATATAATATATTTATTACATTTTCAATGATGTGTAGGTACTGCGTTATGACTTATGAATTATGATTCATGTCCTGTGTGCACACATGTTATATTATAGGTATATAGGTATTGTGTTATTGTGTAGGTATGTGTTTAATGTTTATGCATGCGTGTGTAATATTACGATTTAGGAGCGACACTGCGCGCGATACTCTCTACGTACGATCGTTATTATAAATATTAAATACGTCATGAAGGTTCGACCATGAACTACTACACAGGACTGGACACTACAGAGAAAATCACGGACACAAAGTTGTACAAGGTTCGTACACATGCGATGTAACTGCACTCTGCCTGTTAGTAGTACGAACTACGTTTTTTTATAGGATAACACTAAAGAATAGTGATATTACTGATATTAGTGATAATAAATAATAATAAATAGTAAATGCCGTGGTGCTAATGCTAAATAGTAAGTTTAATAATGATTTAAATGATTTAATAGCTGTCAGTTTTTGACGTTTCTGTAGGTATATAAAAAAAATATTATGTACATTTGTTACGTTTATCTTATGTTTTTACCAACTTTGACAATAATTTCTTCTTTTTGCAGCTTACTTTGATCTGTTTTTGATTTGTCATTTGTGAATATTGTCTCATTCTCATGGTTAAGTAGTAAGTAATAATATATATGTCAATATTTCACTTTTGTGGGACTACTAAGCATGAACTACTAAGGCGGTATTTTATAAATATTCAAAATATTTCTTATCTCACAGACTGTGTCGTATGTGTACCGAATATGTACAACTTTGTGGACGACCCCCTACTCTCCTCCTGCCAATAGTGTCCAGTCCTGTGTAGTAAATTCATGGGTTTGACGCGGTATTCCACGCACCAACATGATGTTAGACCCGTGGTTAAAAATATTATGATAACGGTTCCAAGACTATGGTAGGGATACAGTACGCGGGGTCGGCTTACACTCGAACTTAGGTGGAGTGGAGCCGCGGGGGGACAACTTTGGCGACGCGAAACGCACAACCTGCAGGACGCCTCAACTCGTGACCGGCGCTCTTGCAACGCACATCGACCCGGAAAAGCCCAATACAGTTATTCGTTGTATTATATTATATTATTATAATATTCGGTGCTTTTCTCGGAGTTTTTGCTTTTTGCATTGGGCGCTTTTCACATACCGGTGAGTACGACTTTTATATCTCCTACAATAATAATAATATAATATATTAAGATAAACTACAGGTGTATTCATGACAGCGTGTATCGCGAACGAACATATTTTCACCACGTTTTCACGTTTCCGTTTTCACGTTTCCGCGCGTTTCGTGTTTTTTCGTACACCGAAAAATGTACTTTGAATACCTATAACGTTTTTTGTATCCGCATTCGTATTAGCTGTGAGAGGTGTAGATACTAGACGCGTAAGTCCGTTGGCCGTTTCGGCGCTTTACCACGTGTTTTATCGCTTGGAATTTTGCGTTAATAAAAAACTGGGTACCTATGTAATTTTTCGTATTTTTCTATTTTGTATGTACATCACGTAAGCCGGTGTGCACGTAAGCCGGTGTGTACCTATTATTTCTAAAAATTACACACGAGTCGCCAAGTGTCTTACATCACCGCTGATAACGAACTGACACCGTCGTCCGTCATTATAATATTCGATTCTAACGAGTTTTTCATGTTATTTAGTATTTACTTTTTACTTATTATTATACTTATAATATAGGCTATTCAAAATGGTCAAACGCTGCGTCATCTGCGGAATCGTGGACAACATTGATGGCGTTTCAGTACATGGGTATTTACAATTATTTTACACATCACGTTGATGCATAGCAATGTAATAAAATCAATAATATGTCACCTTTAGATTTCCAACAATCGACGTGCGTCGTGATGAGTGGATGGCATTTGTGGTGAACAGCGGTTTTCCTGTGACCGTCAGATCGAAGTTGTGTTCGAGACATTTCGTTCCGGGTGTTGACTACACTGCAGGAAATGCACAACGCCGACGTCTGCGGCACACGGCAGTGCCGTCTTTGGTGAGTGTAGAAATCATAATATGTTTAATAAATATCATTTCATTGCAGTAAATCGTGACGGTTACACTTTGTCACTAATACTTTTGTAATACACGATATCAAGTGAATGCCATAATATAATAACAAAAGTCATGATATTACAATGATATACAACACCTTTAACAATATGGGAATTACCTACTTAATATAGTGTTTTTTTTAGATAGTGCAGCCTACTTTTTAATTATCATTCGACAAAAATTTCCGCAGTGCTCATTTAATTTCATTTATTTGCTTTGATAAGTATTTTATCATTTCACATATTGTCTTATTGTTAGCAATTTATACAACTAACTTTGTTCGTACTACAGTGTAACATATTTACTACTATATTCTTCTTTTTATTGTTGGAAGTTAAAATTCTGTATTAAATTACACTTTATTTTTATTCATTTTGTTAAAATGATAAACTGTATATCCATTCCTACGAAATAGGTAGTGTAAGTCACAGTTAACTCTCTGTTGGGTATTTACAACCATTGAACAAAATACTACTACTACTACTACTACTACTACTACTACTACTACTACTTACTACTGACCTAGGTATACTCTCCTTTGTTTATAAGTTGTGTACTAGATAGGCATTTTATCATTTAACATGTGGTACTCTTAGAAATGTTTTTATTATTTCAAAAGTTAATACAATAGATTTGTTTACGTTTATTCCGTGTTAATATTCACGGTGATCTTAGATACATAGATATTATATAAATTGTTTCTGTACATAACTTAGGTTACTCTGCTATACCTACTTATACTTAACAATACTGTAGTGGCTCGGTACAACATTCTTGAAAACTAAATGTCTATTTTATCATAAGAATTCCATTCAGCTTATTATATTCTAATTGTATGTATAGAAAGCAAATTGTAGAATAACTTGAACGACATTCAATTGTGTTGCCACTGTTTCAGATTTCTAAAATTGATGACTAAAATTTGATTCCTAGATTAACTTACAACTATACTTATATATCAACTTTGACCTAAACAGGATACTTCACGTTTTGCTATATAAATTAACATTTTCTTAATGTTACTACTACACAAAGTAGGTATTACTGGACTCTTCAATAAACTCTCCTTTTTTTTGTGAATTGTGTAGCTATTGGATAAGTGTTTTATCGTAGTGTTCATCACTTTCTTTACTGTATTTATACAACTAACTTCATTTGTAACACTGTGTAACATATTATTTACTACTGATGTGTGTTATTTGATACATAGTGGTGATAGATATAGGTGTACTTGATTTTATCACATTGAAGACCTTGTATGATTTTATTAGTGTAACAAAAACCTTACATTCAACTTATCCTATAAGAATTTCATATAAATGCACTTATTGCATATGAGTATAAACGGTATAACACATGAGCACATTACACCTAACCAATACAAGATTATATTAAATATATATGAACACACAAACACTAAAAGTTCAACTCACCGTATTTTAACTTTTATTATGAGTATTTACCAACCAATGAACAAAATACTTTTACTTATATTTACTACTGACTCAGGTCTAATCTCCTTTAATTGTAAGTTAGACATGTTTATGACATTTAAATGCCCATATAATTTCATAGAAATGCACTTAACCATGCTACATTACCAAATAAACCATCATAGATTACCTATGTTTACATAACTGATATTGTATACTTAACATTGTGTTTATACAGTCAAGTGAAAGTAATCATATACACTCTACTGTTAGTTTTTATTAGACTTTGTACGTTACTAATACGTTAGTGCAGCAGTTCTCTTTGAGTATGGATTTTGACGTTCAATGCACAAACATAATATTATATATTTAATTATTTAGAATTATAAAAAACCTTAATATTGTACCTATTCTAAACTGGAACTAACTTTTAGGTACTTGGTGATGACGCGGATGGAGAGGAGGACGTGGAAGGATTGATGGTCCAGATGGACGTAGTGGAAGGAGTGGTGGTCCAGATGGACGTAGTGGAAGGAGTGGAGGTCCATAGAGAGGACGTGGACGTGGACGACCGTCAGGTGGAGGGAAATGGGGAAGTGGAAGTGGCAGAAGTCCAGATGGATGGGATTGTGGACGTGGAGTACGTGGAAGTGGAAGTGGCAGATGGGGTGGAAATGGTCGACGACGGGGTGGAGGAAGTGGAAGTGGCCGACGACGGGGTGGAGGAAGTGGAAGTGGCCGACGACGGGGTGGAGGACGACTACCCGGTAGAGGATATTGAGTACGTGGTAGTGGTCGAACTACCCATAGGGCGTGCGCCAATGATTTACCGGCAGGCGGGCGTGACACACCCGCTTCCAGAGCGGCACAACGCGGGCGCGTTAGACAGAGTCTGCACAAAGTGTAACGCCCGCCACTTCAGTGAAGAGCAAACGTCCAGGGGTCATTTCTACACGTGTTGTAACAACGGCCAAGTGGTCGCTGCAGGACAACACGCATTGTTGCCCGTTCCCTATTTAATTCAGAGTTTATTTATAGATGATTCACAGGATGGCCGTAGATTCCGGGCGGACATTCGGCGTTACAACAATGTTCTGGCATTCGCTGCGTTTACTTGCGACGCACACGACAGGCGTTTGCCAGGGCGGGGACCGCCGGTGTGGATTGTCCACGGTCAGACCTATCGGAGGACCTACAATGAGGTGGCCGTTGCCCCGGGAAGTGCCAACAACTGTCAGTTGTATTTTTTGGAGTCCGGAGAGGCCAACCACCGGCGTCTCGATATTGCACGACAGAGCAATCATGAACTGTCAGAAATCGTCATAGAATTATTGGACGGTTTGCTGCGGGACATCAATCCGTATGCGATGGCTTTTATGTAAGAAAACTTAAACTATTGTATTTATTAACATTAGGTATGTGAATTGCCCCCCTTAGAGTAAATACTTTTCTTAATGATTTAAAATAGTATCACAACCATACCAACTATTATTATTATTATTATCTATGAAACCCTTATAGTAAATTCTAAGTAGATGTTTTATTGTTACCTATTCTGTGTGACTCTCTAAGGGCCCGTATTACAATAGTTGAACTCCGGTTAAACCACCGAATTCGGCCGGTAAAATCAGTGGTTCAAGCGTAACCGAGGTTTAAACTATGATTGTAAAACGGGCCCTAAGCTTACTACACCCACACACACACACACACACATATTTATAATATACATTTTTATATTATATTGTGTTAATAAACATAATAATAATAATATATTCATTTAGCAACGAAAAGTTTAAGTTATAGATAATAGATGAATAATGACAGACAAGTTTCCTGTAAAATCAGAAAAGCTGAGTTGATATTATAATAATTGTTATAAAGAGAATGTGTTCATAATTATAAAATAGAAAATATTTAAAAGATAGTTAAACGAAATAGTAAACTTCAAAAACGGGTTGAATACAATAGAAAATGTTTCAATAGCTGTTTCTTATAGCTTATAGCTTATTCCTACCAAGTTAAATGCACTGAATGATATTTACATACCATTATATTACCTACATTAAAATTTTGGTTATATAATACATTTACAAAAACCTATTTTCTATTGGTTAATACTTATTTGTTATTTAAGATACCTAAGGTATAATACATGCAATTCCTAAACCTTAGAGTCAATACTCAATTATATAACATTAAATATGACATAGGGTTCGGATGTTTATGACTTATGATATTCGTGTAACTTTGAAGTAAAACTATCTTGGGATACATTCAATAATAATTTTATACTTATTTTTACATATTGAATATGATTCTCTACGCTTTTACACCTACCCATAAGGCACACAAATATTTAAAATAAATTTATTTAGTATAGATTATACTCTCACTGCTACCAATAAACAGTTTAATGGTTTTAAATTTTACTTTACTATTATTACACATACAATTATTTCTAATAATATAGAGATAAATGCACTGAATATACTATTAATATACTATTAGGTTACATACCTACATTATATTTTAGTTTACAAATCCTTAACTCCAAATACACCAATTACCATATCCTTTGTAATTACAATTCACAATTATTTGTACACATCATGGAGTTTGATAAACATAAATATATAAATGTCTATATTTGTTTCAGGAACATGCGTCAGGTGTGGCTGGCGGAAAGAGCCCTAGCCGATCCCGCAGCTGTGCCACCCAGACCAGTCAGGATGCATTTCGTCGAAGATGCGGCCCGGGATAGGGGCCGAAACAACCTGCCTACCGCAAATGAAGTTGCGGCCGTGTTCGTAGGTGAAGGTGGTCTTCCTCCCAGACACATCAATCTGGTCATCTACGACACCAATCCAATCGACCAACAACGGAGGACCCAATTCATACCAGCGGGTTAGTTAATAAATATTGAACACTTACAATATTTACTATACACTAGGATTGAAATACTTCCTTTTCGAGTCTAACTGCTACCAACGAAGAGTTAAATTACACCCCATCATATAGCTTTACTATATTATACATTTTAGCCTTTTTTTTTAAATTTATATACTCAATAACCAATACGTTAGGTCAACGCCGACTTCAACCCTTCCACTTGTGCAGTAATACTTATTACATTAGCAAGATGAGTTTGTTGGGTGATAAAACAAAAGTCATTACATTATAATACATTTCCAATCAATTTTCCTCCTGAATAAATTATTTTCATAGTGATAGTATGACAATAAGTTACATTACTTCAATGCTTAATTCACTGTTCTCTTATTTCATAATAACAATATCTAACATCACTTAGAATTATGAACACTTGGTATAGAAATTAGCCGAGTTCATATTTTAGATTATTTTATAAATTACCTTTCTTTTGCGGTTCTAAAAAACATCATGTACTTGCTATACACACAATAAATAAATAACTCACAGTTAAATTACATCCCGTGGTTTTAATATTTTACACAGTAAATATCCGACCACACATACATTATGGACATTCTTTTGAAATTTAATTAGTTATTCACTAATTAATTAGGGAAAAACCAACATATATAATAACACTTATTAAATTAACAGTGTACATTCATTGTGTTTGTGTAAAACAAGCCATTATACATTATTACACATTGAATACAGCGTGGATCGACATAATACCTATTACATGTCTCATCAATTTTTCCTCCTTAATAAATTATTTTCATAATTTTGTAGTGATAGTGTTACAATAAGTAACATTAATCAAATCTAAAGTTACATTACTTCAGTCTTTTGTGCTCTTATTTCATAATTTGACCGACACCACTTTTACAGACATACACTATTAACATATTTTGTTGTTCTACAAAACATTATGTAGGTACTTGCTATACACACACAATAGATATAAATAACTACTAAACGTATCTCCATAAAGTAACTCTCAGCTACTACAGACCTTTGGTTTAACTTAAAATTCATTATATTTCTCAAGGGTCGTGTCACTCGGATCCCATGTTGTATCCGCTGTTTTTTCCGTACGGCGAGGCCGGTTGGCATAACGGGATGTTGCAAGAGGGCCCTCGACGAAACAATGTAAGCAGTCGAAACACTATAAGAGAGTTCGCGTGCTACCGTTTGGGCATTCGATATGAGGGAAACAACGACACGAGGCACCTACTGTTCAGCTCAATACATCAAGGCCGGTCCTTGTTGCACATGTTTGTGTGCGACCAATACGTTCAGATGGAAACCAACAATCTGAACTACATACGTAAGAATCAGAGGGATCTCCTTAACGAGGCGTATCAAGGGCTCGTGGACCATGTAAACCAACACCTCAACCAACGTAATGTGGTCACGAAAAGCGTGAACCCGAGGTGGACGCGGCCGACGAAGTTGCCAATTTCCCCACAGAGTTCCTCAACACTTTGGTACCGGACGGCCTGCCGCCGTTCCGGCTCGAGTTGAAGGTGGGGTGCATCGTCATGTTGCTCAGAAATCTCGATCCGAGGAGACGACTGTGCAACGGTACGAGGTTGGTGGTCACCGAACTGCGGCGACACAATTTCAAGGAGAGGATTTTGGGCGGTGACCCACGGGACGACGACATCGTCCTGCCCAAGATACCGCTCAGGTCCAGCGGTGAGGACGACCTGCCCATCCCACTGAAGCGCATTCAATTCCCGGTGAGGTTGTCGTTCGCCATGACCATCAACAAGTCGCAGGGTCAGACGTTCGACAGGGTAGGTTTGCTTCTGACGACGCCCCCGTTCACTCACGGGCAGCTGTACGTGGCGTTTTCGAGGGTGAGAAACGCACAGTCCGTGAAAGTCGGCATGTACGCCGATGACAGCGGGCGATTTGTCACCAAGAACATCGTGTACAGGGAAGTTCTGTAATGCAATAAGTGGTAAGTATATTCTAGGTGACGTCCGACGATCGAGTCTAGATGATGGTGATAGTCTGGTTGACTTTAAACCTGACATGTGTAACATATTTTTCAAACACAATACGTTACACCGCTGTTATACTGGTCTGTGTACTACATGCGCCCGATGATAGTCTGGTTGACTTTAAACCTAACATGTGTAACGTATTTTTCAAACACAATACGTTACACCGCTGTTATACTGGTCTGTGTACTACATGCGCCCGATGATAGTCTGGTTGACTTTAAACCCAACATGTGTAACAGTTTTTTTTAAACCTAATACGTTTTTCAAACTTAATACGTTATACCGCTGTTGATAGTCTGGTTGACTTTAAACCAACATGTGTAACAGTTTTTTTTAAACCTAATACGTTTTTCAAACTTAATACGTTACACCGCTGTTCTACGTGGTCTGTGTGGAGGTGACTTCGTGATGACCTTGCCTTCGGGCTAAACGGAGAGAAAGTTTGACAACCTCCTCGTGGTTCTCTCTGGATGCGGATTCACTATAATGTGAAGCCGTAACTAATGTCAAACAATGTATGTAATGTCTGTGTTATTTGTATAGATAGTGCAGACAATTTTTTTAATTTTGAATGTTGTATTTTATTTGTAATGGAACATTAATTTAAGATTCTAATGTACCTAAATTATATGATGTAAATAACATTAATAAGTCAATTACACTATGTTTGTTGTAAATTAATGGAAAATGTATTTATTACATTAATTGTTTTATTCACTTAAAGAGTATTAGATCGTACACTGTAAATTGTATTACTATTATATTACTACTATATAATATATTGTATTTTTACAATATTTAGATAATTGACATTTTACTAAGAGTTGTATTTCTTTCTTCTTGGTTTTAACATTAATAAGCAATTTTACTATGTTCATAATATGTATATTCTTTTTGTATACTTAATCACTGTGAACCGCTGTTAATTAATGAAGACTGTATTAATGGTTGAAAACTTACTTTATTTTATTTGTATTGTGTTTATTAATATGTAAATTTCACTGTACCTACTCACGATATTCCTAATATTTTGTACACTTTGTATCGCTGAACTACTTGATTAATTTATATTGTATTAATGGTTGAGAGATCGTTTAGATTACTAAATATATAAATCTTCACATATAATTATTATTGTATATTATAATAATCGACATATTTGTATTAATTGTTTTACTCACTATTCCCTAATAGAGTATAAGTTTTTTGTTAAACACCATTTTCTTCTTCGTTTTATTCTAATTATATTATAAATGTAATTATTACAATATTTATATAATTGACATTGTAGTAATTGTTTTGTTCAGTAAAAGTAATGTTTTTTTGTTAAACACCATTTAATAGTTGTATTTTAGATTATTACTACTGATGTGTATATAAATTGTAATTCATTAAATTTAATTATATTTACATTGACAATATTTGTTTTGTGTCTTTGTGCCACTGAAGAGTGCCATTGGTTCTTAATTAAGTGAATATCATAAGAATAAATAATTTGTAAAAACATACAATTGATTTTAACGACATAATCATGGTGCATTTGTTCAATGACGATTTATTAAAATTCACACACATTTCTTGGGTCAGGGAATGGAGCCCCTCAAAAAGAGTAAATTACTCAACGTTTAAATTAAATACTTTGTTTTGACAACAAATGCTGTAAGCACAACATTTAACCGTAATAGTAGGAATAACTAATAACGATTTAAAAAGCCATTCATACAGTGCATATCTTAATAACAATGCATAGATAGGTACTAGTTGTATAAATGATAAGATACTGCATATTATTATGTTATTTACATTTTTATGGCAGTGTTCGAACGGCTGTTGTAGATTTTTTTTTTGTATAAAGACCATTTAATAGCTGTGTTCCTTTCTTTTTCGTTTTATATCTAATCTAATCTAATAGGTAATACATTGTAATGTGTAATACAACATTTTGCTGTTGATTAATTTTTTTCTTATTATTATTACTGTTTCACATAATATTATGACACCATTGATGACACTATTTTATTATCTAACAATTATAATATTATGTAGTGTGTTACTACATACTACCTCACCGTGAATGGATATAATTTCTTTTGTCACTTTGTGGTCATTGCTGTGAATAATAGTAACTCTCGGATGAGACGGAAACACATATATTATTTACTTTTTTATGTCAAAATTTTACCATTCAATATTATAGTGACTATTATAGTAGACTGCTAATTTATTTATTTTAGTGGAGTAATGCCACTGTACAAATTGCTGTTAACTATTTTTAATACTTATTATAATATCATAGGTATTCTTATGTAAAAAAGTTAAAACAATATTTAATAGTTGTGTAATTTATTTTATATTATAAGTCAATATTTTTACAATAATTGATGTTGTATTTGTTTTACTCATTGTAGACTATTAATTCTAAAATCTTTTAATGACGTCGTATTTATTTATTTGTTACATACTTTAGACATAATTCTATGCAACACCTACCTAGGTCATTAATTTCACTGAGATCCTTAGAACCCTTATAACTATTATCTTATTTGATCCACACACCACACATATAATTTATTGTGTTACAATAGTATGAACAATATGTATTGGTAACTTATAGAAATTTAAAAAATCTTTCATACCGTACGCTCAGTAAACACATAGTAATTTCAAAATATACAGTTGGAAAGGAAAAGGAAAAGAAAATATAATTGTAAATGAAATAGTCATGTTTTTTATCCCATTATTTTATTGATCATCTGTAAAAAAACATAACGAATAAACGTAGAAAATTGTTTGTTGAGAAAAAAATGTTCCTGTTAAAAACTTACATCGATTTTGTGATTCTGCTCTCGGCACCTGAAAATAATATGTTTGATTAGAATTATTAATTTCAAAAACTAAAGTATTTATATTTATATTGCATCCTTACATCGCACTGCCCCGGCGGTGTAGGAGGCATCACTGATTTCCTGAAAATGATGTGTTTAATTAGAATTATCAATATCAAACACTTAAATATTATATAAATATATCCTTACGACATTTGGCGGCGGCGTCTCGCAGGCGGTGACGTACAGCTGCTCTTGAAAATAATTTGTTTAATTAGATTTATCAATTTATCAATTTATTTTTTTTAATTTTTTACTAATATATCTTTAAAGTGCATACCAGGGGCGGAGTGGCCGGTCTGGAAATGGGAATTTTCCAGATGGCCTGGTGGCCTGGCCATTTTGTTAGATTTTTTTTTTAATTTAATTTAATTTACAAAATATTAGTTAATGCTATATGCGTCAAAAATTTGTTTCTATTAAATTATTGTATTACAAATACTATTAATGCAATAATAGTACATTGGGATAGCCTCGTACAATTGTATACTCTTATGATAAGGCTTTGGATATAAAATTACAAAATATTTGGTACATAAATATAGACATAAAATAAAATCAAAGCAATATAATATTGATATAGGTCAGTTATTTTTATAATAAAACACCCATTTTAAACATTGAAGTATTTTAAAAAACAGGCTGAGAAATTCAATGACCAATGATTATCTTGAGTCTTTTATGCTAATGGCCATTGAAAATAAAATTCTCATGGAAATAGATAACAATATTATTATAAATTAAAATGCTGCAGTTGGTGAGAAATCTAAGCTATTATCTAAATTATTACTATGAATGTATAAATCTTTTTTATTATAATATATTGTTTACAATGTATGTATTTATCTATTACTTATTACCTTATATCTACTAAACCTAAACAATTAAAACACAATGTTTAATATAATTATTAATATTTCGTTGATTTCAACTATTAAACCATACCTACTAATTTTATTTTTCAGACTTTCAGGTATAAGTACTTAGTGGTATATTAATGTAATGTGTTAGAAGACAGAAGTTAAAAGAAATAGCAAGATAGTGATTGAAATACTTTTAAAATACTATAAGTAGTTTTGAAATACCTAGGTAAATAGAAAAACCAAATTCGAGCTTAGAGAGAAAAAAATTTTGGTGGATAAATTTTAAACTCCCGGCCTGGATTTGGTTCCCACTCCGCCCCTGGAGCATACTAATATATTATACTTACATCTTTGGACGGTGGTGTCGTGGCCGCTCGGCTTCGCGACCGTTGCCGACGGACCTCCTGAAAATTATTCGTTTAGTTAGATTTATCAATTTTGAAAACTTGAATAGTTTTTTAAATTTTTTACTTATATATACTTACATCGTTGGAAGGTCGAGCCGCGGCCGCTCGGCTCTGCGACCGTTGCCGACGAACCTCCTGAAAATTATTTGTTTAGTTAGATTTATATAGAAATGTAATTAGATTTATTTTTAAATATAAATATATATCCTTACGTTTGACGATGGTCGTGATGTTGGGGAGCGGGATCTGGGGAGGGGCCTAGCACGGAAAGCCCTGCCACCTCCCCTACCACTGCCACCTCCCCGACGCCTTACGCCATCACGACCACTGACGACGTCGACACCACCTCCTCGCCGCCTGCCAACACTACGACCACTGCCGTCGCCGCCGCCACCACCTAACCGCCGGTCACCACCGCGGCCACCACCTACACCTCTGGACTTGGCTACAATATAATTTACAATTTATATACATAATATTAAGACTGTTATTGAGGAATATGTAAAGGAAACACTCACCGCAATCCCGGGAGAGGTGGCCGTTTTCCCCACAGTTGTAACATTCTGAAACGGGGAGATATAATATTTTAATCGTTTCTAATTTCAATTATTAACCAAATGTATGCTTACGTCGGGCGCGGTCCTCCTCTCTCCCGATAAAAACGGTGTATTTCCCCGTGAAATTGAAAGTACTCATTCTAAAGTTAATTAATAAAAACAAATAAAGAATGTTGAAAAAAACAATTGATCTGCATTATTAGGTTGGTGATATTATAAAATATTAAATTCGTTTAACTAAGATACGGTTCTCTTCGCAAATGTATATGGTATAACAATATCATTTGATTAATGCCATCGGAGGTGAACGCAGGGTTGCTACTAATTTTTTTCTTAAAAAAAGTGAGAAAAGTGAGTATTTTTTTCAATTAAGTGAGTTATATTCAAGTAAAAAGTGAGTATTATTTTCATATTATAGGTGAGTTTTTTTAAACAAAAACATAAAAATAAAATACAATAGTTTAAAATATTTTCAGTTGTTTTTTACTTTTTCAGTTTATTATAAACAAGTTATAAATTATACTTATAAAACAATTTTGTTTAAATATTAATAATAGTTGGTTCTACCTAAATTATATAACATAAATAAAATGTAGGTAACCAACAAATTTAACAACTGTAGAAACTGATATTATAGTATTATGTATATTAATTTTTTGAATGATATTATAATATAGTATAATATAATATAATATAATATACGTATTTGTAAATAAATATTAATAATGTGGTAATTATAGATACTAATTAGTGTTTAAAAAATATTTGTTCAACCATTTTCATGAGGTTATGAGTAATATTGTAGTCTGGGGATTTTTTCCGGGGATTTTTATTCTACAATTCATTTTTTTTATTTTTAAAAATAGTCTTAAAACATAAATAATTATAAAAATTTTGAATATTTAATTTAACACTTATTTACATTTATAGATCTTTAAAAAAGTGAAAAAAGTGAGGAATCAATGAAATAAGTGCGAAAAAGTGAGCACACTCAAATAAAGTGAGAATAGTGAGAAATAGTGAGTGCGTAGAGAACGTTCAGAACGTGTTAAAAACAAAAAAAAATAGAAACAATATTTAATTTGTTTCACAGAAACCATGTGTTGCAGACAAAACTAAGGCTCGAATTTCGTCGCAAATTTATATATTATTATAATAAGATATTACTAATTCATAAATACGATCCGCGTTGGACGTGTTAAAAAAACAATCCAGTGTATCTTATTATACTCATTCTAAAGAAATAAAGAAAGTGTATACTAAAACTTTTATATTATTATAATAATTTATTCATTGATATATACGATCCGCGTTGAACGTGTTAAAAAAACAAGGCCCTCATGTACTCGTGTACCTACGCTTGGCAATTGCCGCTAATGTTTTATACGTTGTTACTCTGAAGTTGACAAATAAAAAGCAATAAAGAAAGTGTATAGTAAAACGAAACTATAAGTGATCTGTCGGTATTATATTATATGTTGACTAGCTCTAACTAGGATAAAATATTAAATTCGTTAATCGGAAAGCATGTGTTACATTATATTAATTGATAAATTACCTACGATCTGCGGTGTAAACGTTTTAAAAAGCCACAAATTAAATTAATAATACAATATTTATAACAGTAATATTACATTGTATACTCACGTGTTTCCTTTCCGGGTACTTTGAATGAAATGATTTTAAAGTCGGACGTCGGCGGCACTTGGCGCAGTCCTTTGTCTTAGAACGGCGACAATAACAAGAGTCAAGTCAGGTAACCCATGCGGGTAACGATATCGCACGGCCGATTAATACATTTATTTTATTGACAAATTATTAAATCGATATTTTATAGTTTTATATTATTCATTCGAACACGGCATTAAACCTTACACTTTTGGCCATCGTTCTTATTTCATTTTTACAAAATTTTTTCATATGATCATAATAATGCCTTAGGACCATCACTCGAATTTATTGATACACACGCAAACATGGTTTTCAAACATTCCCGCCTTCGACAGAATACCGCCAAAGCTGTAGGCCTTATCACCGACCGTTTATCGTCTATCCACTCGGTATCAGCGGATAACTTCCCGCCTATTATGTGATACGAGAGATATTGGGTCTGACATCATGTCGGTGTGCGGAAACGTTTCCGTGTTTTTCGGAGGACCATTCGGAAACGAAATCCCAATCAGCTGACCGAGTTTCGCTTCTAAATCGCTCTACTACTATAAACGAAAAAAACTATTAAACCTGGCCGCCCGACTTGCTAGACACTCAACAAATCACGGGGAATATATTACGACTAGCACGGGCGCCCGAAATGTTATTATTTATATATATTTGATTTACGTCATTTGGCGTTTTCATGCCTTGACCCGGACGTCGCACTATCCGACGAAGTCAGATTGCCTACCAGGGTTACTACGTCCAACGTCGAGGAAAGTGACTGACCCGCTAGACACCAAGACATATACCATTTATTTTGCACGTGACCCATTACTTAATTTTGCGTCAGAAGTCACACGTTGTCCGCTATCCGACGCTAGACCCTAGATCCCCTGCTAGACCCCAAAACATATTTTCGAGTAATTACGTCGAGGAAGGGGACTCGGTAGTCGGATTGCTTACGAAATGTTTTCAATTTTTTTCACGTATTTCATTACTTAATTTTGCGTTGTCGGTGACTGCAATGGACGCTGTCCCGGCCGCACATTGCCTACCCGGATAACATAGATGACTGACCTGCTAGATGTATTATGTCGCCAGACTTTAATAAAACGTATAGATAATAGCTATAAATTTGCCTTTCATAAATTAAAGAACAAGTTGAATTTGGTTGAATTTGTATCAACGACAGCCGATGCTTGGTCGACATTCAAAAGGTAATTCTAATACACTTATACATTTAATTTAATATACACTCGATCAAAAAAGTTTCCATACACCTTATTTCAAAAAATGTTTTTGTAAATATTTCAAAGATCCAAAAAGATCCAAAACATCAAATTGTACCACAAATTATTCAGCATACATATTTTATATTTCAACAAAATAAACTATATTTTATTTAACATATGATTATAATAAATTACATATTAGAAATATTTAAATAGAGAATACACCAAAAAGTTTCCATACACTTATAATATAATTTATTAATTTAATTAATTTATTAATTGGGTCAATTTTCTTTCTTTAGTTAATAACGTGTAGAACCACCTTTTGCTTTAATAACATCGATCAAACGATTCTTCATACTATTTACTAATTTTTTAGTGATATCCGGGTCAATTGCATTCCATTCTGTTAAAATTGCATTTTTCAACTGTTGTTTATTTCGAACATTATGTGTTCTAATTTTTCTTCCTATTTCATCCCATAGATGTTCAATAGGGTTCATATCGGGCGACTGTGGGGGTGTATGGAGTTGTTTGGGAACATTATGTATCAACCACTCCTTAACACGTTTTGCCGTGTGTTTTGGATCATTGTCTTGTTGAAAAATAAATGAACTCCCCAAACTCAATTTGTCTACACTACTTTTTAAATTATTTCTTAAGATATCTAAATACATATATTGATCCATTATACCATCTATAACCACTAAATTTCCTACTCCAGATGCACTCATACACCCCCATACTAACACATTGCCACCGCCATGTTTAACAGTTGCGCATAAGTTTTGTGTTTTTAATTGTTCATTTGGTTTTCTCCATACTTTTCCTCTACCATCAGATGAAAATACATTAAATTTCGATTCATCGGAAAAAATTACAGAATTCCAGAAACTTGTAGGCTTATCAACATGAGATTTTGCGAAATCTAGGCGTTTCCTTTTGTTAACTGCACTTATAAATGGTTTCTGCCTAGGAGTACACCCATTGTATCCAAATCTCTTCAATACATTTCTCACTGTTTGAGGCACTACATTTACTCCATAGTCTTTGTTAACCATACCCGCCAGTTTTGGTGCACTAGTCATGGGATTTTCTACTACTGTTCTTAAAATTGCCCGCCGTTGGTTTGAATCTAATTTTCTAGGACGACCTGAACGAGGTCTGTTGCTTAAAGTTTTGATTTCTTTTTGTCGGTTAACAATATATTGAACAGTCGCGTGTGATTTGTTTACCGTTTTAGCAATTTTTCGGAAAGATTGTCCTTCTTCTCTTAGTCGAATAATTAATGCACGGATTTCAGTAGGTACTTCCATGGTTAACGTAGTAAAGAAAACTTTAACATTAAATTAATGTAGTAAATTAGTAAAGAAAACTTATTTGTTGTATACAAATATGGAAGACCACAATAAATTACTAAAACACTCCGTTAAACTTCATAATAGTATGTACACTGACGGGAAAAATGAGTGTATGGAAACTTTTATTGCGAAAATAATTTGATTAGATGGGATTTCTAACTGAATGTATTTATAGACAGATATTTTTATCTAAATTTGTATCAGAAATTAAATAATTGATTGTTAAGGAATTGTTTGGTTGATAAAAAAATGCTGATGTACATATAATTTAACATTTCCTGCAGTCATTTTATAAATTAAAAGGTAATGTATGGAAACTTTTTTAATTTAATATATTATGGGCCAATACACGTTTATGATTGTATGATTGTATTATTTTTATATTTGTATTACTAATTACTGATACATAATTTTATTTATTTCTAAAAAGATCATACTTAGGAATTACTGTTCACTGGATCGATACAAAAATATTTGAACGCCAATCTTATTTGCTATCTATAAAACCTTTGAAAGGTAAACATACTTATGATGTACTGGCTAGAGCAATGGAGTCAGTATATACTGTTTTTGACATAAATGATAAAATAGTGTTCTCAACAACAGACAATGGATCAAATTTTGTCAAGAGTTTTAAGTAAGATTGAATTAAATTTTTATATAATTTATTTACTAGGACTATTAGTTACATAGTTAATAACAGTCTTTATTGGAGTAAACTATATTAGGTATATTCTTTTTCAGAGTATATGGTCAAAAAAATGATGTTGATTTACCAATTGAAAATAAATCACTCTTTTATCTGATGGTGAAGAATCGGACGATTTTGATATAAGTGATGAAAATACAGATGGTACAGCTTATGTAAATATTGCAGACCTATTTGATGAAGCAGAAGATATAGATTATATTCTACCCAAGCATCATAGATGTGCTGCGCATACTTTGAATCTAATTGCAACCAATGTAAGAACTAACATTTTTATATTAATGTATATCTAGCAAATAGCAATTTAAATTTTAAACTGAATGACTTATCTTTTACTTTCAGGACATAGAAAAAGAGTTGGCTTCTGTAAAAAGTAAATCTTTAACACTATGGAACTACAAACAGCAATGTAGAGCTACTTTTGCTAAAGCTAATAATCTATGGAACAAACAAAACCGCTATACTCAAGTTGCAGACAGTATTAAAGAATGTTTTGGTGTGTATCTAGTGACACCAAATGAAACCAGATGGAATTCCACTTATGATTCCATTACCTTTTTATTGAATCATATTAAAGGGAATTTTTCAAAATCTGTTAGATTGTGTGACTCAATTGGTGTTGTGCGTTTTAAAAAAGAAGATATTGATTTTATGGAAGATTATGTAACTATCATGGAACCTCTAGCAGCTGCCCTCGATATTCTACAGGGTGAAAAAAACATGTATTTTGGTTTTTTACTGCCTACTATTTCTATATTGTTATCAAAATATGATGATTTGCTTACAAAAACAAGATTAAATTATTGTGCAACATTAATTAATATTATCAAAAAAAGCATTGAAACACGCTTTCGAAAAGAACAAGCAGATAAGTTTTTAGTTATTGCTGCTTTATCTCATCCATATTTTAAGACATTGTGGATAAATAATAATATTATAAAAGATTTGGCTGTTGCTAACTTCAAAGAAGCTGTTTTAAAAAATCAAAGTCTGAAGGTATTGAGACATCTAACATAGATGATGAAAATACGAATAAACATGGTGATGAAACATCTTCATTTTTTTCTTGGTCCAAAATTCATTCAAATTCCAACATTTCCATTGAAAATGAAATATCAAGTTTTTTGAATAAGAGCCCTACGAAGAATTTATTGGTTTTAGAAGACACACCCAACATTAAAAAAGTTTTTATAGAACACAACACTCCGTTACCGAGCAGTGCTTCTGTTGAAAGAATTTTTAGTGTAAGCAACGCTATACTCACAAAACGTAGAGGGAGAATAACTGACAACCATTTTGAAAAGGTTGTTTCTTAAATGTAATACATTTTAAACTACAATTTTTTATTAATAAAGAAATTCTATATAAACCTACAATAGTCTTCTATATTCAATACACATTATTACATTAAACAAATAATTAGTTTTAAGAATAAAGAATCAGAAAATAATAAAGCTTTAAAAATATTTGAAATACTTTTTGAATATATTTGTATTTGTATTTAAATATTTATTAGCAAAGGTATTTAAATAAATACTTTTTAATTGAAGTATTTAAATACCTATTTGAAATACTTTTGAAAAGTATTTTTAACAACATTGCTTATCATTTATTTCAAATTTAGGCTTAGAATTACTAATATCATAATTATAAACAGTAGAAAGTAGATCATCCTCGTTTTTCTTACTTACATCACCAGGTTTCATTTTTATTGTTCTATGGTATATATTATTATATGTAATAATCTTCGATAATTCAGAAATCCATACTTTGTCTTTATTTTTATAAAGTACTTTTTTTATTTCTTTACCAAATGTCCTGTTAAAACGTTCTATTATAGAAGCCTTATTTTTATCGGTACCTGTACTATACATTATTATGTTATATTTATTTAGTATTTCTTTTAAATCTTTATTATAAAATTCTCTACCTTTATCATCATGTTAAATTGTTAAAAGTTCTTCTGGGTATGACCTCAGAGTCAAAAAAATAACCCGAAACTGCCCTTCTTGAGGTCTTTTCATATTAAGAGGATGTACCCAATAACGCCTTGATGTTATAGATTTTTTTTGTTTTTTTTTTGTTTAATTGATACAAAATAGCAACAATCTCAGCATCGTTTAATGTTGATAATATATTAGAATCCATTCTAACTGTAATAAATTATAACACGATGCGTACTGCATACCTACTCAAAAGTCAAAACTCAAAATTTAGAAAATTTTATCTCAATCGCAATCATATCGCATATTAATCATATCACAATTTTTGTAATTTGGCGCATAAATACACATGATCATCCGGTCGTGTGCGTCTAGTGTGCACCTAATAAACTCATGCATTCCGTTTCGGAGCGTTTTTAAATCGTCTAAAACGCATAGTGTGAAACCACCAATAATGTTACCAGGTAATTTTTTTATCTAATCTTTTCTTTTAATTTTTATACAATTTGACTGAATTTGTACGATTATAGTATCTAACTTATCTAAGGACTAATAAAGCACACAGGACAATAAATTGTTAAAATTACCTAGTACCTAATAAAAAATATGAATTTAGAATTATCCATTAGGTACTTACTTTCAAATGCTTGCGAAGATTTGATGGGGCACGTGAATCAGCAGTACGCGTCTTCGAACAAATACAATGTTTGCAAGATACTTCGTACGTAGTCTACAACTCGCAACTATTTATTATTTTAATAACTTTAAAATGAATATTATAAATATTCCACGGAAGAATTAGTTCATTTTCCATACTAGTTAAGTCTTTAATATAAAAATTAAAAATATACTGCGTATTTTAAAACAATTCTATATAGTCAGGACTCACGGCAGTGTGCAAACAATAATATTACAATTTACAACGATTGACAACTATAGTGTCTTATAGTGACTGGACGATTAACAAATAACGAGTGCGGAGTGACGGTGTGTGTGTGTGTGTGTATGTAGGATACTGGGATTCGGGGTGTCGCCATGCTATGATACTATGAACTATAAATAGCCAAATAGTCAATAGATATATGATATACGGGAAATATTATTTTTCCCGTAATATCTTTGTTTGTCGATAACAACATTTATAATCGTCATGTCTTTTCATCGACGATAAGCAATTTCTTCATAATCAATAAACGAAACTAAATAGTAAATAATAAAATAATATCTTGTTTGAAAATGTTGTATTTAATATTTTTAAATACAAAATATAATAATATGTATTTGAAATATACTTGAAATACTTCTGTCTAAAAGTATTTAAAATACAGAAAAAGTATTTAAATACTAGTATTTAAATATTAATATTTAAATATTTAACAAGTATGATGATAAGTGTTAGATTATATCAATATTTGATGTATATAGAAATAAATTAAAACAAATTGGTCTAAGGAAATATTTACAGTTGAAAAAGTTATGTAATCAAATATTGTTTATTATAAAATGTATGATATAGAACACACAGTTTACGAAAAAGAATTACTGTTATCATTATTATAAATGTTAAAATAAAATTATTGGAACGTTAGGTTTTGTATAAAATATTTTAACAATATCTATAATAGAATCTTATCCCACACAGCACATCAATATTTAATAAATATTTATTCATCATAATAAATAAATTAAGATAATTTAATAAATATTTTATTTTAATTGAGAGTATGTTTTTAAATATTTATGCAATGTATAGCGATCATTGAATGAACCCTTTTGCATTATGAATTCAATATTTAATAAAAAAACAATAATTAATATTTAATTAAATATTTTTAAGACAATATTTAATAAAAAAACAATAATTAATATTTAATAAATAATAATGCAGACTTTTATTAAATGTTAGTATATTTTTAATTATCAATCAAATAATATTAATAAACTTATTATAATATTTCAGAACCATACTTCATTTACAATTGAATGAAAATAATAAAAGTATATTTTTTGAATAAAGATATAATATTGAAACAATAAAAATGTTTTAAAAAAAGTTTATATTAGTACACTTAATATTAGTATATAATGAAAACAATAAAAAAAAAAAATTAATCAAACAATATTAATAAATTTATCATAATATTGCAGAACTACTACATTTATAATTTAATGGAAAAAATAAAAGTATACTTTTTAAATAAAAGGATTAATATTTTAACAAAAAATATTTTTAAAATAATGAACACTTTTTGTGTTAGTGTATAAAGAAAACAATAAAAAAAAAAAAAATCGAATAATATTAATAAATTTATTATAATATTGCAGAGCCACTGCATTTATAATTGAATGGAAAAAATAAAAGTATACTTTTTGAATAAAAGAATTAATATTATAGAAACAATAAAATTAAAAAAAAAAAATTTACACTTATTGTATTAGTAATAATGAAAACAATAAAAAAAATGTTTCATCATTATTTAAGTTGAAGTCTTTTGATGTTGAAAGGAGCTTGGGCAAGGACATACTTCACTACTTCTTCCATTTCATTCTGAGTTACATTTTTATTAAATTTTTATTGTCTTTTTAAAGCATCTGATAAATAATTTTAATGACACTATATTAAAATTATGTACAGCAATAATATAATAAAAACATATATTGTTATATTTTATATAATATATATTATATTCATATCTTATCAAAAATAATAGGACAAATCATTTGGTGGGAAAATTTTGTTTTTCCTTTCCTTTTTTGCCAGAATATGAAAGCAATTTTAAGAGTTCATCAGTAAAGAGTTTGGCCATTATCCTTTTTATCATTGCTTTAAAATGTTTGTCTCCTATATATGTTAGTTGATTTATCTACAATACAAAAGAAAATATATTATATATACTACTAAATATTACTTATAGTATTCACTATAGGTGCATGTTAATAAAAAATCAATATGCTTAGAAAATTAATATACCGTGTTTGTTAATCATCAATCAATTTGACAGTCAATCTATAGTGATAAAAGTATAATAGTAACTGGATAGGTTAACTTTTTAAACTTCGGTTAATGAATAAAAATATAATTGTGTATAATATTATACATAGATTTTTACATTTTAATAAGAACAGATTTAAAAAAAATATCAATCGTACACGTATCAATATCTTTAGGCTATTATATTTCAATACATTAAGTATTATGTATTTAATAGAAGCACCCAAAAATCAAAAACCCACATTATGTTCTATACATATAGCCATAAAGAAATACTGTTTACTTACCAAATTATTACGAAATGTTTCATCTTCAGATAATTTCTGATTAAATTCATTTAAGTCTGAGATAGTGTTCAATGGTAAGCCAGATATATCTTGTGAGTAATATGTGTTTTCATTATTATTAGCAGCTGTTTGCATATTACTGAGTTATAGTTATTTTTGAGTCTCCAAATTCTCCATTCTTTGGCCCAATTCCATTTGGTTGTTCACGATTCTCCTTAGTTCATGTTTGATGAAAGATAATTTATATAGGACTTCTTTTTGAAATTCTGTATCTTAAAGAAAAAAGAAATTACTTTCAAAATTAAAGTTATTATTAATAATAAATCTTATTATATTATGTAAAATGAGAAATTTCTTATTTATATTAAAATTTAACTATAAATAAATATAATATAGACTAACCAGGGTTTATCGATGATGTGTTAACGTCCAATTCTCGTTTTCCGTTTGTCATGATCAACTGTTTAACAGTGGTGCTTTGTTTATCTAGAAAAATAAATATATACCTACATAAAATTATATTATGCAATGATGATTATTGAATAAAGTATAATAAACATATAGAATACTATACTTCTTATACACACCAAAGGTTCCTAAACTATTATTTGATTCACATAATCCACAAAGAAAAATATTTGGCCTATGTTTCCCAGTAAAGATATTATAAAATAAAAACTTATATTTATAACTGTACCTATTTAATTATTCATATTTAATATATTAGAAAATAATTTATTTGAATAGTGTGTTTGTATTAAAGTATAAATTATAATCGAACGCGCAAATAGTCTAAAAATATATGTGTTCACATTTTTAGTTAGTACCTCACAATATGGAGACTATCACTTCCATATATATATTGAAATTGTATTCTACATAGTTATTATATGTATATTGATAAATTTATGAGTATAATAATGAATTAATTAAATTATTTTACATCTCACGTCATACCTATATATATATATAACTTATAAGTCATAATTACAACACCTTAAAATAATTATATTATGATTTATGATACTTAATTTTATATTTTAAAGCAGTAAAAAAAATTTTAATTCTACAACATAATTTATATTATAAACTAGCTGCCCTTGTGCCTCGGATTCCGGGCGTTGTGGAAGCTGCCTCTGGTGCCTTCGAGGTGGTCGAGTGAAAATCGTTTCACGGGAAATTCGAAAAGAAATTTAAACCGTAGCGAAAACTGTGACTTGGAGTGTAGAGTACTAGAGTGGTCTTTGCTCGTCTGGTGTAATACCGTGCCCCGCTATATGCCCGGTTGCATATTAACATACCATACATTGCTACACGACCGGTCGTTTCTGATTGGCTCATTTCAAATAGCCCGCTTTAAATTTTAATATAATCATTATCATATTATCGCGTTATCAATCATAATATTGTATCACATACACGGTTTAAGATAAAGATATTGTAATTGTACATTTTTTTTAATAATTTAACATTTTCGGACTTAAATTATACCCTTTTTATTTTTTTAAAAGACATGTAACATAATTAGGTACCTTATACCTAATATAGAATGAAAATAAAAATATATTTTAAATGTATTAATGACCACGTCCATGGGATTTTGCATTTGGTAAGTTAGCGTTTACATTACTGCCAAGATTTCTTTTCCTTTTTTTTATACCAGATTCACATTTAGCTGGTCGACCTGATGGTAAACTTTTACTTCCTCTTGTAATATTTTGTGACCGCCTAGCAATAGAAGTCGGTTGGACAGACATTTTTGCACCAGATCTCTTTCGTAATGGTACCGATACATTTCCAGCTGTATGCAAGAATGTCTCCCATTGTCCTTCACTTGTAATTTTTTTTAATCGTGCTTCAAGAGTTTGTATTCCAGAAGAAGATGAACCATACTTTGTGTCATTAAATTTCATTAATTTTAGTATATTCTGAATAGCATTACAAGTTTCTTTATTTGTGTCGGCCTCTGCTATCTCGTGGCTTAAAGAAGATTTCATTTTATCTATTTAATTTAATTTATGGACATATTCAGAATTTTTATTTTTCTCAACTTATATTCTTTCATCATCAGGGATCACTACAGTCTGAGCAATATTATAGTTCTCTACATAAAATGGTTGAAAAAAATCAATTTTTAGAGATTTATCTCCTGAGGCTAGCATACCAATTTCATGTCTATCTTGAGGAGTAACAGGAGGGAAATTGTTTGACATTTCATCATAATGTATATATACTGCACATTGATGTTTGCAAAATTTACCATACTTCCCAATTGAACATGAACAACAACCAGCTTCTAAATTAACATCATAAGTACTTAAAGGATTTTTTTCACTTGGAACAATATAATTATTTTGTGCGCTATGAATAATTTGATTTTTTTTCACATAATTTGCCTTCTTAATTAATGTGTCCAAGAAAATTCTTGCTTCTCTATTTTTTGGATTTCTACAATTGGCAAATGTCATTAGTCGCCTACCGTAATGTTCTTCCAACACAGTGCAAGTGAAATCTAATAATGCAATAACATTATAGGCTTTAACTCTTGAGAGTACTGTATCCTTAAATATGCGTACTGTAATCTCAGAGTAATTGTTTGTATGATGACCTCTATTAGACTCATTCCTCCAAGCCAAACACCATTTTTGACGACCATCAAATTGGTCTGTAATGTATTTAGTCCATTTTGGATATTCTGAACTGTTTATGGCACTATTAAAATTATATTCAGCAAGTTTTACTGTATCTGCATACAAAATATTTTGAAAATGTTTCATTAATATTGGTCGCTTATTTTGAGGAATATTATTTTTGGAATCCCAAAGCCAACGCCAAACTGCCTGACAAACATGAAATATACATAACAAGTGATCACTTTCAGGCCAAGTATTTTTAATTGCATTTATTTCTGCTTGAGCATTATCAGTAACAAACATTTTAGGCCAGGCTATGCCACCAAAACATTTTAAACCACACTCTCTAAGCAAATTAAATCCCGTACTATATGCTAAAAAAGATTGACCTGTATAAATAAAATAAATTGATAACAAAATGTATTAAAAAAATTTTCAACACTATATATTTAAACAAGAAAATTGATTAGTACAATTTATTTACCTTTTGTAATTATAATTGCTAATGGTACCGCTCCTGCTGCACATGGAGTTAATATAAAGGTTATTGAATGGTTTTCAGCGTCACATGCACTAGTGCTATCAAAAAATACTATACCACTTGAAGATTTTAATTCATGAGCTCTTTGCATAAGAGGAGTAACAATAAGAAGAGCAAATGGATCTTCAACAAATTTGACAATTACATTTTGTTCTGAATATATATTCAATTTTTCTTTTAATTTCTAAGAAATAATAATGCAAAATAGAATAAAACAATGAATTATATTAATATATTATTGCATAGGTATTGATAATAGTCACCCTATTTGACCTACTTCAATCATTCCAATTCCAGAACGTGGACCCAAGTTCTTAATTCTCCATTCATCATGCCAATACTGAACTGTTCTATATGTTGGATTAATAGCTCCATTTGCTAAGTCTTCCAATGAAAAATTATCTTTTAACTCCAAAATATCCTCATGATACTTAAGAGCTTCAGAAATTCCCATATTGGAACTGAAGTCCTCAAAAAATGTATTTTTTAATTTTAAGTCTGCTGGTATAAATCTTAAAGTTTCAGCAGTATCTAAACTATGTGTGTGTTTATTATTTATAGTTATAATTCCACGAAGTCCATTCTAGAAAATAAATTATTTTAAAATTTGTGATTTTTATAAACTATTAAGCAAATTTATTACATACTTAAATATTTTAGATTCTGAGCGGTGAGATGAAGCTAGTAGTTTTACAATGATGTTTATTTTTTTATTTTTTTTTATTCTGTAAACAAGAAGGAGTGCTTCGATTTCCATATTCAAAAAAAAATACCCACACATTGTAAGTCAACACATTCATTGCTCCGCTCAGAATCTAAAAATTAACTTTATAAAATAAAAAATAAATATATTTACAGATAAATGTTGTATTATTTTATAATTTATACTACCTATAAAAAAAATTATAATTTAATCAAATTATAGACGTTATTTAAAAATATGAGGGTTTCCATAGATATCTGTTGCTTAATTTTTTTATTACAGTTCTTAGTAAAAGGTACAGGCATTTACTCTTTAAACTTTAGGTTATTAGTTAATTTTACATAACAGATTACACTAATTAACAAAATCTTTACACTTAAAAAAATAAAGAGTGTGTGAGGTTAACCACCGTTACACTCTTGGGAAGTAAAACTTCTTTCATAAGTATTAGTGCTCATGAATTAGGGAGAGTGAGAAAAATCAATACAAAAAAAAAAACACATGGTTATATAATATATATTACATTTGTTTTAGGTAAAGGTCGAGATTCATCTCGATTTAGTTTTGATTTTTTTGTAATTCCATATTCACATTCCTCGGCTTTCTTTTTACTAATAGTGTATTCTGAAATATTGAAATATGTTCATAATCAGTAATCGTTATATATATATATATGTATATATATATACAAAAAAAAAATTGTATATATATATATATATATAAACCGTTAAACAAAATTTTTGTAACAACTATCACTATAGAAACTGACGTACACAAAATACTTATATATATATATATGCGTTTCATTTTTTGTGACAATTTTTTTTCATCTAGACCACAAGGCACAAAAAAGAAGTTTTACTTAAAAAAAAAAACGCTACTTTATTTGTTGACAAACTTATAATAAAAAAAAAAACTCAAACTCATACTCACCTTTATAAAAGTGTCTGATTTTCTAGTTGCAGAACAGTTAGCATTTTTAGAATTACCTTTTTTATTTTCTTCCCTAGACACTTTTTGGAAAGTACTATGATGACAAACAAATTTTTTTCTAAAAAAAATAAATAATAGGTAGATATTGTATAAGTAGAGTATATTTAATATTACTATAAGCAAACGTATGAGTAGGTACATGGAACAAATTTCAATTTAATTTTTCAAAGATATTTAATCACGATCCTTATGGACATTTACAAGCCCAGTATTTAATATTCAATATCAAAACATTTTACTTATCCCTATAATGTTGAAATATATTACCTAATTGGGATACTTTTATTAAATTCATTAAAATATGTACCTATAGACCATAGGTAGGTAATTATATTGTATTTTAGTAACGCAGAAACTACTCATTTTAATGTTGATTTATTTAGATACAATTTCAATTATCTATCTTCTGAATAATTTAAAGTAAATATTTTGTTTCTATTTTAATTTTCCTCATTTAAAAACAGATTTGTGTCACCACAGAATGGTTCCTCTTAAAGTGTAACAAAAAATCTAAGGTACCTATTCAAAATTATTGTCTTTAGACTTTGAAGATATTTAAAAATTACAAAAATCAGATGTTGAATAAATGAATTATTGATAAAAAATATGTGGATATGCTTTCTGAATTTTCCTCACATATTGACTAAAATAAAGGTACAGGGGAAAAAAATGTTGTAAAACAAAAAAAATTAAACTTGTTGACTGATTTTATTAGGTACTCTTAAAAATCTTATGAATCTATAATTAATAATACATCTAAATAATCTAATAACATTCTACATATTTTGAAATAATTAAGGTGAATTTATACAAATTCACCTTGGCAATAATATGATATTCAATCAATTATGTACATTTTCACATTATCTATGTTATTATAATATTAGTTAAATTATATAATAATAATTTTGAACAATATTAGAATTCTATGAATTATAAACACAAGTTACAAAGTATTATAATGCTGATATTTTAATACAATAAATAAGGCAATAGATAGGTTAAGTTAAAACTAATTTAATATTTCAAATAACTAATGAATTACCTACTTAGATTATTACCTAACAATTAACATAATACTTAATAGATAAAATATATATGTACTAAAAGTGTAAAATCTTATTTAAATTCAAGTATAACAAAGTTCATATAACATATTATTATAATATCCTCATGCTATATAAAGGTGGGCAAGCTAATAACAAAAACATAACTTTAATTGGTTAAATATTAGGTCAACTTTTAGATTGTAACCATACCTAATAGTTAACATTAGATATATTTAACATTTTAACTAGGCACTATAAAAGTTTAAAGCTAATATGAAAAAAAATAACTTAACTCAGTTAAACAGAAGTTAATTAGTTTTTAATTAACACATATTATGTCACATATATAGTGATAGTGAAACTTTAAATTTTTTTAAAAATATAATGACTAAATATTTTGTTTTCTCAGATAAAAAAAAATCTAATATTCCGTCTTCTGACACACTAGCAGTAGTGATTTAATTAATTAGTTTTAACAGTTGCAGTTTTATATACCTACCTATAAGTAAAGGGTTAATCTATTGTCAAAGATAGAAATATAAACAATTAAAATGTTTATGTATATGTGATAGGCCATCAATTATAAAATATAGATAATAAAATAAAATAAATTAACTTTTTAACTTGTTAATGCCCACCTTTAACATAAGTATTGTTGTTCAACTTCCAACCCTGTACTGGGTACCCACATTCATTGTATAATAATCATGTATAAAAAAATTTTAAATACAATGTATAATTAACAGACACAATAGATATTAACAAAATGTTTGGAAATATAGCAGAGGTAATAATCTATCAATTTTTAAAATATTTTTATGTTAAAACTAGAAAACATTTACAATAATTATTAATAGTATAATAAACAATATTTAATATAATGCTACTATACTTTATAATATGTACTTATAACGAAATAAATGACTTTAAAAGGAAGGTACTAACGAACAAGTAATTTTTTTTCCATTTGGCATAGACGATCTTGAGTTCCATTTTAAATGGTTAATTTTTCCAAATTCAGCAACCCAATTATTACAATCATCTAAATTTGTTAAACTTGATCTACATTTTATAAAGTTTTCACTTTTTTCTATAATAACATTAGAGTAATTCGTTGGTAAAATCATGTTAACTTGCCACCTTGGTTTAACTTGACTATACTTAAATAAAGTAAACTTTACTTTATCAAGAGGTGACTTTCAACTTTCAATATTCAATTCTATGATTAATATTCTATTTCTATGTCTCTATGATATAATTATTCTATGATAATATTTAAATATTATAAGCAAATAATATGATAATGATTATATTAAAATTTAAAGCGGGCTATTTGAAATGAGCCAATCAGAAACGACCGGTCGTGTAGCAATGTATGGTATGTTAATATGCTGCCCGGTTCTGTTTGGTTGACTGTATAAGAAATTAGGAATCCCTGTATGCAAATCTATGAGTTATGGGGCATCTGTGTATGGCGGATTGGATACATGACCCGTCGCATGCCCTGTTCTTTTGTGCGTGCAAAAAGGATAAATGCATAACGAAAACGGTAATTGTGTGTCTAGCTTTCAGTCCTCAACCGGTACAAGTTTGTGGGTTTACTGGGCATACATCCTAACGTCGATAGTCTGATATTGTATTGTTGTAGGAGAAAATGTTAAAGCCGAATGTCAATTGAATAAAAAGTTTAAGTAGTCGATTTAAAGGCAACCTGCATACTTCCCAGGTATATAGGTGTCTGGTTGCTGTAGTAACCCGTCGCTCTCACTTGATTGGTTACTGCACACTTCTTTAACGACGAATGCACGTACACGTCGTCGCAATGAATCGGAGGATGGTGGTTGAAGTGAAGGTAGAGTAAGAATAGTTTAACACAAAATGTAGTTAATTATAGATATAATGTTTATTAACACGAAACTAATAATATAGTTAATTTTAGTAATTTAACATTTGTCGACAGAATAATAATTCTACCGGAGAATAGTTGTAATTTAAATTATACTTGATGTGGACGGCAATGCGGCTGTTTCTAGTCCGCGACCCACACACGTATTGTAAAGCACTGGTAATTACTTCTATGTCTGAAAAGTCTGTGAAACAGGGCCCCTATTTATATGAGACATGCCCGGGATTTAGGAAAGGATGATTGACGTCATAGGAATGGCGTGATGCGTAGTCGATCAGTATTAACCAATGAGGCGGCAGCCTCAGTGGCCTATTTTGGTGGCGTGATGTTGTTCAGGCCACCTAACCTTTGGAACGCCGTTTTTGTGTAAAAACGTCGGTTTACTACATTGCGAACGACCTGTGTATACCAAATGTACTTAAAACGTTCCATAAAGCTAATTAAATGCTCTAAATGACTTATATAGACACCTGTAGGTGTGGCGTACCTATCATAACATTATTACTGTCCATAAGTACTTCAGCCAGCTTTTCCACTGTAAAATTTTTTTTTCAAGGGGGAATGTCACACTTCAAGACTTTTATTTTACCGTGTAACACATTTCACACTGATTGTCTACCAAATTTTACCTCATACAAAAAATATTTGGCATGTGTTAAATTTTTTTAGGAAATCTTAAAACTGAAATAATTATTTCAAGTAAAAACACAAATTATTAAATAATAGTTTTTTTATTGATAGAAATGAATTCTTAATTATATTTACACAAGTTTTCTTACTTCTCTAGTAAAAGGTACATATTCTACAATACGATCATGAATTAATAAACAGTAAGCAGTCACACCTACAAGCGATTCTGAAGCTTCAATTTCCAGATTCAACTGAAGCAGTGGCTGAATCGTTCTGTTTCGAAGTATCGATGACTATAATTGGTGCGTTTGCTAGAAAACTAGAAGGGCTCAATATCTTGTTACGAAAATTTTTTTTCATAGTACGATTCTTGAAACGATGTATACATATTATATAATAAGGTGAAATTATTTTTAGAAAAATCTAAATTCAAATTATCGTATGGATAAGGTATCGAGTTTAAAAATACTTTAACGTTTGTTAAATTACAGTGATCGAATATACTACAATCTTTCGTTAAGAGGACGCCACACGGGCAAAAATACCGTACAAAAAGATGCCAATTTTGTTCCAATAATACGGCTTACTGAATGGTTTTAGAGCAAAATACCTTTATTAAAAGTTGTAGAGAAGAGTTATATCGGGTGCGTGTCGAGACTCGATTTTTGATATTTTAATTTTTTATACCAATTATTCACATGTAAAAAAGTGAAAAAAAGTGAAAACGCAAAACGATTTTATCGATTTTGAGAACGAAATATCAAAAATCGAGTCTCGACACGCACCGGATATAATTCTTCTCTACAACTTTTAATAAAGGTATTTTGCTCTAAAACCATTCAGTAAGCCGTATTATTGGAACAAAATTGGCATGTTTTACAGAAAAAAAATTTAATTGCGGCCGTCATGTGCTGCTGTCGTTTCTAGCGGCAGCGTTTGTCCCCTCCTAGCTCTGACATCCAGGCGCGCTCGCCGCCGACAGGTCAAAACCGGTCTGTTATCGGCGGTCCGCGCTTCGCCGGTCGTTGCATTATTTTCATATTATTATTATTTACGTGAAATAAAACAAAATAAAATTATGCTCGATTTATTACGATGCCCGCAACCGTCCTTACATTACCGTATTGCCGTGACAGCCGCGGCTGTGAGAAAAAACTTATTTTTTTAGTTCCAAAAACACGGCTAACTGTTTTAGAGCAAAAAACCTATTATAAAAGTTATAGAGGAGAGTTAAATCTGTTAACGTATAGGACTAGATTTTTGATATTTTAATTTATTATACCAATTATTCACAAATCAAAAAAGTGAAAACAAAAAACAAAAAATGCAAAACGATTTTATGGATTTTGAAAATGAAATATCGAAAATCGAGTCCTATATGTAATATAAAACATCTATAAAAACCTCTTCAAAAACATTTAAACATAATTTCTATATAATATATATTATTTATTGTGTTAAAAATATAAGAATTTATAAAAATTAAAACTTATCTCATCAAATAATTAATGTATTAGATACCGTTACAACACAACTATACAAATTAATAATTACTTTAAAAGTTTAAAAGTAACAAATAAAATAAAATTTATAAAGGTGATTTATTTCAATACAATAAAATTATACATATTATTATACATTTGATTATTTGAACAATTTTATTAAAGTATGTTATAAAATAAAATATATTTATACAATATATAAGTGTAGAAAAAAAGTAAGATAAACAAAATACATACATACTAATTAATTCAGTGGCGTATTTAGGAATTTGTCATGGGGAGGGTCCAGATAATTTTCAGAACACAGAGCCACGGGGGACGAAGTCCCACACACCACCCATTTACTCTTTATTAAATAAAATATACCATATTTATAAGACGATATAAAATTTTTGAGTTTTTAATTATTAAATAATAATATGTACAAAACAAATTTAATAAAAAGCGTTTAAGTGGATGTCACTCTGCTGCTGTACAGTAGGTTACAAGTGGGTCAATGTATAATATAATGTATAATATAATGGATTTATTAAACTTGAACTCAATGATATAATATCATAATATCATTGTATAAGAAAAACGATTCTGAGCGAAGACGGTTTGTCAGTCTTATATTGTTATTATTTATTATAGCCTGTAAGTTGAATTAATAATGAAATAGGGGAAACTAGGGTAAGTTGGCGACCTTAAGATTTAAACATTTTTGGAGGGTTTATTTTGATTGTAATTAGTAAAGTTGTTGCAAAAATATAATCTCAAATATACAATTATGGAGTTAGTAGTATGAACACACTAAGTTTTAATCCAATACAAGGTTTTTTTTAATTTTTCAAAAAATCCATAAATTCGTCATCTTACCCAGTTGGTGGGGTAAGTTGAAATTTGACTGGGGTAAATTGACATTATATTAAAAAAGATAGTTTTTGTATAAAAGTTTAACATAATATAATTTTAATTTAGATTTTACCAATTTGTTAACAGAATATCCCTTTTTAAATATAAAACAAAATGTACTTTTCATCTAACTAAAAATTGTGTGTAGGTACTATACATAATTTTAAACAATTAGCAATATAACATCTTATTAAAATAATTCATTTGATTTTTAAAAATTAATTCAGAAATAAAATTTGCCTTTAATGTAAAAACAAATAACAAATACATATATGTTAAATTTATATGAACAATAACAAATTGTGTAACTTAAATTATTAAAAGTATTATCTAAAGATAGGTAAATAGGTAGTTAACAAATTAAATTCAGTCTTTGCTGTTACAAAAATCACAATTTGTTAACAGAATATTATTTTTAAATAATAAAATAAAATGTACCTTTCATCTAACTTAAAAAATAGTGAATACCTTACACATTTTTAAAAAATTAGAAATAAAACACCTTTTTATAATAATTAATTTGATTTTTCAAAATTAATTCAGAAATAAAATGTGTTTTTATGTATAAAAACAAATAACAAATATATGTTAAATTTAAAATAAAAGTATTATCTAAAGATAGGTAAATAGGTAGTTAACAAATTAAATTCAGTCTTTGTTGTTACAAAAATCACAATTTGTTAACAGAATATTATTTTTGAATATAAAATAAAATGTACCTTTCATTAAACTTAAAAAATAGTGAATACCTTACATATTTTTAAAAAATTAGCAATAAAACATCTTATTATAATAATTAATTTGATTAATTTTAAGTATAAAAACAAATAACAAATATATGTTAAATTTATATGAACAAATAACAAATATTGTATATTAAACTATACTGTTCTTAAAATTAATTTGTTATCTAATGATAGTTAAACAGGTAGTTTAAATTCAGTCTTTGTTGTTACAAAAATCACATGAAAATACTTTCCAGTCATCAATTCCTGCACATAAGTCATGAGCCCATCTAGAACATATAATACATTTTATCCAGTCTTCTCCTTTGGTGTCGTTTTTATAGGGCTGTAAGCAGAAAAGACATTCCTCATCAGCAGAGTCGTCATTGTTTGCGCCAGAACGACATTATTATTATTATTATTAGTTATATCACCAAATTATTTTAATTAGTGTCACTATCGCCGACCGCTCCGCGCACCTCTATCTCCCGACCCACACCGTATACACATCATACCTATCACTAAATCATATCTTATATTATACTATTTTGTGTGGGTTAACAATTATATTATTTTTATTAAGTTAGTGTAGCATCGATCGCAAACCCGTGTGGTTGAATGTCCGGTCAATTATTGCAGGCGCAAATCGCCGAAGTTTTTTATTCTAATATTTTATAGGTGCTAATCACCAAGTTCCGTATTATTATATCGTCGCCACGGGTTTATATTATTATAATTTATATATTATTTTGTAAGGCGCTTATCGCCAGCGTTAATTTATATACTATTTTCTGTAAGGCGCTAATCGCCAACGTTGATTTATAATTTATTGTTGTAATTATTGTTGTGACGCATAGTGTGTGCCGTCTATTATTTATTATTATTATGAAAATTATAGGAAGGGTTAAGCTGGCCAGCCGATCACCGTCATAATTGTGAGTTCTTTTATATACATATTTTATATTTATATTAGCATTATTATAATATAGCTGTTGAGCCAGAAGGGCTACATATTATTATTTCTAGCACAGCTCAAATAGCTGTGGCAACAATTTATTATTATATTCGTTCGGCCAGAAGGCCCATGTATTATAAGTTATAATCACATCATATTATATTATAATGACATATTATTACAATTATTTATCTGTTTGCTGAAATTTATTATACGCTGATATTATGCCTAAACCCTTATTGTTATAAATTCATTCATATAGTTTAAGCACACACCCACACAACTACACACTTACACACCCCACCGCCACAACTAGTACTCGCAGGTTTTGCTCGGCGAACCTGTCCAATTCCTGTTGAGTACTAAACCATATACACACATATACCACACAGCCAAATAGGTCGATCGGTGAGTAGTGGTGTGTTAGCGCACGGAGTGTTTTGGTGACCGGGCGGCACGGCCTATTATTGTTCGTACCCGGCCCGTACAGTCATCATCAGTTTGAACATATGTTGGTTCTTCTGTGGGTGATTCTTCAGATGAATGATTTTTAGGGAATAATTGTCTCTTGGTTTTTTTTACTTTTGTTGCATTTTTTTGTTATTCTAACTTTTTAAGTTTTCTCTTCTCAGCACGTTCCATTTTTTGAAGTTCCTTTTTTTCTTTTTGTTGTTTTTTTTTCTTCCATCATATTTTTAACAGGAGTACTACTTATCACAAGACTTGGTGGTTTAGCTCTTGGTGCTCGTTTAGATATTTTTATTTCAGCTACTGGGAGTGGTGGAAGTGTAGCTGTTATTCTATATGTACCACTAGATCCTGGAGTCTGTTCATTATTTTCCAAAAATGGAACTTCTCTTGTGGTTTCATTTGGTATATTATGATCATCAACACTTAAAACATCAGTATCCAATGACCCTCCTACAATATTTATAACTTCTATTCTTGGAGGAATTTCAGCCACATGCACTGTGTTTTCTTCTTCTAACGGCCTATCAGTAACAACAGAAGATTCAAAGTCCAAGTCGGAAAATACTAATGGATTATATGGTTCAATGCCAGTAGCTCTAAATCCATGTACTGCATTTCCAACAGTAGCTGCTTTATTATATGCTTGTCCAAACAACATTCCAATGTCATGATCAACTATTGCTCGCCCTGGGTGACTGACTAAGAAATTGTCACAAACTTGACTGTAAAACGTTTTTAATGGCCCGAATACAGAAACATCTAATGGCTGAAGCCGATGAGTAGTATGTGGAGGAAACCCCAACATTATAATATGTTTTTCACGACAAAAATTTATGGCATCTAACGATACATGAGATGCATGATTATCAAGAATTAAGAGAATTTCATTTTCAGCTGATGGTTTGACATGTTTGACAAAATGTTCAAGATAAATAAGAAATGTGTCAGATGTCATCCATCCACTTTCATTGCATGTGCCAAATGAACCTGGCGGAGTGTTATTCATTAATTCAAGTTTCATTCTTTTACGGGGAAATATAATAAAGGGTGGCACAAAAACACCTATTGCACTCATGCCACAAACTACAGTGATATTTTTACCTCTCTCTCCTGATACTATTTTTGCTACTCTGCGTGAACCGGTAGGAGATATAACCTTAGGAAGTTTGGTTGGAACTGTAGATACTCCAGATTCATCAATGTTAAAAATTTGACTAGCATTAAATTTGTATTTTAAACGAAGTTCTTTCAGTGTAGTAAAACATGATTGTACATTATTTTTATTAAATGCCATAAGCCGCCCAATTGAGGTAGCTTCAGGTGCTCTCAGGCTAAACTTGTATTTACTCATAAAATTTGCTAGCCAATCATCACCAGCCATTTTTGTTTCTCGATTAAAACGATGTGGAATATTATTGTGTTCTGCAAAGTCAAATACCATTTTTTTACACTGAATTTTGGTTAGACCAAACGCACGTTTATCTATGTCTGATATGTAGTTGATTGGTTGTTTCAATTGGGATTCTGAAAAAGTGTTTCTAAATCTTCCTCCATGAACTGGATGATCCTTAAAACATTTACAATTAATACATATTTACTTAAAATGTAATAACTTATATTTAATTACATACTTCTTCATTATTCTTCAGATAACGTCTTAGGGTAGCTTCAGGAATCCCATATCTTTTTGCTGAACTGAGGCAGGACGGTTTTTCACTAGTTTTGAAATCTTTGATGGCATTATGTAAATCATTTGTTGAATAGGACTTTTCAGTTTTCTTCTGGTAAATTCTTGGCATTGTAAAACTAAGAGAATAGTCATAGTTATAATTTGAATGTAATGATAACTTTTATTAATATTTGATAGGTACTAAGCAAGTACCTATTTAAAACAAAAATTATTTATATAAAGTATTGTCCAGTAAAAAAGGTACCTAATGGAACATGTCAATTAAACTTAATTATTTTTAATAATAAACAAGGTAAGGTACCTATTAACAATTAATATTTTGAATGTAGTTCATAATTATAATTTATAATATTATATCTGTACAATGTAGTAGGCACTTATACTTTATAAAATTGTTGTTCTGGGATAAGTTGACCATCGTCAACTTACCCCCGCCAACTTACCCAGAACGATAACATTGTGTTTGTTCAAATTTTTTCAGAACGTACATTATTCAATTTAAATGAACAAGATATAAAAATAAAGAATGGAAAATTTCGTATTCAACTAACTACATAACATAAACAAATTTTACTTACTGTGATCCAAAATTTCTTACCGTAGACAGCACAAAACTTTTAACACGGCGTCTGTTATCACAAAAGTGATAGTAAAAAGACGTGGTTTCGTCCGAATAACCTCAAACCCAGAAAATTAAATGTTAACAACTTCATAATACATATTTTCAAACAATCCTTACGGTTGATATTATTCGTTATCAGTTATTATCAATTCGTCATCTTACCCAGCTCGTCAACTTACCCAGACTTCCCCTATTTTTTTTTTATTCTTTTCCATAGTGATAGACAAAGTTACGTGTTAGAAATTAAAATCCCATTTTTAGCGGTTTTTCGTAATTTTTTGGTGGTTTTTACAGTGGCATTAAATAACTTTTGAGAAAATCGAAAAATGACCTCTCTAAACTCTAAAGTACTATCTTGATCCAATTTTCTAAAAGATAAGTTACTATATGTCTATACATGTTGAAATCGAAGCACTATTTCTGGAAGAAATTTTGTATACAGGAAAAATAAATAAACACCATTGTAAAACCAATAGATAACTCAGAATCGAATATATAGTTATGTTATAACTTTTATACAAATATTTCCTTAATTACATTAGGTACCTACTTCATTCATAGTTGATCTTAGATAGCTTTTCAACCTTAAAAAGGTTGAAAAAGATCTCTCTGGAGTGGTTGTAGATACTGGCAATGTACAAAACTACAAAATATTTGAATTAAAAAATGAACTTTGTATTTTTCAACCATTTTCGGTATCCAACTGATAAAAATAATCAAGATATTTATTGAAAATGTTGATATACCAACTATAGCTTCGAAAATTTTTTATAAAATCCGTAAAATAGTATGATAAAATTTGTTCTTTAATCATGTAAAAACTTCACAACATTTAACATGTACGAGACACGAGTCAATGGGGAGGGGGGGGTCCGGACCCCATGGACCCCCCCCCCCGTAAATACGCCACTGCTAATTATTGACTTCCGAAAAAAAAATATAAATGTTGTGGACAATTATATAATAATATATAATAAGATAATATAATAATACATAATATTAGGTATATAAATACGTACTAAGAACCTTTGCTAAATTAATTTTTAGAACTTGGAAGGATTATAACTTAAATTAATGTTTTCTATAGCTGATTTTTTTGCTTTCCTATTTAAATAACATTTTGCTATAAAATATAATAAAAAAACTATTATTATGACAACTAAATATTTGTTTGTGTATATAAATCCATACGTTTTATCTACAATAAGCGAATTTAGTAACATATCTTGTTGGTCTAATTGTTTATTTATTTTATTGAACGCTTTTTTTATTAAATTTTATATATTTTATTTCATCGAAGTGAATCGGTTTGGGATAGGCCTGATTTGAAAAATTGAATACATTACAGCATGAATCATTCGTAAGAGATAAGTCTACTGGAACTGAGAAATATGATGTTTGATTTAATACTTGTTCAGTTTTTAGTACACTTTTCGAGGTGTAAGCAGCAATACACCCAGACTTCAAGTATAACTTTCCAGAACTTTTAATTTTAATTTTTTGAGTGAAAGACTGTTTATTACAAATTATAGTAATTGTAGTGGGTTTTTCACATACAAAAAACCAATGATTTTTGAAAAATCAGGGATACCACATTTCTGTTTTGAATTCAGAGATATAAGTATAACATTGAGGTGGTTTAGTTACAGAATTTTTTAGTAATTCTGTTACACATGTGGAGTCCGTGTCACAATTATGTATAATTTCATTAAATCCACAAACAAATATTTTATCCACTAGGTACTTTACAGTTATTTAAATCTGGCCAAATAAAATATTTGGTCATTATTTTGTCCATTAACAAATACATAGAATTTTTAGTCATATGGAGAAATTGACCATGTTCATTTATTGGAATGTAAATCGGTAATATGTAATAAACGTTGAAATTTTCTATAAGGGAAAGAGGAAATTTTAATGAAAAAATAAATCTGTCAATTCAAATCAAAATTCGATCTTTAAATGCTTATAAAAAAAAATTGTGCCTATGTATTTTTAATATTTTTCAATTGCTACTGTAACAATATATCAGGAGCCTTGCATTAAATTTTTACACTTTTTGGCCCAACAGATAAAACTTAATTGATATTTATAGAATAAAAAACTAAAAAAATTGAAAACAGCTCAAAAAGAGTCGAAATATTTTCAAAATTGTACAGTGTATAGGAAATGCTAATCTGAACATTCAGTAAAATTATCATGTATCTATAGTTATTCGTTTTTGAATTACAACAAAATAAGGAAATCGCTACATGAGAAATCGAGTGAATATACAATGTTGTAAAAATTTGAATTTCAAACGCTCATAAAAATTTAATTTGACTTTCTTATAGACATTTTTTTTTTTGATAAAGGTAGATAACCTTATAAGGAATCTTGTATTACATTTTCAAATCTTAGATTTAAAAAGAAAAATTTTTACGAATTCTTAACTCAAAATAATTTGCTAATTTTCATCTGCCTTTGAAACAATATACTTGGAGCCTTCTATTAAATTTTCAAGTTTTTTTAACCAACAAATAAAATTGTATTGATATTTCTAGAAAAAAAAACTAAAAAAAAATGAAAAATAAAAATGTCCCTAAACAGTTCAAAATAAATCAAAATATTCTGAAAATGTTATTGTGTATAGAAAATGCAAATATAAACAACCAGTGAAAATTTTATGTATCTACGGTCATTTGTTTTAAAGTTACACCAAAAACCAAATTCAATTTTCTGAAAAATCGATTTTGCGTAAAAATTCCAGTTTTTCCTTAATTTTTCTTTTGTTTTTCTTGTAGCTTTTGAAAATTACTGGGAATTTTAAATTTTGACCTCCCCAATGCACCAACGATATTCACTTTCCAATCGAACAAGATACTGAAGTCGAAAATCGAAGCATTATTTCGATTACTTATCGTGTACACAGACACAAAAATAAAAAAATAAAAAAATATAAAAACACACATCATTGTAAAATCAATACATATTCATCGTTCCACTCAGAATCTAAAAATCCCACCGTACTGGTCGAATACTTTTGGGATTCTAAAATGTCTGAACCGCTACAAACGTGAGTCCTTTTTTTTTAATAATTTGTACACTCTGAGTAATTAGATAATCTTTCACACGAATACACGAGTCACGATTACTAGTGAATCATGATTTATCTATTTTACCTATAATATATTTATATTATATTTTATCTATTTTATCAACATATTATATTTTATACTTTAAGGTTTTATATGAAGTCTTTATTACCCGAAATTATTGATCCACAATCAGAGGCGGAACTAAGAATTTTTACGCCCGGGGAAAATATTAAAATTAAGCCCAATCATAGACCAAGATTGAAAATACAATATCATTCCCTACAATTGTTTTATCATAACTGGAACTAAAATTACAAACATACTTATTAACTTTTAAACACATAATAATATATAATAATTAATATATTCTGTGGACTGTGGTGTAACCAAGTTTATACTAATAAACTATCACACCAAAAACACTTTAAATTTAAAAACTTAGTCAACATATTGTTGATACATTTTTAATTACTGGTAATACTGTGTTGGTTACTTAATTGTATTTATTATTAGAAATAATAATAATATTAGTTATATATAAATGTTGAAAAATAATCAAAACTTTAATTACCTACCTATCCCGCATAAAAATTGTAAACACTTTTCCTGTTTTGGTTCTATGCGCCTCGGCCTTCAATTATAATAGATTTTTATGGTAAAATATAAAATCTTTTATTCTGATTAGGGTACACAATTTAGGCCAGTAAAAATTGTATTTAATTAAACAATTTATAATAGAAAAAATGAAAAAGTAAATATTTAAAATCAAATCTTTTTTTTAAACATAAACAAATGTATAACTATCTTGGTAAATATTATAATATATAATATTATAAACTATAATATATTAACATCATTTTTAATATACAGATATAATATACGTATCGTACGTTGATTGATAATATTATAACAGTTATTGTGTAGGTATCAGAAATTTTAAAGAAAACACAGAATCAATAAATGCCTAGGTATAGTTACTAGTTACATATTCACTCAGAATCTTAATAATTATAGTATATTAGTTGTATATGCTTGCAGTAGGTATGCTAATGCCAGTATACCAGTATACACTTAGTATACTAATACGAATCTATTCATAATCTTACTATTAACTTTATTTTTTTTTTTCATTAATTCCAACGTTATCACTACAACATCATAAACAAATAATATGAAATAAAAATGTTTTCTTAACTTCTATCACCAAGTATTAAATAAAGAACTAAAGAAAAATTACGCCCACTAAAATTTTACGCCCGGGGATCAATCCCCGGCTTCACCCCCCTAGTTCCGCCCCTGTCCACAATTCCCTAAAAGAATGCTGAAATCAGATATTCGAGAACCAGATCACATAAAAAAAAAATGATTATAAAAAAAAATTAATAAAATATTTGAATATAATTTAGACAAGTTGAATGGTTTTTTATTTTTTACTTTCTTAGATTGCAACTCAGTAAGTGTAAATCAAATTCAAGTAGTTTATTTATGGCTGATTAAAATGTAAGAAGAAATGTTATACAGGGTGACGTATAAGAATCGATTTTCAATATTTCATTCTCAAAATCGATAAAATCGTTTTCAGTTATTTTCACTTTTTTACTTATGAATAATTGGTATAAAAAAATTAAAATATCAAAAATCCAGTCTTATACGTCACCAGATATAACTCCTCTACAACTTTTAATTGAGGTATTTTGCTCTAAAACCATTTACTTAGCCGTATTATTGGAACAAAATTGGAATGTTTTTGTACGGTATTTTCGCTGGTTTAGCGTCAATGTTATATTATTGTCATTGAATAATAAAAATAATAATATTTATTATAATCAACGGTATTATGGTAATACATACGAAAATATTAGTAAGATAAAAATTAAATACATAATTGGTATGTCTATATTGATATTTTTACAAACTAAATGTAAATCGTAAGTTATTGTACGTAAAATATTGTTAACTCGAATACTTAAAATGTTTGTACAACAATTTGTACGGTAAAAACTAGATTTTCTAGCCAACATAATATTGTTATATACAAATAGGTATACAATTGGGCTGACAGCGGCTTTAATTAAAAGATGGTTAGTGTAGGTATAAGAGCGAATATGGCGGCAATGCATTTACGTGTATGAATTTTATTTCGACGGGATATGTCACGGACAAACGTTCATAAGATAATAAACAACGCTCCCGAACTCGACAACGCGTCGGTCGGTACGCGGCTGTGAGTAGTGGGCGCGGCTTAAACGTCGCGTGCTTGCGGATCACGAAAACACCTAACAGCGCATTCTCTTGGTCATTGCATGGTTTCGTTTGCCCGTGTGGCGTCCTCTTAACAAATATTTACGTCCTTTTTGTAAACCAATTATGAAAAATCGTGGTTTTTATAATTTTAAAGCAGTTTTTAAATTCCATACAACTTTTTTAGTGGTTCCGAGTTCAGGATATTCCAAAGTTTCAAAAGACCTAAAAGGAATAAACAAACTTTTTTTCTTTTTCTATGAGTTTCAATAATTTCAACCTTTCTTCATCGTCAACAGTGATATGTGGAACCTTCCAGACTATTTTGTTTAAAACGATTTTACCTTCAGAAGCAGTTACACCAGTTTTTAAAGTTAAAGCATTTAAATCGTTATGACTTCGAGTTAATATTAATTCCAATCTTGAATTCACTAATATTCTTTTATAATCTTCAAACAAACCTAACCAATATTTTAATGGAATGCAAGCACTAAATTAACCTTTGTCATTTTCCGATTGCGTTGCGTTTTTAAAATTCCAGCCAGCATTTTCATAAAAATTGTAGTTGTCTGGTGTACCGGATAAGTATCCTTTCAACGAGCTAATGATTCCAAGAACACGTGTGCTATCTACTTCTATCCCATTGATTTCCAACCGTATTTGCTCAAAAAGGTAAGAGTAACCGTAATTAGATAGTTTCACTTTGGTAGCATCAGTGCAATTATTGGTAGTATCAATTATTCCTTACAAAAAAATAAAGATTTAGTGTAGATATGGATAGACATCCGTTTGCTGGATTGATATACGTATTTCATCATTATTATTAAATGATGTTGTATACGGTGTGTATGAATGATATTCAATTTTTGTAATTTTAGAATCCGTTTGGTACTGTGAAGTTATATCCAAAATATCACTTTCAGGCATTCTGCTTTAATTGATAACCCAAAGCTTGTAACATTTTTTTATTCTTCACCGTTAATTTTTTATCTTATTTGATGTTGCTGGTAGCACTTTAGTCTTATGACTAGTTGTGCTGATCCGAAGTAGCGGGTTTATATTGAATTTCAACCCCATCTCAAGACCCGTAACGTTTAATATGTAACACGATTGTCAATGCCTCACCAAAATTATCAATCGGATTATGATCTTGATCAACTAATTGAACGGTTATCAATATTTGTTTTATTCAATTTGTAATATATTAAATTTGGTGGTGACTGAATTACATTCGACCCTGTCCTTTCACTCGGGAAAAACTCATAAATCGAATGACTCTGAAGATGGTTGTTGAATGATCCTTGAGCAATATTACACATTACTTTTATAGAATTAATTGTGTTTAAATTTACAGCTTTTTCCGATCGAAGAATTTCAAAGTATGGCTTATATACTCGTTTTCCAAAACCGAATACAGGTGCTATAATATATGGATACTCAAAGTGTAGTATCCCATTACATTTTATATACGATCTGAAATCATTAGGATCAACCGTAATGTCGAATGTTATATTGGTTAAGTTTTTCCTATTATAGACATCTATTTGCTTCTTAACTCGTTGCTTAATATCTTCAATCTCATAACAACCCTCTTCCAATGTATTAAAACATATCATAGGATTATTATTGTTTTCATTATCAACTACTTGTATAGAAAATTTATTATTATTTTCATTAATATTTGGGAATGAATTAAATGACTGTAAACATAACAAAGCTATATCTGAGTCCTCGTAAAGGTTTATAGGTGGAAAAAAATTTACAGATAATATGGTAGCATTCCCAGTTAAACTTAAAGTAACTGACTCGTACATTACAAAATCTAAAATATAAATTTAATGATGAGATCCGTGACGTTTAATATGTAGAACAACTGTTAACGTCTCGTTAAAATGATCAATTGTTTTATTGTTTTGGTCAACTATCTGAACAGTAATTGAATTAATATCTGTTTTGTTTAATCTGTAATATATAAGGTTTACCGGAGATTGAACAACCTTTGGTCCTGTTTTCCCACACGGGAAAAACTCATGTATCGAATGACTTTGAAGTTGGTTGTGGAATGACCCATGTGCTATATTACACATTACTTTTATAGAATTAATTGTGTTTAAATTTACAGCTTTATCCGATCGACGATCTTCATGAAACGGTCCACAATCTATCTTTTTAAACCCAAAAACAGGTGCTATACTATATGAAGTATTAAATCGAAGTATTCCATTACATTTTATATACGTTCTAAAATCGACAGGATCCATACGTATACTGAATGTTAGCTGTGTTCCGTAGTCGTTATTAACTTGGGATAACTATTTTTCCATATAATTGTTAATATCTTCTATTTCATAGCAGCCGTCTTCCAAACAAAATTCAAAAACGCGAAAGTCTTCTTTGTTTGCTTTGGAGGAATTGTTTCTAATTTCAACCGGTTATTAGTTCCATTTATAATATTTGGAAATGAATTGAACGTTTGCAAAGATAACAAATCTATTTCCGAATCCTCGTAAACGTTTAGAGATGGAAAATAATTTGCTGACAAAATTTCTAGTCAAACTTAATGTAATAGATTCATGCATTGTAAAAATTCAAGACATAAATGACCACAGTTAAATGTATTGAAGTCTTGATAGTTGGAATAGTTATATACTATTTTGAACTGTCTGAAATAATGTTGTAATTCAATTGGTGGGGGTAAATCACCAAAGCTATCAAAATATACAACTTTGTCCTTATTTTTATAAAACGCTACCCAATGGCTTCCATCGCCTGAAGATATATCCAAGTTTAATATACTACATTCAATAGCGTGCGGTTTTTTAGGTAAGTTATCACGTGAAAAGACTCCACGGAAATGATTGATTTTCAACTTTCCAGTATATTTTATAATATCTTGAGACGAAAGCGGTCTGTCAGGTAGCGTGATCACCAGTTTTTTTTCTTAACCTATTCTTGTTTGATTTCAAACCGCTACCTTTTTTCTTTTTGAATTTTGAACCGCATTATACACACTAGCACCTCCAGACATCAAACTACCAAGTGCTGACAATCCCGCAAATATAGGTATTAAGGGAATTACACCTCCTGACTGTCTCGATGCTAAAATCAGTCTTTTACCACCATTCTTTTTCTTTAAGATTCTTTTTTTCTTCGCTGCTAGTATACCATTTGTTTTTATAGCACTTTTCCGTTTACAACCCATACCTATTTTTCTTTTAGCTTACATTGCGTTTGTTACTGCGTACGCAACTAATTTCTCTTTTCTAGATGTATCTTTTGCTTTAAATCTTTCCCAAGCACGATTTTCTAACACTTTATCAGCTTTATGTCTATCGTCTAAATTCTTACTCGTTGCATACACAATATCGTGATCACGACAAGCAGCATCCAATGGGTTTATTCCTTTATCGCCACGATCTAGTCTCTTTTTTAATTTCATGCCAGGACCACAATACTGATATCCTGAAACATGGGCTTCGAACGGGAGACTATTTATAAGGGAGTTTACAAATCCTTTACCAGTCTTGTTTGAATTGTACTTACGAGTTGAACACGCCATCTATAGCTGACTATAAATTGGAAATTCTAGAGTATTTATAAGAAAATAATATGGATTTGATAGAACATAAAGATAAATTGGATGTTACAAATGTAGATGTTCAGGTAGTAAAAAACCTTCACGACATGGTTCGTTATTACCCGATACTATACGGGCTATACTAGTTGGTCCCAGTGGCTCAGGAAAAACAAATATAATGTATAATCTGATCACACATGCAAACGGGTTAAGATTTGAAAATATTTATTTATACTCGAAAACCTCTAATCAGGAAAAATATGTTTTACTGAAAAAAATAATAGATGATATAAAAGGTGATATTTTTTTCATATTTACAAGCGCTGATAAGGTTATAAAACCAAACTTAACAAAGAAAAATTATATTCTAATTTTTGATGATGTGATATGCGGCCCACAATCTGTAATCAGAGAATACTTTAGCATTTGTAGACATTCAGGTGCCAGCTCCGTATTTTATTTAGCACAGACATATTCTAAAATATCAAAACAGCTTGTAAGAGATAACGCAAACTTTTTAATAATACTGAAACAAGATGATACGAATTTACGACATATATTCAACGATCATTCGTCTGCAGATATGGATTTCTCTGAATTTCGGAAAATTTCTCATTTATGTTTGAATCATAGCGATTATGGGTTTATGGTTATCGATAAAACTCGAGAAATGAATGAAGGAAGGTAAAGATGTGGTTTTCATACATTCATTAAAATAAAATAATTTTATGTGCTTATATAAATGTACCGTCACACAGTTATTATCTGCATAGTGTTATCACTGCCAGCCCTCAGTCGCATTGCGCAAAAGCGGTTTATTCATATTTAAAATAGAGTCTATACTCTAAAAGTGTAAACAAAAAAAATTCAAAATCACACGATAAGGTTATGTTTATTGTTCGGTGATTTTTTTGTAGGCGTTTTAATAAAATAAACAAAATTAAACTTTGTCCAGATCCACTACACTATGCACCGTGTATGCGCACTGACTGTAGACTGTAGTGTGTACTCACTACTCAGTGTCGTTATTTGGGGGGTGGCAACTGGGGAATTTACTCCAGTCTAGTATTTACATAAACCTTAAGTCGGCACATTTACCACCTAAAATAATATTATAATATTGTTTTTTAATAATACGTTATTAAGATATTATATATGTATACCTAATAAAAATAATAAAATAATATTATAAAAATAATATTCTTATTAATATAATAATATTATTCAAATATAAAAAATATATTAAAATTACCTTATATTTAAAATATTATTTAAATAATCTAATTATAATATCGTGTGATTTTGAATTTTTTCTGTTTACACTTTTAGAGTATAGACTCTATTTTAAATATGAATAAACCGCTTTTGCGCAATGCGACTGAGGGCTGGCAGCCGTCCCGAACCCAATTTCTCCCACTCTTGAGCTCAATCGTGCACGACAGTCACCGATCATAACAGTCCGACAAGTATACAGTATACACCAATTTCAAATAAATTGTCCGTAAATGGTTAGCGCACGATAACATCTTAAATTGTTGGTTAGCGTGAGAGTAAACACGTACAATATTAAGTTGTGCAAATTGGAATTGGCTGTATTTGGTTCACTACTCTATGCGGCGGTAGGTTGCGCGCACGTCGCAAACCGCTGGTTCTTGATGGTGTACTGGTGTATGCCATAGAGTAATATAGAGAGGCCAATGTCTCAGAAAAGTGAGGCGCAAAGTGTACTATACTTACAGGTTGGCCAGTTAGAAGCAACAAAATATTGTGTAATCATAAAAGAATAAAATATTGTAAATATACAATATAATATTATATAGTATGATGTAATATTATACCTAATACCTAATAATCCAAGACCGTGTCTAATACCTATACATCATTTTGTAATTTGAACTTTTCAACAAAAAGTAGGTATGTCGGAATGCGTAGTTCAACAATTAATACTTATAAACTATAGCTATATTATATTATTATTATTTATGGGATTAAAGGTTGTATAATACCGTGTCTAATACCTATACATTATTTTGGATTGGATATTTTGACCTAGATTCAAAAAATCAGTTATTTATTTATTTAACAATTTACTTAATAATATTAATAATACTTAATAGTAATAATACTGAATAGAAATCATAATGATAATAATAATAATAATACTGAGTAGTAATAACAATATTATAATAGTTAATAAATAATAATAGTAATACTGAATTAAATAATAATTATAACAATAAATAATGATTATAATTATAATAATGAATAATAATGTTAGTAACTATACATTACATTTTTGTTATACAAACACAAAAATAATAAATTATTGTCCTTTAAAAATAGTTAATTTATTATACCACATTCTAATGGAAGGTGTTTCATTGTGACTTTTCAAATTGTAGTTTATTTTTAAGTTAATATATGTTGATGTGATAGATTTTATTAGAAGAGTTATATGATCGGTTAAAGGATTTCTGGTTTCGCTACTATGAGTTTTTAATTGTTCGAATACATTTGAGTTAAATAAAAAGTGGCCTAAAACTTCAGTTTGAATTTTCAGTTTATTAACAGCTTTATGTGTATAGTTAAATTGTTTTAATGTTTTTTCAGTTTTAAAACATATATCAATTACATCGTTACTGGGATAAATTAAGCCACCATTATCACCTTTTCTATTTTTTAATGTTATTAATGAATTTAAAAAACATTCTTTGTCAGTAGCACACAACGCATCTTTACATGTATCACATTTGAGCACATTAGTAAGTTTGTGAACCACGAATCCAGAAATGTAAATAATAACTTCTTTAGAGAAGTTACTAAAAGAGTAATCACTATGGCTTCCTATGTAATCATGATCTAAAATAAATGAATTTATACTTCTCAAATTTTCTTCCTGAATAATTGCATCATAATTAAAACCAGGAGTATTGTTATTTAAAACATTCACTGGATCAGAACTAGAGTAATGCAGAATTCCAATATCTTCTAGGAGTATACAATTTCCTGTATTAAAATTTGTAATATCATTGATCCGAATTACTAATTTTTTATAGGCTGAACGGAATTGTCGAACTTTTGGATTATTGTTATGACCACCATGTGATCGAATACTTCCAAAAAACAGTTCGATATGGTCTTGACTTAATCTATATAATTTTATATGTTCTAACTGATTGGTTTTAATTAATGTAGAATATAATTGTAATATGCTCTCTAAACAGACAATGAATCCTATGAAACCTGTTTTGCGGCTGGACTGAAGTCCATGTACAAATATTCCAGGTTTATCTTCAACTTTAAGACCCTTGATATAGGTTTTGAATATTTTAGTAAATAAAATAACTGATTCTATATTTTCTTTACATAATGCTTTCTCATAACCAATGCAATTGATGGATCTCGAATTGCATAGCATCTGCATTACAAAACTCACTAAGTTTAAGAGAATTTTTGCAAAATTTTAAAGCATCTGCTACGGATTGAGTCAACAATTGTGTCGCAAGTTTCACTTTCATTTTTTGTTTAAAATAAAAGATGTGTTGCTTTCTCAACTTATTTGCTAGGTGGCAACCTTCCTTCTCCTGCAAACAGCATAGCAATTTGATGTATTCAAAATTTATTTCTTTTCCTTCAAAATCTAAAAATACTTTTTTCTCGCCAAAAGCATTTCTCACTAATTTTACCATGTGAGCTGGATCAAAAAGTGTTACAATGTTAGGATTGTTCTCACAACCAGAAGCAAAAGAAGTATTTAAAGTTTCTATATTATAATTACAACCTAAAATCTGAGCAGTATTTATATTACTTGAACAACCGTCAAAGGTTAAGCTGATTATTTTAACGCCGGTACTTTCTAAGACATGCAATGCATGGCGAATTAATTCAGATTTTTGACAACTATTTAAACTACGAGCTAAAAAATAAGCAATCTGCAATTTCCAGCTTTGTATCAGAAATACTACATGAAGGATTTGTCTCATTGAAGGGTAACACTCCTTCTACCTCTACATTGTTTACAGACAACTAAAAGAAAAAAACTAATTAGTTACTTAAATACAATCACATAGCATAAAACATTATTGAAATATTAATAATTAATAATTAATTATATTTGTTCATTTTACCAATAATTGATTATTGTGTGTATCAGAAATACTACATAAAGAATTTGTCTCATTTAAGGGTAATACTCCTTCTACCTCTACATTGTCTACAGACAACTAAATATATTACTTAGGTACAATAACATAGGTAGCATAAAGTATTATTTAAATTAATTTTAAAATATATACCTACCTTAATAAAACCTTTATAAAAATTAAAAATATTTGATGGCTGAAGATAACTCGAAGTTGGTATTTTTGTAGGCACAACTGAAAGTGTTACAGTTTCAGAAACTTTAACTAAAGTTCTATCAAATTGTATAATATTTGATGGATGAAAAGTACTGGGAGGCTCAGACAAAGGTGTCAATATTTCAGAATATACTTTTTTCGGCTAAAAATTATAATAATAATACTTACATATAAGTAATTTATATAATAAAAAATATTTATACTAATAAATAATAATATTAGTATATTGACTAAAAATGTAAGATATATGCATACCCATTTTATTCGATCAACAATTATGGATGGAGTGGCATGCCTCTTTAATAGTTTCCTACTTTTATTCAATATAAAACAAGATTTATCAAAATGAAGTGAACAAACCAAACTACTAATTGTCACATTTTCAGGATTTAAAAAGTTTTTAATTAAAAAATTGTTCCATTTAATTTTATCACTTTCATCTTTAGGAAACCTAGAAAACAATATACATATTATAATTTTAGTTTAAATTGCTTTAAAAAACTTTGTTTTGATCAAACTCAATTTTGAAAATGTTTAACTATAGTAACTGGAATAGTAACAAATGTTTAATAAACTTTCGTTTTCTTTACTTATGAAATAATAATTTAATATCTCCACATAATTTTAAATCTTTTTTATAAATATTACCAAAAAGCATCCCCCAAATTCAAAATTGTGACTATAATCTTACATGTGAAACGATATATTGGCAGCTTTAGAAGTCTGATTTTTTGTTCTTCCACATATTATACAGCTTGGCATAATAATAGTAGTTTAATAAACGTAGAATAATAATTGAGATTAATAAACAGCTTCATTAATAGTAACAGTTAATAGTTTAATTAAGTAATTACTAATTAACTATCAAACTATAAATTATTATACATTAATATTATTATTAATATATTTATATTATATATTATTATATATAGAACATTACTCTATGATAAAGAATTGTCTTATGAACCGCCGTTTTGTACACAACTTTACAATAATGTCCAAATGATTTAGTGGTAACACTGTATTTACAGACCTTTATCGGCTTTAATATTTTATACAGGCATAATACGTATTGGCCTCTCTATATTACTCTATGGTGTATGCGCGACGCCGAACGTAAATCTGTCGCGACGGTGGTATATTCTACCGCTATAGTGTAATTTACAGGTTATGTCGCAAACTCGCAGTACTTGTGTTTGTACTTTTTCATTGTTCTCAAGACGACTTAACAATTGGAATTTGGTTTTAACAGTATTCATATACCTTAATACCTACGTACTACGCGTAGCCAATAGCTATTCGAACACCATATATTTGTACTGTCGTCGTTACCGTTTGAAGTGTAGGTAAGTTTATTTCATGTTAAATAAGTGTTGTATTTACTATTTTATGGACTGCTGCAGTTACTACAGTTCTAAAGATTTGCTGTCACCATGTAAACACACCTTTATCCTTTTATGCTTCCATTATGCTTTGTCATTTTTATTGTTACAAAAACCTAATCTTAGAATACCATATGAGCAGTGGCGTCAGCATATATATTTACATATGACAATTGTCATAGGTAATTTTAGTAGGTAGGGGGTCACTTTTGTTATTCTATAGCTATTTTATGAAAATTTATTCAATAGACAACATACAAACTATACTTGGTGTATGGTAAAGTAATTATAAGAAATAGGTAGGTGTCAAAATTTTATGTGGAGGTGTCTAATATCATAGGTAAAATGTTGGACTTCGGCGCCACTGCATATAAGGTATTGTTACTTAAGTACTTTACATAGGTACTATTAGTATTAAAATATTTAGTTTATTAATTATTTGTATTATAAAATTAATCGTCAAGACGGCAATATACAATAGGATATATTTACTGTTTAAATTAGTTTTAGTTATTTCATATTTACATAGATACCTAGTTATAGGTATTTGGTGCAAATAGACAATTATTAAACTTTTAATATACCTACCTATTTAAATTATAACTATAAATTTTAAACCCTAAATTTAACATTTTATTGATTGGATAGTAACTATCAGGCAGTCTTCTAAAAAATATTTTTCTATACTCTGTCCCACGAGAGATCATGCCGGTTCTGCTCATCTCCCTGCGTCTCCCTACTGTCGAAACTGGTTACCCTATGACAGGGTGTGGCGTAGGGGAACCAGTTTTGGTCGGTGCGCGGCATGATCTCTCGTGGGACAGAGTATAATAGTTTTTAAATAAAGATATAAATATACCATTAACCAAGTATTTTAAATACAAGAAAACAAGTACTATATGAATAGGTACTTTGGTTTCATGCTAATGGCAACAATTTTTAACTACTAGAGATTATATTATGCTCATGTAGGTACCTATCATAGTTTTGGTATTTTTGTTACTATATTTCACTCCTATGCTGCACTGTAACTGGGAAAGATAGTTAGAACTAAACTACAAAAATATCAAAACTAATGATTTGGTTTTATATTGTTAATGATACCTATCATATTTTATAAGGAACTGTGTCTATAAATACTCTAAGTCATAAGGAGTTTATGGCATTTAGTTAAATCATCAAGACTAATTGTTTTATATGGTTATATTATCAGTCTTAAATTGTATTTAGAAAAAAAACAAAATTATAATGATAGAGGTAGGTACTCGGATAATTTACAAGACCGCCTGTAGTTTATTTTTTAGGTACTCTAGAATTTTATTCCTATACTTGTGTAGATTAATTTATCAATTCATTAAATTTGTTTTAAGATACCCACCTCAGTTTATAAAAAAAATAATCTTCTATAATACCTAAGTTACCAACGTGAAAGTTAATATTTAATATTAAGTATTTTCTATATAATAGTTTTAGTAGGTAATTAAATATATCTAGTAATTATCTTTCATGGCATACATTTAGGTATAAAGAAGAAAATGGGGAAAAATAAAAATATACCTCTTAGCCGTAGAACCAAAAAAAGACGTATTGCAGATCAAATATCAATAATGACTAGAAGTCTTCAAGCTAACCATCCTATTATTTCTTCAACTTCTCATAAAAGTCCAGAATTGATACACCACAGCTCAGATATTTCTGAGAATGAATTTATTCAATGTAATGAACTGCACAATATTTTACCAGATGATCTTATTTCGGATAATCAAAGACCTGCTTTATCTTCAGAAGACGAATTAGTCAAAACGAGTAATTCATTAGAACAATTTATTGAAAATGTGAGAATATGGGCTTCAAACTTTAAAATCTCAAACAATTCGCTTGATGCACTTTTAATTATATTGAAAGAACATAAATGTTTTCAACAACTTCCTAGAACTGCTAGGACTGTAATGCAGACAAAACCAATAGATATTAATAATATGCATATAGTAGAGCCTGGTCACTATTATCATTTTGGAATTAAAAAAGGTATTAAACGGTATTTACCTAATGAATTTGAAGGATTTGATATTAAAATTGTTATTGGAGTAGATGGACTTCCCATTTCAAAATCTAATTCAAACCAATTTTGGCCTATACTAGCCTATATTAGACCAAGTAGTGCAGTTTTTCCCATTGGAATATATTTTGGTAAATTGAAACCAAAAGATAGCTATCAATTTTTGGATGAAATGTGTAAAGAGGCAAGTGAACTTATCAGTTATCACAAATAGATTAGAAATAAATAATATAGTTTTTAATTTTTCAATTGATGCTCTATGCTGTGACGCACCTGCGAAATCATTTTTATTAAAAACCAAAGGACACTCTGCTTTTTATTCCTGTACTAGATGCCAAATAGAAGGAGAATATTTACAAAACAGAATGTGTTTCCCATATGAGTCACTTTCAAATGCTTCACCTAAACGCAGCCATAATGATTACTTAGAAAAAAATAAAGAAGAATTTCATGATGTATCAATTATAGCCTCTTTACCTGGAATTAATGTTGTTACTTCATTTTCATTGGACTACATGCATTTGATTTGCTTGGGCGTGGTTCGTAAACTTATTATGATGTGGATTAAAGGACCTGTAAGTGTTCGTTATCCATCGTGGAAAATAAAAGAAGTTTCCTCAGCTATGGGAAAATTAAAAGCACAGATTCCATGTGAGTTTGCTCGAAAACCCCGTAGCTTCGACGAAATAAGTCGCTGGAAAGAAACTGAGTATCGAACATTTTTATTGTACACCGGTCCAATTGTTATGAAGTCAATTCTCAAAAAAGATCACTGGAAACATTTTCTAGCTCTTAGTATTTCCATGACAATTCTTTTAAGTCCAGATCATTCGAAATTTTTATTCATCGCTCGAAATCTATTAGATTATTTTCTTAAACGCTATGAACAAATTTATGGATCCTATTTAATGTCTCACAATGTCAATGGTTTAAATCATATTTCTGATGATTATGATATGTATGGTCCTTTGGATAATGTTTCAGCATTTCCCTTCGAGAACTACATGAGACAGTTAAAAAAAATGTTGAGAAAACCTCATAAACCTTTAGAGCAAATAGTTAAACGTTATAATGAAACTTTTTTACTACCATTAACTGAAAATAAATTGAAGCAAAAACAAATATACTCTGGATTACATCAAAATGACCAAATAATTCAAAATAATATAAATGAATTGCAATTTAAAACTTTAAATTTGAAAAATGTGACACTTAAGACACATGTTGAAGCAGATTCTTATTTCTTAACCACAAATAATGAAGTAGTTAAACGTATGAACATTATTCGTTCAACAGAAACACATGTTATAAGATTAGTTGGCAAAATATTTTTACAAAAATATGATTTGTATCAAAAACCTTTTGAATCTTCTAAGTTGAATGTTAATGTTGTAAATTTATTAAGTAATGAATTGTTTGACTTTAGTGTTAAAAGTATAAAAAAAAAATGATTTTAATACCGTATTCAAATAATGGTCTCATTTCTATGCCTATTGTACATAATGTTAATGCTTGATTTTAAATTCTCAAGTTTCATGTGTATAAATTTATATTTAAGTTATTATATTGTATAAGTAAAATTTAAATTTTTTAATATTTTATTATAATTTATTGTAGTTTAAAACATGTCGTGGTCTGTAGTTGAGTTTACTACCGACAATTCATTGTATGTTGTACCATCTTTTTGGTTAAAACAAGATGAGTGTGCTTGGCCAACACAAAATGTATCCAAATTTATTACTCGACGCAAGCAGCCGAATGAAATAGAATTCATTTTTCTAGACCCAAAACAAATCGGTAAAGCATTAGGTATGTTTCAGATGGTTTTAAATATAATTGTTGCAATGGTTTGTTTATAATATTATTACATAACATGTTATACAGACTCATATGAAGATGCAAAAAGTCAATTGTCCATAGCAGAATTTACATCAGATATGTCATCAAGTGAAAATAAGAAGAGTAGAAAAGTCCGAAGAAAGAGGCCTTGTGATTCGGATGTTGATAGTATAATAGTGAAACACAAAAAAAAAGTATTGCCGAAATCTGTAAAAGAGAAGAGTTCTAATAACTTATGGAATGTATTATCCACTGATGGATCATCAAGTAAGTAAATTGACTAATATTGTATTATAAATTAATTAGGTGAAGATGATGAAATTGCAAATGAGAAAGGAGACCAAGCTTTAAAGACATTGTTACCAAACTGTGACCACACATCAATTAGTTCATAAATTACAGAGGTCACCACCATTCCTGCAGTCGATAAACATTTAGTTCATGAAAAGAGCTTTAATTGATTAAATATATTATCTGCTAAGTTAAAAATATATCTATAAATAAGGGGTGGGCAGTAACAAAGGTAACCTTGACTGATTGGACTTAAGAGTCTACTGAAAACATAATGTTAAAACTAGGTATTATTACTAAATTATTTATAATTTATTAAATTATGTATAAACTACACTATTATTATACTGCTACTTTTTCAAACAGTGTAAAACTGTAAACTAATTTTGGCAATACTAATACAATATGTGTATGGAGGTAATGGGCATCAATTTTAATCAGAAATAAGTATTAATATTATTGCTAATTCAATTTATTTTCATTGTTATAGACCCCCTATACCCTATACCCTATACCCTTGTGAAAAAATCTGTGTCCGCATCTGGGTGTACTAAAACAATCATTGATTTAATAAGGTCACTTTAAATAGTAATCGATTGTTTTGATTTAAATTTAACTGATTTCTCAATTATTATATTTGTTTGTTTTCAGCTAGTTTCGACGAATCTATAATAGTTGACCTTACTGTCAATGAAAATGAAAAGGTCAAATCACAAAATGTGTTAAGTCAAGGTAACATTAAAATCTTTTTTTTATTCTATAACTATTAAATGTTAAAATTAATGAATACTTTTTTTTTTTTTATAGATTTTAATATATTCTTAGCGGATGATTTTCAAAGTACTGATTTAAGCTACCTTGCCAAAATAAGTGTTGATATAGGAGAAATCAACAAAACATTAAACAGGCATGAAGATATTTTAAATACTTCATCTTTTGGAAAGAGAACCAACGAAAGTTCCTCTTCTGATATTAACCAGCATTCAAATTTACGATTTCCAATACAAAATATGACTGAACTTGAACTATGTGAAGAATATTTAACTGATAATACATTTAAATCAAAAATGGTAGGTTAAATAAAAATTAAAACATTTTTACAGTAATTTGTAACTAATGATTTTTTTTTTTTTGTCATAACATTATTTCAGGTAACACAATTAAGTTATCTAGCAATAAAATCGTTATCCAGTACTGTCAGATAAATAACATCTAGATTGATAAGTGATACAGTTGTAATGGGATTACGCAATATCATGTATTTGCTCATAAAAACAACCCAAAAGTGTTTTCGACTAAGAATACCACTTTCATAGTCGTGAGGTCCATATCAAGGACGACTGTACACGCACCGCTCACTTCAAAGGACGCCGCCACCATATATATAGGGGACAGCGAGACAGCCTGAGTAGATGTATCCAGAGACGAGAACAACACACGACTCGCTTAGCCGCCCAGCCATCACACACAACTTACACGGAGATTATCAATTTCGGAACGAGCTACAATTCGCTACAATCAACACTACTATTCTGCTTATTTTGTCCGGTTTAATACATTTGATTACTAAACTAATTTGACTATTATTATTTATCAAAGTACACCAGCTTTTGGATCCCTGAAGGGCCGCATGTAACACAGTTTTACAAGAATTTAGCTATATTGGACAAAAGAAGAAGAAAATATTTAATAAATTATTGATTTGCAATCTCATTATAGGTGAATTATTATTAAAAATATATACTCAGTATTATTTTGATTAAAATATTTTAATTTTTTACATGTTTTTACCTAATTATTTTTTGTATTGATTTTAATTATTATATATGCTGTAAGAAATATATCAAAGTATTCCAATGCTGTAAATTTAGAAATTGAAGAACCACTGAAAGTTTTTATTGCAGGTGCAAAGTCTAGAATAAAAATATAAGTGGATATTTTATATTATATTATACAAGTTACAATCTTTATACATTATACGTACTTATAATATATAATATGTATAGTTATTCAGATTTAGTACTATGATATTGCAGTTAATTATTCATTATTTTAAACCATTTTTTCAAATTTTAAATTTTTATTTCTTTAACTTATATACTTAATAATATAGATTCATATTCAGAATTTTCTTTTTGTTACAATATTAGTTTTCTAACTAATTTATTATATAACTTTTTCACAGTTTTGTTTTATGAATAAGTGTTTTTATTTAATTGTTAATATTAATGTATTATAATGCATACTATAATCTATATAGTTTTTCAAATTTTATAAATAAAATATTATTTTTTTTTGTTTATTTATGTTAGTTAATTAGTTATATACGCGTATAACTGATTCTGACTTTATATATATATATAATACGCAGAGATGTTTAATTTATTTTGTTAAAATGTATCGTTATATTTTGAATAAAGTAAATTCAAAATAAAGTGTTTTAATTTAACTATTTTAGGTTTTATTTTTTAACCTAATACTTGGTTAAAGAAAGTATTACAGGCAAATAAAATTTTGAAAATCATTGTTTTACTTACATAAACTTATGAAGTACAAAATAGTAAGCAATCCGATTAGTAAATATACAATTTATTCATCTGATTTTTTTATTTTTATTCAATAAATATAATATTATTTTAAAAATTTCTAATAATATTATAACATTTTAAAAATAACATTGTTAATAATTATATAATATCGTTATTAATATATAATTTTATCAAAGTTTGCTCAACACAATTGCATTATTATAACATTTGTATAATATTATTATAATGATTTTATAATCATTATAATAGCATTATGGAACTATTAAAATATTTAAGATATGATTATTTATTCATAATAATAACATAACAAAAATGTTATTATAATATTTATATAAATATTATTTAATCATTATAATAATACTATAAAAATGTTATTTTTTATAATGTTATAAGAACGTGTTTGTGTTGGGCAAAATTTGATAATATGATGTATGAATAACGTTATTGTATTAACAAGCTTATTTTTATAATGTTATAATATTATTTTAAATTATTAAAATAATATTATTTTAATATTATTATAATGTAGTTTTGCTATCTGGGAAGGAGCCCTTGAAACCTCAAAATATGTTAACACTTTATTCATGGTTGATAAGCCCGATGTTTTATCTCATCTATATACAGCAGTTTTCTATACCGTGGACAGTCGCGTAATACGCGATGTTAGTGATAACGTGTTATCGTTTTTCCAAAGACGTTGTAATAACTCGAAACCCAAACAAACATTTTACCCATAAGAAATATACAGGGAATAATTTGGAAATTAATTAATTAATTAAAATAAGTACATTATGCACTCAATTATGAGTGCATATTATTCACCGTAAAAAGTGGAATTATAAAGTTATTCGATTCATACTTAAGGGGCCGTTATAGTAAAAGTAAAACGTATACAACGCTCCAGAGATGGCGTTGTGTTCCATATCGCCGCCGTCTCGGCAGGTCATAACCACGCCCATTGTCTACGCGACGGAGTCCACGCGTACTAGTCGCGGGAGAGGTACATCATTATTTCACGGACGGTCGTGAAGAGCATATTTTTCGTCAATGCAGTTGAATGCCGCGGCGTAGCGTGTTCGATATTTTTATGTCGCTCAAATATTCCTAAATTTCTCGTAAACTAAATTATTGATTAAACATGATGTTTACCTAAATATGTGTATTATCATATCGAGCATAACAATATTATGAAACAATATAATGTGGTTTATACTTCTCAGGTTATTGAGAGGATGTCAGCGCACTATTTGTTTTGTGTCTCGGGCCTACGCGCCACACAGACAAAACGCATTAACGCAGAATCATTTATTCTATGTTTTTATGTAATCTTAGAGTAAAATCACCCATTACAAAAAAAGATAGAGAATAATATTTTCAAGGGAATGACATCGATTTTATATTTTATTGTTATTTGACTTTGTATACGACTTTCAAAATAAACAAAAATATGTTGTAAATTTAAATTACGTTAAATTGTTTTGAGACAATATTTAGACAAATCGATGTCATTCCCTCAAAAAAATTATTCTCTATCTTTTTTATAATGGGTGATTTTAATCTAAGATTACTTAAAAACATAGAAAAAATGATTCTGCATAAATGCGTTTTGTCTATGTTACGCGAGGGCCAGAGAGAAAAAAATAGTGCGCTGAAATCCTCTCAGGAGGGGGGAGGTTCCTTAAAAGTTTGCCTACCTTTTTCAAAAAAAAAAAAAAAATTTTACCGGAAAGTCAAATTAAATTTTTATTTGAAGTTCAAATGTTTGCATGCAAACAATCATTTCTCATGATGACGTAGCGATTTTCTTATGTTGTTGTAAATCAAAAACGAATAACTGTAGATACATGAAAACTTCACTATATATTAATATTAGCATTTCCTATACACCATACAATTTTAAAAATATTTTGACTCTTTTTGAGCTGTTTATGGACATTTACAGCTTTCAATTTTTTTTAGTTTTTTTTTCTATAAATATCAATTAAGTTTTATCTGTTGGGCCAAAAAGTGTAAAAATTTAATACAAGGCTCCTGATATATTGTTATAATAGCAGATGAAAAATATTAAAAATACATAGGCACAGTGTTTTTATAAGGATTTAAAGATAAAATTTTGACGAAATATATCAAATTTAAAATTGAATAATTATTTTGTAGTTACAAATTTATAAAATGTTCAACTTTTATATCTAAGGATTGAAAATTTAAAACAAGATTCCACGTAAGTAGTTAATTCTGTTATCAAAAAGTCTAAAAAATACAGAAGCACAGTTTATTTTTATAGTCATTTTAAGTTCAAATATGGACAAAATTACATAAAAAAAAACCTAGAATAACTATTTTAGTTATTTTGTCGTGATTGTGTAATATTATTCGTGGGTACTTGAAACTTCTAAAGTACACTATTATATATCTATGGAGTATGGACTATGATAGTATCAGGGTTTGTTGTTGACGTACAACGCATTATAAGTACCTAATGGATATTGTGATATGATTAATTTGGAATTTATTATAGGTACCTATTTTAGGTCAATTTTTTTTTTAATACCATAGATAAGTATATAATATGTCTTATACTTAGACTGACATACCGTCTCCGCGCAGAATCATTTTTATTATACAATGATATTATATCATTGAATTCAAATTTAATAGCATCCATTATACAGTGACCCACTTGTAACCTATTGTACAGCAGAGCGACTTTTTTTTTTGTGTCTGTCGCCACCTTTTAGGAGAGTAAAAATTATTAGGTTTTCTTCAACAGTATCTTTTCTGATAAGAAAGTGAATCTAGTTGGTACTTTGGAGGTCAAAAGTAAAAAGGTGGGTAAGTGGATGTCGCTCTGCTGTACAGTAGGTTACAAGTGGGTCACTGAATAATGGATGCTATTAAATTTGAATTCAATGATACAATATCATTGTATAAGAAAAACGATTCTGAGCGAAGACGGTATGTCACTCTAGGTTTAAGACAAATTATATACATATCTATGGTATTAAAAAAAAATTGACCCATAATAAATTCCAAATTAATCATATCACATTATCACAATATCCATTAGGTACTTATAACACGTATACATCAACATCAATAACAAACCCTGATACTATCATAGATATATAATACTATAATATTACACTTTAGAAGTTTCAAGTAGGTACGAATAATATTATATAATCACAACAAAATAACTAGGTTTTTTAATATGTAATTTCTTCCAAATTTGAACATAAAATGACTATAAAAATAAACTGTCATTATATATTTTTCTAAATTTTACGGCTTTAGCAACAGCATTTCTAAGTCGATAAACATTTCCATTCAAAGCATTTCGAAATTCACCAAAGAATTTTCTGTTTTTTGCAATATCCCTTAATTTATTGCAAAAATTTCTGTATAAATGGTTTCTACATTTTACCTTTTGTACCGTAAGATCTTTATAGGGTCTTTGCTCTAAAATTTTTTTAAATACATTACTGTCCCCATCTCCTATAAATTTAGCATACCGAATGCCGTACATGTCTTCACTAGTTTTAAAACCTTTAACAATAATAGAAGCTTCCATAGCTGAAGAACTTTGGCTATCGTCCCAGTTTTTTAAAACAGACATTCTCTAATGGTTTTTTATTGGAATTCGATGCTCTGGCGCAAACAAGACAGTATTTGTTTCGAACACCCATAAACAATACTTTCTTGGTTCGTTGACCAATTATAGCAGCCTAAAAACAATTTAATGAGAAATAATTATTCGAGAATATTTATTATTTACAATCTGTACATAAGTATATTGCATATTAAGTAAGTTTGATCATACAATATGTAGGTAATATAATAATCAGGGTCTCAGAAGTTTTTATATTTGCATGTTTTTTTTTTTGGGCTATTAGATTTATTGCTAAGTAAGCTTGAATTAATTCATGACACAATACTTATAATAACTATAAGTGTATACATAGTACATTTTTAGTACTTTCTATGTGCATTCATTTCTGAGGCCTAAACTAATAATATTTATAGTTATTTAATTATTTCAATTTAACTTACTGTTCCAGAAGATGAATTATACATAGTTCAATAAGATCTCTTTCCCCAACTGCCATCGCATATAACTGTTAATAAAGGAACACCATCTTTATCAACATCGCCATTTTGTATAGCTAAAGCTTTTTCCTCCATCGCTGAATTTAGCATGATCTCAGAAGCAACTTTTTCAAAATTGTCCATCACTTTATTCTCATAGACTCTATACGTACTAAAATTCATTACTGGAATGTTTATAGCTGAAAATATTTGTGAAAGGTGACTATAACCTCCTCCAGCTGATAGGGTACCCACAATCGCACTCTCATTGACATTTATTGCTCCCGAACTTCCATAATTATCTGTCTTAATAGACTTATGATGTCCACACATCTTACATTTAAAGCTGATCGTAATTTGTAAACCAGTTCTTTTTTCAGATATTATATCCATATCTTTGAATGAACATCCAAATAATGGTCCATGATCACAAAGGTAATTTTGTATATCACGGATAAAAGTAAAAATATCCACTACTCTGCGTCCTGACATTTCATGCAATTTCTTTGTAGACTTTGGTGTTAATATCAGTTCAGTATCCATCTCGACAAAAAGTTCCGAATTATTTACTGTTTCAATTGAATCTTCAGTTGATGACATTGCGGATTGGATATTTTTATTCAACAAACGAGGCGGAGTTTCTTTAATTGATAGAAAACTGTTATTAGTGTTATTTAAACTAGAACACGTTGAATCTACTATCGATTCTTCGAGCATAGTGACGGATCTATCATTATCAGGGGGAGGTAACGGTTCGACTACATTACTTTGACCGGCAATAGTGTATAATTGATCAGGGTTGTCAATGCTAGACAAATAAAAAAAAAATGTATAGAATACAACTAGATTTTGACTAGGGTTGCAATACTAATATTATAGTATGTATATAATATTTAAGTATAATCAGTCTATAATATTATAAAAAGGAGGTCTAGTGAATTCTGAGCGGAGTCTGTATAAGTCTAGGATGTTTTATATTATATTTATAATTTATATAAGTATTAGTAATTTATTCATAATACCGTAGCCGGTAAGTTAAATTAATATTAAAAATTACAAAAAAAAAAACAAAAATCGTTATTATTCGTTATTTAATATGCAATTTCGTCTAAATGTTAACTTAAAATAACTACAAAAAAAAACTGTGTTTAGGTTTTTAAGATTTTTTTTTAGATATATTGGTTACAGAATTAAATATTTACGTGGAACCTTGTTTTACATTTTCAATCCGTAGCTTTGAAAGTTGAACATTTTGTAAATTTTTATAATAACAAAATAGTTTGTACATTTTCAATCTGATAAATTATATCAACATTTATACTTTAAAAGCTTATAAAAAAACTTGTCATCTATGTATTTTTAAGTTGATATTGTAACAATGTGTGAGGAGTCTTGTATTCAATTTCAGAGAATTTTGACTCAGCTAATAAAATTGTATTGACATTTATAGGAAAAAAATAAAAAAAAAATTGAAAATTGAAAATGTCCGCAAACGATTTGAAACGAGTTAAAATATTTTCAACATTTTATCAAGTATAGAAAATTATAAAATAAACGTATAAATCGTATAAATTTCAAGTGTCTACACCGTAGACTCTACGGTTTTTTGTTTTTGAATTATAACAAAATGAGAAGATCGCTATAGATAAATGACAAATATCCACTGTGAACAAAACGCTCATAAAATTTAATTTGACTTTCTTGTAGGCATTTTTTTGTGATAAATGTAGACAAACTCATGAGGAATCTTGTATTACATTTTAAAATCTTAGATTTGAAAAGAAAATTTTTTATGAATTTCTAACTCAAAATAATTTGCAAATTTTCGTTATTTTTACGTATTTTGTCAATATTTGAACTTTAAATGCTTATAAAAAAAAATTATGACTGGATTTTTAATTTTTTCCATCTGGCTTTGAAACAATATACTAGGAGCCTTCTATTAAATTTTGAAGTTTTTTTAACCAACAAATAAAATTTTATTGATATTTATAGAAAAAAAACTAAAAAAAATGGAAACTGAAAATGTCTGTAAACAGCTCAAAATAAGTCAAAATATTTGGAAAATGTCATGGTGTATAGAAAATTCCAATATAAACATTCAGTCAAAAGTTTATGTCATACTCTTATTTATTTTAGAGCTACACCAAAAACCAAAAATTGATTTAATCGAAAATCGATCTTGCGTAAAAATTCCCATTTTCCATATTTTTTTTTGTTTCTTCCAGTGCTTTTGAAAACTACTATAAATTTTTACTTTCGACCCGCTATTAGTACAAACTAGATTCACTTTCCCATCAAACGAAATGTTGAAAGTTGAAGGAGTTTCATTGCCCCGAAAGGAGATGACAGACAAAAAAAAAAAATACTTTTTATTGTAAAACCAATACATTCACTCCGCTCAGTATCTAAAAAATACATAATTGTAAAATTGTAATTAATTAAAAGCTTTCCTCAGAATCTATGAAATCGATATTGACAAGAATATTAAGAAATACTTTAGACCAAATATTTTAAATTAAATCAAATTATTGTCAAATATTTAAACTACAATAAAAAAAAATACTATACTTTATTTAATTATTATAAACAAAAATAGAACAAAATATGTCAGTTATTTTACAAACATTAATTTTTATAATTTGAAAATTGTGTACATAACATAAAATATGTACCTAACAATAATTTAGAAATGACTTACCTTTTGGTTTGATTATATCGCTTTAAAATCAGAGAACGAGTTAATTTTCTCCGACTCACGTGTTTTATTTTTTTTGATTTGTTTGCCATCTTATTAATTTAAGAAACTTAAAATGTTGAAAAAGAATAAAAAAACAAAGGTACTAATATTGAAGTTCGGAACCACTAACCGTACTTCATATGTTAGCAATGTCACAAACACGAGCTGAGACTAAAATATTAATTATAATTTGTTGAGCAACTCGCTATAATGTTTTATTATATAGTAGTATAAGTATATATATTATTTATGTATAGTACCTATATTAACAATTAACCTAAGTGTATTCAATTTATATAATATCAATGTAAATTCTTCGAAATCTTATTATATTTATTAGTTTGTTTTTAGATTTTACAGTAGATCCTATAGGTATAGTGTTCGATAAATGATAATTGAGGTATTGGAAATAATAATTTCATGACCAAATAGTTTTCGTATTAAAACAATATTATAATAATATAATATGTGCGTGCCGCGCGGCTGCGATAAGAAAACCGGGTTTGTCACTGCAATTACGAGAGGATGCGAGGTAAGGTTATAAGCTTTATTCTTGTACACTATATGTTGAACACTGCCGCTATAGCCATCGAAGCAGCACATGACGGTACCTAAATTCGAACGTAAGACACTAAAACACGTCTACGGAAAATAGTAATAACTTGTGTTTAAAGTGATTTTAGAGAAAAAACACCTATATAAAATCGAAAGAGGACAATATTTTGGAGACAATGACATATCCATTTTAAAATAAATTTACTATTGAGCTAACACTTTGACGTTTAAAACATAACATTTTTCACATTTTTAAAGTGTAATAACTTTTTTAAAAAACATTATTTTAAAAAACGGATATGTCATTATCTCCAAAATATTGTCCTCTTTCGATTTATAATAGGTGTTTTTTTTTCTCTAAACCCACTTTAAACACAAGTTATTACCATTTTGCGTGGTCATGTATTCGTGCTGAAAAATTGTGTGTGTAACGTCCCCTTAAATCTTTGGTAATTTTAAATTAACTAAAGAAATAAATTTGGCGGGAAAAAAGTTTAATTACAATTAATGTATACTATAAATATGTAGGATATAAATAATATGTAAATTTTGCAATTCTACATAGGTATTATATTCCTTCTAGTTTTTTATTAATCATTAAGAATGGATTATGGATATCTATGTATCAATATTTAATATTATGATGTAAATTATTATTTATTTTAGTCAATAGTCATTACACATAACTCAATTATTGTCTCAAGTCAAAAGCCTGTTCTTCTTTACTTAATTGTTGTAATAATTTTTTATTCAAAAATATACTGTACTTTATTATTTATAAAAATATTAATATGGGTTATTGTTGGGCGGTTGGATGTAATCATCACAACCAAAGAGAAAAGTGTAAATTTTTTACACTTCCTAAAGATCTAAAATCTCGTAACAGGTGGTTAAAATTACTTAAGTAAGTATTTTCCTCCCATTTATTATAATTTGTAATACAAAATAATAATATATTTCAAATGGTACCTAATTTGTACTTAATATAAACAATTATAGACGAAGTGAACAACCTGGTCGTGAATGTGTTGTTTGTAGTTATCATTTTAAAAATGGACATAGAATTAACGGTCCGGAGTTGCAAGACCACTTAAAAAAGGCTTTTGACAATGAATTTCCCCAACCTCCCCAAAAAAGAAGAAATCAAATAACCAAGAAAGTAACCATACTTACAGATACGCAATAATGCAAGATAAATGCAGAAAATGCATTAGACGTTGATAAGTAGGTACCTATGTGGCTATGTAAGAAACTTTGTTATTGAAGAATATTAATTGTTTTATTATAATATGTCTAGGAATATCAAATCTCAAGTTGAAAATTCAGAAATTCAAATATTGAATTTGAATAAAAAGATGGATCTGAATTTAGATTCAAAGTTAGTACTTTTATTATTAAATTCATCTATACCTTTTCAAGTAGATTAGATATTTTATAATGCTTCATGTACTAAATGTAGGTGTATAAATATATATATATATATGTCCTTAAATTCAAAATAATTTAGTAGTTATTTATACATATTAAATAATGTATCCTGTTTTGAAAGATAAAACAATTACACTCGGGGTTTAAAATTGTTTGAAAATGGTTCCTAAAACCAAAAAAATATTGATTTTGGATGAGAATTTGATTTTATATTATTATTTTTACTAATTTAATCTAAATGTTATGCCACTCTTCAAATAGATGATACAATGTTCCTATTATTTAATTTTATAATTATTATTTCTAATTTCACAATTTAATATTTCATTGAATATTAAATTATTATATTGGTATTATTTTTTTTTTAGATCTGTTTCGGTTCAACCTACACAATCAATTCCAAGTGTAACAGTATTAGAAACTGAAAATTATTTCCTTAAGAAAGAAAATGAAGAATTGAAAAGTAAAATGTATAAGCTATCCGTTACATTTTTTTATGAGACTATATGCAACAGTGATGAATTGGTTAATGTTTAATGAACTAGATATACTGGATTACCAAATTCAAAAGTTTTTAATTCTCTTTTTGAGATGTTTAAAGAAGTAAATTTAAATTATTTGTTGGTGTGGAACATAAAAACTATAAGCCCTCTGGATCAATTATTATTAACATTAATGAAACTAAGATTAAATTTACCTCATTTAGATTTATCCCAACGTTTCAATTGTAGTCGTGCTATTATTACTAACATATTTATTACTTGGATCTATACTATTTATGAAAATTTATTTCTAAAATGTATGAATAAAATACCATCTAGGAATAAGAACAAATTGTGCTTACCAAATGCTTTCAGTTAATTTACTAACTGTAGGATCATAATTGATTGTACAGAATTTCCTACTGATGTAACTAGAAAGTCTATGGTTATTCAGAAATCTACTTATAGCAATTACAAACACTACCATACATTAAAAGCTATAATAGGGGTTGATCCAAATGGTGTTGTGACATTTTGTAGTAATCTATTTCCAGGCTCAACATCTGATAAAATTGTCACTTTACATAGTGGTTTATTTGCACAACTAGAAGAAGGAGATTTGGTTTTAACCGACAAAGGGTTCTTGATTAGAGATATACCTACTACTGGGGTCCATCTAAATATACCACCATTTCTTGATACACCATAATTTACTAAAGAACAAATTTATTTAACTGAAACTATCGCTCGAGCTCGAATACATGTTGTGCCATACGTAGGATTAAATGTTATAGGATTTTAAATCATATTCCTACATTATTATTGCCTCACAGTGATTGTATTTTTAATGTAGTTTCTGCTCTCACTAATTTAAAATTTCCATTGATCAAAAAAATTCAAGATAAAATGTAAATCAATAATAATAATTATTAAAAGTAAAGTACAGAAGTACAACTTATTTATTAATCTGTGTTATATTTAGTTACTGTTAATATTTTAATAATTATGAAACAAATATTTGTTTTTTCTATTACCTGTATACATATTCTTACTTAATAACTATTAATTTTTCACCAAAATGTATGGAATATAATGTTCTAAATAAAATGATTTAATAATTTTAAAGTTGTTTGACCAATTTGTATCTTTACAGATTTTAACTATGATAGTTTCGTCTGTTGTCCACACAACCAAAAAGCATCTACTTCTCTTGGTCACAAATGTCACAAAAGCTGTCCTTGTATTTGGTGCCAGTATTTATGATGCTTGTTGATGAATATCTCATTGTTAATTTTATAAATTATATATGATTGATCTTCAGTTATTGCATCAGATAATTTACATTTTCTATATTTATATGGACACTTCACTTCAACAATATCATTTTCACCAATAAGACCATCAGGTGACGCACCAATAAATCCACACTGGTGTAACCATAGTCCAGTTGGTTGAACTATAATATTTTCAGTTTCTTGTAAAATATTTATTGCTGTTGATTCTTTAGCCAGACCCCACTCTATTCATGTTTAATGCTTCCATACTCATTATTCAATGATTTTAAAAGAGATTTTGGTATACTTTTTTTTGTCATAGTTGATATTATATCTCCAAAATTGCTAGCTGTTAGTCTATGTTTCTTATGAATAAGCCATAGATCGTTTTTAGCTTGACCTACAGTTTCTTGAGCAATTTTTAAAATCATTTCATTAGTGACTAAAAGTTTTTCTGTGAGAAAATGTTGTTTATTTTTTGATGTTATGTATTCTTGTGAAAATAAAACTTCTTCAATTGAGATTAGCAAGCAGACTCCTGGTGGTGGCATACGAGGTTCAGGTTTTAATAACCACATTACTCCTACGAGGTAATCCAATACATGCTAAACTTTGCTTGAAACGGTCTATACTATCATCTGGAATACTATTAGTTGCTGTATATGGTTTTTATGGATAAATATCTTTAATGCTTTGAACTTTATTACCATTATTTGGTTTTCTAGTATTCCAAGTACATGGCAAGTCAGTAGAGCTGAAATTGTTATGAACGAAAATACATACAGCAGCAATGTGGTGACAAATGCCTTGTCCTCTTGTACATGTACAGAGAGAGTCAGATATTATGTCATCATTTAAGACTATCTGAAAAAATAGTGAATTTAGAATGGAATAGGTACCCACATAGCTTAAAAATTAAAAGTATTTTATATTGTGTTTAATATCATAAACATTAAACTAATTTATTTTATAATTTATAGTAACTAATAACTATGCACAGGTACCTAAATTATATTTATTTTAATTTAAAATATTTATTAAAAAAATCCAAATATAGAGAAACTATGGTATTAATTGTTGTATACTAAATTAATTTCAATATTAAAATCAAAATATCAAATATACTGTAAACACTATATATGCCTATATAATACTATATTGTTAGAGCTATAAATTAAATATTAAACTTTATTAATATAAGAGTTAAACTAATTTAATACCTATATATTATGTCTATAATTTTTTAATATAAAATAACCTGCACATGATATGTGGTTTGTTTCATACTGGCTTTAACATCACCCTTAATAAGTCCGTCGGGATCAAAATTAATTTTTGCAATGTATCCTGCTAGAAATGACAGTTCACCTCTTTTCAACTGTTTTTGATTTATTTTGAAATAATTTGATATAGTTGAAAAACTTAGAACACTTTTTTGGGCCATGCCTAATGATTTCCGAATACTACAAGGAGTATAATATGACGCAGAATGCAGTTATGACATTTTTACTGTATAAACCTAATAAAAAGGATAAACACCAATTTATAAACCACGATAGTTGATAACCCGAAATATAATAATTTGTACCTATTCAAGGATTGGATGTTTAAAAAACAAAGTTTTATGTTGTATATATTACATTGTTATAGTATACATTTGTAATTAAACTTTTTTCCCGCCAAATTTATTTCTTTAGTAAATTTAAAATTACAAAATAATTAAGTTTTAATCGAATAACTTTATAATTCCATTTTTTACGGTGAACAATATGCACTCAAAATTGAGTGCATAATGTACTTATTTTAATTAATTAATTAATTTACAAATTATTTCCCGTATATTTCTTATGGGTAAAATGTTTGTTTGGGTTTCGAGTTATTACAACGTCTTTGGAAAAAAGTTATCACTAACATAGCGTATTATAACGTATTATTTATTTTATTTAAACATAACTTAACAAAAAAAGAAAACAGCTTATGTGGTAGTAACTAAAAGTGAGAGTTGAGAAACCGTCTTTAAACCACTACTTTTATTCTAATGGTTTTCTTTTTAATGGTTTTATTTTATATAATCTGATGACATATCTTTAAGTAACATGATATAATGTTCATAGTAATATTATAAAGCTATATTATCATTACAACGACACATTGTTATTATTCTATTTTTTTATTTAAAAAAAAAAAGTTTAGCTGTTAAATTCAATAAATAACAATACAAAAATAGAACTTACATAGCTTGTGGAGATTGAAGTATTATTTCTAAGTATGATGGCTTGTTAGAGTTGTTTTGACTGGTTGCTATTTGTTAAATAGGTCTGCTAATCTGCTAGCTGACTGTTGGTTGGCGAAGAAGGCTGTTCTGCTGCTGACTGCTCTTGGAACTGCTGTTGCTTGAACTGATGACGATAAGCTAATAAATTCTGTGTTTTATACCCGAAAATAGCCCCTCTCTGTCCACATCAGAAATTTTTTTTAAATGGATTTAAACATTTTAATATATTCCATATTCTGCTTTCATATTATAATGGCATTGACATGAATGTAAATTATTTTAAATCCAGTTTGTAATAATTTACATTCATATTATAGTGTAATATGAAAGCAAGTTATGTTAGCAACAATTTAAATTCATATAATGTAATTTGCTGTTGTACCTCTATGCACATGTTTCGACCAGTTTCTGTAAGGTAAGGTCATTGCTATGGAAATTTGAATATTAAATTATTGAAGTAGTGACAAAATCTGTGTATAAAAGACAGAGGGAATTCACTAATATTCACCAGTCTTCAAGATTTCATCCCAGTGTTATGTATGGCCCTTCAGGGATCCAAAAGCTGATGTACTTTTATAAATAACAATAGTCAAATTAGTATAGTAATCAAATGTATTTTATTAAACCAGACAAAATAATCAGAACAGTCAGGTTGATTGTGTAGTTGAGTGAATTGTAGCTAGTTCTAGAACGATAATCTCCGTGTAATTATGTGTGATGGCTGGTGGCTAAGCGGCTCGCTCGGTCTTGGCGGCTCTGGTACATCTAATGATTCTAATGTGCATTGGGCCCCTGGCCTCTATATATACGGAGGCGGCGTCCTTTGAATTGAGCGGCGCGTGGCATGCAGGCGACCTTGATATGATATGGACCTCACGAATAAGAGTGGTATTCTAGTCGTAAACACTTTGGGTGTGGTCATTGATTGCCTTTCACATTCCTGGTTGTTTTTATGAGCAAGTACATGAAATTACGTAATCCCATTACACCTCCCTACCAAAAAAAAGATTGTTAACCTTTAAGGGTTAAGAATCTTTAACATCGTTAATTGTTAATTTCAACATGGTTGAATTACATTGTAAATACATTGTAATTACATTGGTATCAATTTTTAATGTCTTCATTATTATTAGTATTGTTTTTTTATTATTCTTATTAAAATTTGTATATTGTGGTTAGTAAAATAAAACATGAACATAAATACATGATTTAATTAAATAACTAGTGTTAACAAGAAGGATTAATAATCTTTTAATAAAATAATATATGCACCTGAAATTATAACATTATAAGTGTTCGAAACTCAGCGCTGTTACTTGCAGACCCAGCCTAATCAGCCGCACCGGGTGAGCGAGCCGTTGGCGTTCAAAGTACGAACGCCGATAAGCGCCGTTGAACGAAAGCTGCGCGCCCGTGCAACCGGTCCGGTGTTCTCAGTAACTCAGTACTTCGCGGAGCGAGCGGATGACAATATCTTGCCTGGCGTGTAGCGTTTTGTCGTTGGCCACGGGTTTGTCCTCGTATCCGCTCGTCCGTTCTTTATGAGTACACGCTGTGTAAAGGTGCTGTGCATTCGAGCTTAGCCTGAAGTGGGCGCTTAAAACCACTGCCGTGCGTCGTTTACGTCAATATAACGCGTCGACGTTGCCGCCGCCGGCTCCCGAGAGACCGGTCTACTGGCCGCCTCACGTGCAGCCACTATCCGCGCGAGTACACCGTCGGTCAAGGACGTCACCCACCTCCGCTCAACTGCTGTCGTCGTTCGGTATCGTGCATAATTTTATTGTCGTTGTGTATTATTAAACCTACTAGCGTTACCTATATTATCACGCTCTAGTGCGAGCCAGTCTGTTGTCATTATTGTTGTTGTACGCTGATACGGGGAGACGTCCCCGTCAGCCCATTGTTTTTTATTGTTATTAATTATTATACTCAAACTCACCATAATATACAGTATTCAAAGATAGCCACCTAAATGTGGTCTATAATATATATAAGGGTTTAAGGGGGCTCCAGCGTATCATGTTTTAAGGAGTAATATTTAGGCAATTCACATAACATGAATATTTGGGCTATGTCTATGTGTGAGTAGTAAATGAACATTAGTGTGGGTAATCCATTATCGCGTGCCACGGAATATCGGTCGACAGTATTACGAATTCCCAGAACTACGTATAATTAAAATGCTATAAAAATGACTAAATATGTTCAATTGCGCGCGTTATCTTTTACTATTATATTACCTACTCACTACTCGGCTTTCGCAGCAATTCGCAAAAATGTACAATTACATTATACTACACAAGAGAGTCACTTTCTTATTTCATAGTTATGATTATGAACTATAACCAAAAAATGATTTGACAATCAAATGAATAATAAAAACATTAATTTCAATTAATCAATTAGTTTCAATTTCTCGTAAATATTATATTTATTCATTCAATATAAGACTGTCTTTTAAAACTTCAGATAAAAAGTATTCTGTAAAAAACGTTGTTAGTTGAGACTTCATATTTTTATCCCAGAAATCATCGTCTTTTTCAATTTTTTCATACATCAAACCTGTACACAAATAACTTATTTATTATACATTTTAATTAGAATCCTATTAGTTCAAAACAAAATAATATTACCTTTAGGTGTCCAGATACAAAAATAACAAAACATTTTGCGTGTTATGTGCAGTTGACCCTGGACTTGATAAAAGTAACTATCATTTCTTTTTAGATGTAGTTGACCGTTTTCAATAGTGCAACTTTTTATTTTTTTCATTAAAATTCCTTCTTCTGGAGTAAAACTCTTAGCAGACGCTGGACATTTAATTTCGACGAGACTATCATTGTCTATTAGTCCATCGGGAGACGCCGCTAAAAATTGTAAATTTGCATCTACAAATAAACCTGCACTTTCAATTTTTTTTCCAATTATTTTTTCCAACTCTTCTTTAGCCATATCTTCGTGTGCAATTCCATATCGCGTAGCAGCATTACCACTAAAAGTCCCATAAAACATTTCTTTTATTACCTTTTCGCGAGACGTGGTTTGGCGCATTTTACATAATTTACCAAACACTGAAGCAGTGAGTCTAAAAAATAAAAATTTATACATTTTAAAACATTCATATAAACTTATTATTTTGTTAAAAAATATGAAATATCTACCTTTTTTTTCGCTCCAAATGCCATTCATCACATTGATGTTGTCTTTTAGTATTCATTTCTAAGTCTATAATTTGTTTTTCAGTTAATTTTAAATTTTCCATGAACTTATTTTTTAACTGTTGGATTTCAACATCAGTAAGTTCAGAAAGTGGGTCATGAGACACATTTCCATAGTTTTCATCTGGTCCTCTTATTGTTGTACATTTTTTTCTATTTTTTGGTCCACTAAAAAGACATCGCCGTCGTTTTCGAGTTTCAGCTCTTACTATATGCCTTTTAATATACATTTTTGTAAATCTCCCTGGGCTTTTATTTGTTACATGTTTGTTAAACAACGAAAGACGGTTTGGTCCTGAATTATATGCAGTGACTGCTGCGCTACACCTTAGTTGATAAGACCCTTTCAATGAAAAATGTACACGTTTCCCTCCGACATATTTGGTTAAAATTGAATTATAAAGTTCAGCTGAATTGTTATTATATCCATACATTAAACTTTCGGTATGATAAGTTAGAAGATTTCGGGCTCTACAAATATCATCCCAAACACCAAAGATTTTCAAATCGGGTACGATGTTTTCTTCTCCTAAAACATATATAATACAAGCGTCAAGAAAACCAAACAATAATTTAAGAAAAAACTGAGAATTTGTTTTTTTATTGTAACTCTAAAAATATAACCGTAGATGATGCATCACAGAATGATTATATTAGCAATTTATATGCTCCATAATATTTTCAAAATACTGCGATTATTTTTTAACTATTTATAGGTCAAAAATCTTGAAAATGTATTATAACCGTCCTCATAAGTTTTTGTTATTGAACATTAAAAAAAAGCCGAGCATACGTCTACAATAATTTTTTATGAGCGCCTAAAGTTAAAATGTTGATAAAATTTATCAATATCACGAAAATTGGCATTTTTTCAGGTTAGAATATACATATAACAATTTTTCTATTTATATCTAAGTTTTAAAAATATATTGAAAAATTCCCCTTAAATTTTCCTACATTTAACAAAATATAATACAAATAAGTTTACTGGAAAGTCAAGTTAATTTTTACGTGCGTTTGAAGTTACATATTAGGTATATATTCACTCGTAAATTAACTAATTCTTATACAACGATTTTCTTATTTTGTCGTTATTCAAAAACTATTAACTTGAAATTTATATATTATGAGTTATTTATAGTTATTTTTAAGTTTTTATTCTATAAATCATAAATGTCATACAAACATACAGTACACAAATAAAAATTACATACCTTTCTTTTGACCCTCACAAAAATACGATTGGCATTTAGTGTGGTCTCCGAAAACATGACTAGGTCCGTTTGTTATATCTGCTTTGAGTAAAGTCAGTGTTGCTTCATATGTGCGGTCTGTTTGTTCAAGTCTTCTATATTTTATCGCTTCAGTGACAGCATACCGAAGCCTAAGTAAGCGATCATGAACGACTTTCCGATAACAACCAGGTATGACATCTCCTTTATCATTTTTTCTTTTCCCACTTATATCTCTAAGACGATTTATGTAGTTACGTAGTAAATGATTAGTACATTCTACTTTTTTTATAACAACATTTGTACCATATGGCTTTTCCAATCTTAAACGTTTCATAATACTACTGTCCAGGGCTTGAAACCGATTTTCGATACCGGTTTTGAATACCGGTTTAAACCGTTAAAAACCGAAACCGAAACCGAAATCGGAAAAAAATAATACCGGTATCCAAAACCGAAACCGAAATCGGAAAAAATCGATACCGGTTTCCGAAACCGAAACCGAAATCGGAAAAAATAAATACCGGTATCCGAAACCGAAACCGAAATCGGAAAACATGAATACCGATATCCAAAACCGAAACCGAAATCGGAAAACATAAATACCGATATCTGAAACCGAAATCGAAATCGGAAAAAATAATACCGTTTTTTGAAACTTAAGACGAAATCTTAAGAAATAACATGATATCCGACGGAAGTCGAAAAATTATAACATTAATATCGAACATTTAAAAAGTTCTATGCATTTAAAATAAACCTATAGACTATAATTGAATTTCTGTTTAAAAGCTATGAATAATATAATTTATAATGCATATGGTAGAAAATAATGTATAATAAAATATGGGGTAATTGTTTACTCCGTGCGCAAAACGAGAATTAAATTAAATTAAATTTTTTTACATGGAGTTGACATAGTATTTTTGTTGGTATATTATTAGTTTTTATAAATTATCATATAAATATTATATATTATTATTTATTTTAATAGTTTATAATATTTATATTGCCGTTTCCATGGCGCGTTTATAATAATATTATTAAAAATTATTAATTTGGTCCATTTATTAGACCTGTAGCCTAGGTCATGTGCTATGCCTTCTTTTTTTTTACTTAGTTTTACTTAGTTTTTTACTGGATTCTAAAATATTATTTCGAAAGAACCTACCTATATAGATATTTATATTATTATGTATACTTTCTGAGTTCTGCAGTAATACAATTGACATTAATAATGATTAATGGTGCCTAATATATTATATTATTATAATTAATATTTTATAATATAATAATATATTATTATGTAAGTAGGTCTAGCTGCACTGGTGCAGTAGTCTTCGTCTGCGGGCACCCGTATGTTTGCATAGGTAATTTCACAGGGTATATAAATATTATTACACGCATAATATATTATTATTACACGCAATATAATAATTATTACCTATATTTATATATTATATATTATTTTGGTAAATGGATTAATCGTATAGTCGTATTCTAAAACAGAATACTCAGAAATACGCCATAATAAAAATTGTATAACAATAATACTATTATTATTTACTATATTATAAGCTGTCGTGTTTTTCTGCCGCCACAAACGATCAGAAGACAGAAATAACTATGTGGCATAATTTTCCTACATTAAATTAACACAATAGCCAACAATAAATTATGAAATACTGAGTCAATAATTATAGTATAGTTATAAATAATTTAAATAATTTATAATTTATTATAATACATTTTAAGGCCTTAACATAATTGTCTGGGTTTCCCTAAAAGCCGTCGACTAAAAAATGTGCTCCCTACCAACCCACCACCAACCATACTCTATTGGATTAATATACCTAATCTAGATTGGTATAATATAATCAAGCTGTGATCAATTTGATTAATGTGGTGGGTGGGACACGCATGAAGTTAGCCCCTCATTGAGAAAATAGTTTCAACTTATAAACGATGAAGTTACACAAACTCTTAAAAAATTAGGTCGCAAATCATTTGGAAAATGTGCTATGAAGTGGAGAGGCTATAACTAAATACGTCATAATTACGTATTCATTCCAGTGTAAATATTATCATTGATTGCAAATCTTATAGTACTTGTCAGGCAACCAGACGCTAAATCGTACGAAACGCAATGTTTGGCGATTGGCAAGTAGGTTCCTACGCCAGTATTTTATGTCATTATAAATTATTATAAATACAGGGATTAAAACCGATATTCGATACTGATTTTGAATACCGGTTAAAACCGTTAAAAACCGAAATCGAAACAGAAAAAATGAATACCGGTATCCGAAACCGAAACCGAAATCGAAAAAATTCAATACCGGTATCCGAAACCGAAACCGAAATCGGAAAAAATCGATACCGGTATCCAAAACCGAAACCGAAATCGGAAAAAATTGATACCGGTATCCGAAACCGAAACCGAAATCGGAAAAAATTGATACCGGTATCCGAAACCGAAACCGAAATCGGAAAAAATTGATACCGGTATCCGAAACCGAAACCGAAATCGGAAAAAATCAAAACCGGTATCCGAAACCGAAACCGAAACCGGAAAATTTTTTTTCGGTTTCAAGCCCTGCTACTGTCACCATATCCTTTTTTATAATATATTCAATAATACAACGTATAAGTAAATGAAAATATTTATGTAAAAAATAAAGTCACTTACCTATTAACTGAGAATATATAACATTATGCATATGCAGACTTTGCTTGAACCCTTCAACAATAATATCGGCTTCCATCGCGGTTGAGGCCGAATTCCAATTTTTGAAACATACATGATCCTGTGCTATTTCGTCACGGTTTTCAGCTAATTGACATATACAACAATATTTGTTTCTGACTCCACAAAATATAACTTTTTTTGTTTTTGCACCAATAATACAAGCCTATAAATATCACGTAACATAAATAATTATTCATATTATACCTATATATTATATTATATTATACTACTATTGTATTTATTATATAATATAGTATAATAATATAATAATATAATATAATTATTATTATAGATACATGTTTTATATTATTAGAATATATTTAATTTTATATGCTTAGGAACTATGTTTTTTATAATATGTAGTTTATTTTTTACTTACAACTCCGGACAGTGCGTTGTATTTAGTTTTGTAAGATCGCTTACTCCAAGCGCCATCAGCGACTACTGCAATTTTAGGTCGTCCTAAATGGTCAACTTGACCATTTTCTATCGCTAATCGTTTTTCTTCTTGTCCCGCTAACTGCATTTCATTCAATGCTATGGTGTTCATATGCATATACATAGTATTATGAAAATCTTGATACGTTCTATTACACATATTGGGCATATTTAATGTCGCAGCAAATTCTTCTAATTGACTATAGCCTTGTCCGGTATTAACTGTAGCGCTTACTATAGCCATATTAATATTAACATTTTTACTGTTACAGATCTCATCCTCATTATTTATATTTTCTGTAATGCCACATACTTTGCATTTAAATTGAAAAGTGCTGAGATATCCCTTACGTATTTCGTTTAAAAACTCCAAATCACGGAAAGTACAATTAAAACCTTGATGGTGAATTGATTGCAGTGAACGAAATAGATGTTTGATATCTACAATTCGTCTACCTTCAAGTGTTTCCCACGGATTAACTTTTACGCTGATTTCATTTTGTGAAGGGTATGAAAAAGAGTTTTCTAAATTTCTTGAGACATTCATCGGGGTTTTTTTTTTTTGGTGTGGCTAGAATATTTGTAGTAATCAATGTATTTTCTGGGGTTGTGGAACAAAATATAGTCGAAGTAGATGGTCCCACAATTATTTCATTTGTCTATAGTTTAAAAAGAAGTGTATGCCATATATATATATATATATATATATATATATATATATTTAAATTAAATGTTTAAAACAATATAAATAATATTTAAAAACGCGTGCAAATTTTTTTTTTGATTAAAATAGACAAATAACATATGAGGAATCTTGTATTACATTCTCAAATCTTATATTTAAAAAGAAATTTTTTTATGAATTTCTAACTCAAAATAATTTGCAAATTTTCGTCATTTTTACGTAATTTGTCAAAATTTAAACTTTAAATGCTTATAAAAAATTGTGACAATTAATTTTTTTTTCTGCCTTTGAAACATAATATTAGGAGCCTTCTATTAAATTTTCAAGATTTTATATCCAACAAGCAAAATTTTATTGTTATTTATAGAAAAAAAAATATTTTGAAAATGTTATGGTGTGAAGACAATGCTTATATAAATATTCAATCAAAATTTCATGTATCTACTGTAATTTCTTTTAGAGTTACACCAAAAGCCAAAATCGATTTTGTCAAAAATCAGTTTTGCATAAAATTAACCGTTTTTTTTTTTAATTTTTCATTTATTTTTCACCACGTTTTTGAAAATTATTGGGAAACAGCATTGTAAAATCAATACATTAATCGCTCCGCTCAGAATCTAAAAAAATATTTACCAGAACTTTAATTTTTTACAAGCATTTGAAGTTCAAATTATATAAAATGTGTGCTTTTGTGTGCTATAGAAAATTTAACTAAAGCTTATTTATAAATATTTCATATCGGAATCAGAATCTTTTTTTTTATTGTATTTGCGCGTAAATCCACTGAAGTTTTTAATGTACCTTATAACGTTATTCGTGTAAACAGATAGGTACAAAAAAAAAAATTCAATCTATTCAATATATTATAAATACCTACCTCATCATTGTTTTCATGATCTTCGAGTTTTTTCCGTTTCAAGTTAGCCAAATTTGGTTTTTTCCGTGGTGCACATAGCTTGAGACGCGCTTTTTTACCAAAACGCCAGTCTTCATTCATTTTACAATTTAAAAAAGTAATCACGGACAAGAAAAACAAATTGAACTTAACCGGCTGAATAGTTGAACACAACTAATCATATTTTGTTTTGTAGTAACATAAATTTACTTATTACCATATATTTTATACTTTAGAATTATTATATAATATATTATTTCATTTCCGTAGTCATTAGCTCTAATTGATTTATAATCGTTCGGAATGAGGCTACTATTGTTATGGCTACTAAGATTCTTAGAAATGTTCTAACGCCCATACGCGCATGCACAAGTCAATGAACACGAAGTAAATACTTTTGCTCCTGCTCTAGGACAGCAATTTTATGCAGACAGTACCAAAAGAGAAATGAAAATTCAACTTGTTTTGATCGACTTATATTAATTTTGAAAAGATGATTATATTCGTTAGTCTATTTTCTAGGTTTGCTCGGAAGTAGATATTTTACGATTTTATTTTTAGTTAATATAATATAATGCATAATAAGTTTACATTTTTCTCAAAATAAACTTATACTTAACTTAGTTGTAGATAGGGACGAAATTAAATATATAAAAATCCACTTCCGAGTTAACTTAGAAAAGAGGAATGCAAATCGAATTCCGTTTTCAAAATTGAAATCGAGCTACTGGAAGTATGTTTAATTTTCTTTCGCTTATTGGTCTAAATGTATGGAAAAAATGTAGTGCTGCAGCCCCCTTAACGGTGTTACCTTACCTCCCTACACTCTCGTCATCCGATTCGCTGGGCTGACCGCCGGTTACGTAGTAGCCCGACGGTGCCAAAACAATAAGTGTTACGTAAGTATAAAATTTAAGTATTTTCCCCTTTTATATAATAATAATTATCATCTCCCACCTATATACTAATCTATGGACTATGTGAATAATCGTTAAATTTGCCATAAACATATGCAACTATAGATCTACTTAAGGTAATTCATTATGTAAGTTGGATCTCTAGTATTTTCTATTATTTTTACTAGTTCCTTGCACTCTCCATTACAATAATCATCCATGAAAAGTTCAAGGCTTCTAGTTATTTTATTTAAAGTTTTATGATCGTAATGATTATTTATTTTTTTGTTTGCCTTCAATATATGCCAATTAAAGCATGCGGCTGGGTTCGAAACCACGATCCTCGAGTCACCTGTCCTAACGCCTAACCAACCTACACTCAGAAAAAAATATACTACATTTAATTAAAAACACCTATTAAATTAAAGAAAAACGGGTATGATTTCGAGCCTATGAAGTTATATAATACATTTGAAGAAAGTTTTTTCATTAAATCATCGTTATTTATTTTCATAGAAATCGGTATAAATTTATTAAATTTAAAGATAATCTTACTTAAAATAATAATGTAAAATATTTAAAGTAAGAAAAATTACTAATCTTTTCAAATCCATAGTGTCTTAAATCAAAGATCAAATTTCCAATGATTTATGAAAACAATGTGGTACATTTAATAGAATAAAGTATTAATTTAAAGACACATTTTATTAATTTTAATGTACTGTTCCGGTTAAATCAATATTATCCTTTCTTTAAATCAAAAACTCTGGGGTTAAATTAATGACATTTTGTGTTAAATCAAATAAATTAACGGTATTGAATGAATAACTATTGCATTAATATATGCAATTAATATTAAGGAATTATGTTTTTAAATTATAGTAATAAACTGAATAAAGGAATACAAAATCAAATAAAAATGACTATATTATAATAAATAATAAAATGTATATATTATTTCTCTTAAGGTATAACAAAACATCATTACATTTCAATTAGTAAATTATAAGTATAATATAAGTAAGTATAGCGTACAATGTTTAATTATGCAATATTTAATTTTATTATAATAACAAATAAAAAAAAATTGACAAATACTTATAACACATTTACTGTAGTACAAATTATGAATATATTTTTAGGTTTTTAAATAATAACATACACAATTTATATTCTAAAAATTATTGGCTATTTGACAAAATTATCAAATATAAATAAATTTACAATATAATATTTACAAGACTTAGTATAATGTTTATTAGGATTTAAACAGTTTTAAAAATGTTTTAATCTGATGAAATAAGTATCTGCATTATTTGGTATGCTATATAAATGGATAGGAGGTCCTTTAAAATAATTTATGTTTTTTAATTCATATTCATTTTTAATTATTTTATTTAATTTGTAAGAAGCCAAATGATTTACATAACAGATAATATCCATTTTTTGACAAAATATAAAAACTGTGTTTTCATCTAAACATATAATTTTTTTTAACAAATATAAGTACAGTTAATTCACTTTCATATGTTATGAGAACATTATTATATGAATATTTAGTATTAAAATACATAAGTTTATTGTAGCATAATGCATTTTGTAACAAATGCTTGTACTTATTAAGACATAATACATTTATTTGATTAAAATGTTCATAAGTGATAATGGGAGATCCATCATCTATTAGCTTATAATTGGTGAAATTATTAATATTAAAATTAAGAAGAAATTCAGAAAAATGTATAGAAAATTTTATGCCTAGTGAAATTGGTACATTTATCCTTGAATTAGTATTTTTAGTGTAAAGGCGCGTCCACACCTGAGCATACTAGAGATGAGCACCGTGAGCATAATTACAGTGAGCAAAATATCGCGATCGCTGTGTGTACTCAGTATAGACGTCGCACCGATGTGAGTCATAAATTAGGTGAGCAATGCTGAACGATTTTGGTGCTCAAGTCATTCGCTGGTAGGAACTGGCCACTGGTAGTTGCCATTTATGTTCAAATTTTTTTATAACTTAGCACAATAATGGCAAACAATTTACAAATTGCCAGCGCCGCTTATATTGTTATGCATTTATTAACAAAAAAAAAACAGTCAAGTATTAAAAAGAGACGATGGTGGACAACTCAAATTTTTCGATCAAGACAATTATACAATGGCACAAGTATGATACGTGATTTAAACTTTCATACAGACTCTGGTCAGTTTGAAAATTTTGCAAGAATGTCACAAGAGGATTTTGAACACCTTGTATCGCTACTTACTCCAATAATAGCAAAGCAGACTACTCATTTCAGGGAACCAATTCCAGTTAATGAAAGACTTGCAGTGACACTGAGATTCTTAGCAACGGGTGAATCGTATACAAGCCTTCAATACGTATTTAAAATTTCAAAGCAATGTATTTCATTAATAGTTCCTGAGGTTTGCCAATCACTTATTGAAGTGTTGAAAGAATATGTCAAGGTAATTATAAATACTTTTATAAATAATTCTAAATAAATTAAAATATTTACTTTTCAATGCTTTTTTTTTAATTTTATAAAATATAAAATATTATTCTTTCAAACAAACTACAACAACTTTATTATGACAGATTAAAATTATTTCTTTCAAAAACAAAATTTAATATGCATATAGGTATTTTTAGAATATAAATTGATCGATTGAAATAAAAATATAGGTACAACAAACAAAAAAAAAATTGTAATCCTTTACTTAAGGTTTTTACCTACTCGGTTGATGACGAATCAAAAAAATTATAAAATAATAAAAAATTAAATAAAATTATTAATCTAGCAGTATAAACTATCAAAATCTATATTTTCATTTTGATCAGATTCTAATAATGAATGTGATACAGATGTAGTAGTAGAAATGTTAGACGATGGATTTAAGGTAGGAGGATTAGATAAAACAGGTAAACTATACGGAGAATCAGGGTTTGTTATTATAGAATTTGGAGAATCTCTTGACGAAGAATGCTGAGTGCCTTGATTTTGAGAGTTTGACGGTTGGTTAAAATGTTGAGGAGTGCCTTGATTTTGATAGTATGCCGGTTGGTTAAAATATTGAGGAGTGGCTGGATTTTGGTAATATGGTGCAGGTTGGTTCAAATTTTGAAAATAATTTTCAAACCTGCCTATGTCAGCTTCAAAAAGAATGCTGTTTATAGAATGTTCTACGTAAGCTCTGGTCTTTGGTGTATATGTATCTAGTTTACTAGCTACATGTTGGCCAAATATAACACTTCCCTTCAACGGCTGTTGTTGTTGCGACGATGCAGACTGTTTCAAAATTGTAAATGCTTCCTCCAGTCTGGAATCATCACAAGTGCTATATTTCTTTCTCGGACGCTTAACTGAAGGCTTGGGCCCATTAGATGTAGACGTTTCTTGCACATCGTCTAAACCATTGTTCAGATAAGCTGCAGGTTCTTCACTAATGTCATCATTGGTTACAGAGTTTGAAATTGGTGCTAAACTCTGTATTTCTTCTTCGTTTTCATTATTCAAGTTATCTAAATGGCTCTAAAAAATTCAAAAATATATCAGTCAGCCTATGATATTACTAAGTATATATTTGATGATATTATTGTGAATAAAGTAATTTATATACAACCTATTTACGTGAAACCTTATTTTAAATTTTCAATCCTTAGATATAAAAATTGAACATTTTATACATTTTTAACTACAAAATAATTATTACATTTTAAATTTGGTAAATTTTGTCAAAATTTGAACTTTAAATACTTATAAAAAAAAAAACTGTGCCTATGTATTTTTAATATTTTTCAATTTCTATTGTAATAATAAATCAGGAGCCTTGTATTAAATTTTCACGAATTTTTTCCCATACAAATAACATTTTATAGACAATTATAGATAAAAAACTAAAAAAATTGAAAACTGACAATATCCGTAAACAGCTCAAAAGAGTCAAAATATTTTCAAAATTGTATGGTGTATACTGTATAGAAAATAAAAATATAAACATTCAGTGAGATTTTTATGAATGTACAGTTATTCGTTATGAATAATAACAACATAACAAAATCGCTACATGAGAAATCGAGTGAATATCCAATGTTGTAAAATTAAGAATTTCAAACGCTCATAAACATTTATTTTGACTTCCTTTTAAACATTTTTTTTTTTGATAAAGGTAGACTAACTTTTGAGATATCTTGTACCTATGACATTTTCAAATCTTATATTTAAAAAGAAAAATGTTTATGAATTTCTAACTCAAAATAATTTGCACATTTTCGTAATTTTTACGTATTTTGTCAAGATTTGAAATTTAAATGCTTATTTAGGTATAAAATAATATTGTAACCTTTGATTTTTAATATTTTCCAAATATCACTATAACAATATATTCGGAGTCTTGTATTAAATTTTCAAGTTTTTTGACCTGACGAAAAAAAAAATTGAAACTGAAAATTTCCGTAAACAGTTCAAATCAAATCAAAATATTTTATCGTGTATAGAAAGTACTAATATAAACATTCAGTGAGGATTTAATGTATCTACGGTGATGAGTTTTAGAGTTACACTAAAAACCAAATTCAATTTTGTTAAAAACCGATTTTGCGCAAAAATTTCCATTTTCTTTGTACTTTTTTTATAAGATTTTTAGTTCAAATTTTGACATAATTTATAAAATTGAAAATGTACAAACTATTTTGTTGTTAAAAAGTTATAAAATGAACAACTTTTATACCTAAGAATTGAAAATGTAAAACAAGGTTGCACTTAAGTACTTAATTCTGTAATCAAAAAATCTAAAATATATACATAAATTCAGTTTTTTTAAAAGTTATTTTAAGTTAAACTTCTACGAAATTACTTATTGAATACTAAGAATAACAATTTTAGTTATTTCTTTAGTAATTTTATAATATTAATAGTTCAAAAATTGTCCCCAGAAAAAATATAAAATATCCATGCCTATAATTTAGACATTTTATTTTTTATTTTTTAAAACAACAAATCATTGTAATATCAATACAATATTCATCACTTCACTCAGAATCTAAAATAATTTAAATTTACTAATATTAAATTAATTTTTTTATAATGTTTTACCAAATTAACTTGTTTTAACTGTGAGTACATGATTAAAATTATTCCCTCTGGCCTCTATGTATAACAACTTTAAAGTTTAAAAGATCTAAGTATTTAAAATTTAACATTTCAGCTACCCACAACTGAAGAAGAATGGTTGGAAATATCCAAGGATTACGAAAATGTATGGAACTTTCCACATTGTATCGGAGCGATGGATGGAAAGCATATAGTTTTACAGGCTCCAGTGCAAAGTGGGACTGATTACTTTAATTATAAGTCACATTTTAGTATCGTTTTATTTGCTTTGGTAGACGCTAATTATAATTTTATTTTTGCTGACGTTGGAGTACAAGGCAGAATATCTGATGGAGGTGTATTTAAGCATTCACAGCTTTGTAAAATGTTGGAAGCTCAAACATTAAATTTACCAACGCCATCAGCAATACCGGGAATAGAAAAAGAACTTCCTTTTGTGTTTGTGGCTGATGAAGCATTCCCGTTGAATGATAACATTATGAAACCTTACTCTGGCAACTATGGTAAAGGTTCAATGGAGCGAATATTTAATTATCGACTTAGTAGAGCTCGGAGGGTAGTTGAGAATGTTTTTGGTATTTCATCATCAGTTTTTCGTGTACTCAGAAAACCTATGCTGTTAGAGCCTGAAAAAGCGCAAGTTATTCTTATGGCTATCGTTCATTTGCACAATTTCTTAAGGAAAAGTAAAGCATCTAAAAATAAATATACACCACATGGATCATTGGATCGTGAAGTAAATGGATCAATAGTAGAAGGAACTTGGAGAGAAGCAGGAGTGTCAACGATGAATCAAATTAGAAATATTCCACGAAGATCGACACTATCATCCAAAGATATCCGTGACACTTATGCACAATACTTTATGACTACAGGATGTGTCCCATGGCAAAATGATTATGCATAAATAAAAACGTTTACCTAATATAGTTTTAAATTATATTTATGGAATCATTAAAAAAATGTATCAAAAGGTTTCTTATTTATTTGATTATTTCAATTAATTTGTATTATATAGGAACACTTGATATTATATTAATTTATCATTAATAATAACAGTAATGTCTCATTCATTTTTATCTAGTAAAAAAAAAAATTTCTTAGTATTAATTTGTATACTTATTACTTAATATGTATTATGTGAGTACCTTATGGCTTATATTATTATAACTAAACTATTATTTTTGTTAATAATAATATGATTATTTTAGTAAAGCCAATCGGCAATCAGTATTTATTAGTTCATGTTATTTTAATTAAGTCTTATTTTTCATCAAAAAATTCAATCATAAAATATGAATAGGTGATAAATGTTGTACTTACATCATCAGAAATATTTTCATTTGATGTGTTTGAAGTGTTAATACTTGGACGTGGATCATCTCTATCGTTCATAAATTGCATACTTTCATACGCAAACCATTTTGAGGCATAAATCTCTTTTCGGCCTTATAATTTTTAACGTAAATTAATATAAGTATATTATTATATAATATGTATTTATAATTTATTAAATCAAATAAAAATATTTTTATATTTCATAAAAACTAAAATAACTAAATACAATTTACCTTTCCCTGTTCCAAAGCTGTTTTTAGTTTTGGCCTTCTCTCGGCGAAACGATCCCGATAAACTTATCATTTTTTTTTTTGCTTCTTCCGTGTCGATATTTAAATTACGGCCAATTTGTGCCCAAGCGTCAATTTTTTTGTTTTTAGAAAAATACATTAAATCTTTTGGGTTCCACAAGACTGGGTACTTTTGGTACTCATTTATTAAATTTAAACAGCTTTCCTTGGACCATTCCATATTATTTAATATAAAATACTAGTAGTCCTATCTGAATTATTTAAATACGTAGTTGTAATGTTTACAGTTGACAGTAATTATTCGTAATGAATAAACATAAACTTAAAAAGACCCCCAAAGTCCCAACCAGAAACAAATCTTGGTTTTGTAGAAACATGTCTCTGCAGGATCGTGAGCGGTCTGAGCGCTGTGTGCAGATTTATTTACGTCCAAATTGAACAACGCACACTATGAGCTCGCGCGCCGATTTCCTTTGAGCATGGCCAGGAGACCGACAGTCAGTGGCTCGTGCTCAGCATGGATCGCGATCACGTTTGCGCGGTTTGAATTTGCTCACTTTACCGTCCACATACAAATTCATCGTAAACAATTTAATGTGAGCATGTATGCTCACCATGAATACGCTCAGGTGTGGACGCGCCTTAAGATTTTAATTGTTTATGTTTGGATTCAAAATTGTAAGACCAAATAAACTTTAATGGACCGGAATTTTTAATTATACTACAGTAATGAGTAAGAAAATGGTGTTTTGGCTTTAGATTGTCATTGAATAGTTCTACATATTTTAAGTTATGATACTCTATACACTTTTGTAATTTAAATAAAACTTAACTGTCAAATGTAGATAATAACAGTAAATCTATAATTTGTATTAAATTTATTAAAAACTTCCAAATTTGATCACTGTCAGGGACTAAGTCACCAACTAGTAATGGGAAAAAGTGTACAAATGTTTGCATTTCCCTAGCTGACATTTTGATATGCATATTATTTGAATTTAGTATTTTTAAGGGTGGAGATATGTTACCTATTTCACTCTCCCCATATTGAAAATGTTGTTTACGGTTATTTAAAGTTTCTAAATCAAAATAACCTAATTTTATTAAATTTAAAATAATATGGCACATATCATATACACAAACGCCTTCAAATAAATCATGCATTATATCTACTGAAAAATTTTGAACAACATGAAAAGAATTAACTAAATTAAAAACAGAGTTTTCATGAACACCTGTTTGTTTGTAATCATTTTTTATGACATCTTCTTCATAGTTGCGCTTATTACGTAGAGACTCCACAACTTCAGTAGCAAGAATATTTGTATTCATTTTATTAGAATGACAAAATCGGCAAAAGAAAGTTGCAGAAAACGATCTGGAGAAACCCAAAACACTATTAACACCCAAATTGTCCCCCACAATTAATCCTAATGAAAAATATATTTTTTTATTTATTCCTGGCAATTTTAATTGAAGGCCGGTGCTTTCTAAATCATTAAGTTCTTCAATTAATTTAAAAAATGTATTATCATTTCCTACAGCTTTAACATCTTTAGTATTGAAGAGTGCAGCTATAAAAATATTTTTTAAGTTAGAACGCAAATAAAAAGGAGCCGAAGGAAAACAGTAATAAACCCCTAAAATTGATGATGAATGAGAACCAAGAGGGTTGTTGATCTCAAAATCATCAAAATATAAAAAATAAGGAATAACTATTTTATCAGAATGCTGTGAAATGTTATGCTTCCACAACTCTCCATTGTAAAAATTTGTATAGTTAGTAACAGAATTTAAAGAACTGTGGTTGGCTATAAATGAGTCTAAGACACCTGGCAACTCAAAATATTTTTGAAATTGAAATTTTATTGGTAATAGAACTCCTTTAATTTTTTTTTCATCAATAGTATTATTGTAATTTAAAATAATATTTTCAATGGTATCATTTAAAGTAATAATATTTGGTTTTTCATATAATGTTTTGTCTTGTAATTGTTTAAGAAATTTATATTCTGAATCAATTCCTTTAAAAGGATTTTTACAAAACTCAGAAATAATTTCTAAAGATTTTTGAATTTTAGAATCTGTACAGTTAACTAATACTTTTGTTTCAATTTGCATAGCGATAGTTTTAGTTATAAGCTCTGTAATGTCAACCTGCAATTCAATAGCTTGTTTTCTAGAAAGATTAAGTTTTCCGAAGTATTTTAGAGACAATTTTAATGCTGAATCTTGCAGTAAGTTAATATTTACTTCCGGTGTATCATTTTTAATTTTGTCTGAATAACTAACAAAAGATAGATCATTATTATAAGGTGAATTTAACCCTTCAGGTGGATTAATATTTTTATCACAAGAAACTAATTGAGAACTAATTGGAACATTATTAATTTCTGTTTTCATATGTTTTGCAAATGAGCGAAAAGATGTAAAACTCTGAGTACAATTAAAAATACAACATTTATATACATCATTAGAACGAAGTGAATGAGCTAATTTTAAATGAATAAATAATTTTTGTAAATCATTTATTATCAATTTACATTTAAAACAAAACAAATCCATATTATACTGATATAAAGTTAAAATTCAATGTTAGATAAATCTGACATAAAGGAAATAATGGCAGAACTTTTTACATCAAATTCAGTATGAATATCATAAAAATAGTTTTGTAAGAATGTCCACACCAACTCAGACTCAATTGGGTACTTCAAATTAAAAACGTGAAATATTTTAAAACATAAGTCCACAGCTTTTACAATATTAGGAATTTTGTAATACGTATTAAAATAGTAAACAAAAAATTCTTTAGATTCATTATACTCATCCCCTATGATGCAGATTAGTGGTTGTAAAGTTTGCTTCTTTTCATAATAATTGTCAACTTTATTTTGAATTTGTGAGTACAAGTCGCTGGTGTTGGCGCATAGTAATAAAAATGAATTTCGGGCATCAGCTATTGAAGTTTTGATAATACGTTTTGAATTTGTTACCTTGTCAATCTCATATGATTTCGAAGTTGGAATTATTAAAGAATTCAATAAAGCAAATATAACAGTGTTTTTGGAATCTGTGAAAAATAAAATAAGTACATTGAGATTAATCATACAACATAATAATTATAATAAGTTTTACCAACCAAATTCAATTTCTGAATTTTGATTACTAAGTTTCTTCAATAACTCTTTGCTGTTTGAATCTTTAATGTTAGCATGCATAAGAGTTAATAGTTTAGGAATAAGTAATGGCCATTTTTCAAATAATAAATTTTCTTTCCCAGAGTAGATGTATTCAAAGTCAATATCAATCTAAAAAAAATTTCCATGTTTATAGTGTAGGTACATAAATTTTAACATTTTTTTTACCAAATTATGTCCAAACGACTGTTTAAATAAGGGCCACTGTTCCAATATATCATTTATTTTAGTATCATTTTGTGTAAGAAATGTCCGACGATATTCAACAGTTTCTCGCCACTTCATTAACACATCTTCAAAAGGTTCAATATTAAACTGAAGCCATCTTTTGGTAGTAACCAATGTCTGGTCTATAAATACATATGTTTATAAAGTATATATGATATTGTATAATTACAAATTAATAATATAATGCAATAATGCATGGCTGCAGATTATCATAGATATATTTTTAGTAATATACTAATGGTAACATAGACATATGAACTTAAATATAAAAAATCTTACCATCAATTTTTAAAGGAGGAGATAGAGGTTGGTTAAAACTAGCTTTAGAACTGGAAGCAGATGAATCTTTAATTAAAGTCCTAGGGCTACTCCAAAGGTCGTTTTTGCGCAGTTTTGTCACAGTATTGTGGTACTTTTGATATAATACACCTTTTGGTTTACGTTTTGGAACATTCATAAAATAAGTTTCCTATGTAAAACAAATAAATAGGTACAACAAATTAACACAAAATTAATCATCAAAATGTATAATTATTAAAACACACCTCAACTTCAGATTTAAAATATTTTACTATAGTGACAGCTATATATTCTATCAACTTGGGTGAAGCATGAATTTTATGTTCAATTAAATATTCTATGACAACATCTGCCAAAACTTTTCTTAAGTTATCCGATAATTTACTATGACTTTTATAATATGCTATGATTAAACTTCCTTTTCCAGATTTACTTAAAATATCTTCAATATTTATCTACAATAATACACACAAATTACTAAAATTACTAAAATTACTAAAATTACTAAGCAGAATTCAAATTTGAATAATACTTAAAGGGAAGGTAGATTATAGTGGCAAATAATATAATTTAGTAAAAATATAGGTAGGTACATTTATTATTTCAAGCAGAGGTATTGCCTTATGTGTGACTTCTCTACCATCTAATAGTTCAACAACTAACTGTATCTTAACCTAACCTAACCTGCTTTAGGTATGTTATACTTAAGTGTAATTTGTCTATACAAAAAATTGAATTTAGTAATATGTATGTACCTACCTACTAGTAGGAAGTACCTAGTAATAATAGTTTTGATTATTCATTAAATTAAAACAAAATTAATTTTCTATATGTAATTAGTAAACAAAATAAAACATATAGGTACCTGATCTTTCAAAACTATTTGATTACTTGAGCTACATTCAGATTCTGAAGGCTGTGTTGTTGAAGACGATGAACTACAATCTGTATTCTGGCTCTACATTGATGGACATAATTAATAATATTATAAGTATTATACATTATAATAAATAAAAAACATGGGTACTTACCTCAAAAGTAGTTTGCCACTTTTTCAAATGATTTTCAAAAATTATGCGTTGTCCAAAGTTTTCAGCTGGACATAAAGTATTCAAATGATCGGAGTTCATTAACTTTAGACTTTCAACACTAATACCATACTCTAAAAATATTAATACATTTCAATGCAGTTTGTAGGCATATAAAAAATACACTAATAGGTACACAATTAAAATTAATTTATATAAATATATCTGTTACGGGCTAAGTAGTAAGTCCAGGCATTATATAACAATGTCCGGACACAGTGCACAATGCCCGGCCATTTTGGGCAATGTAAGAATGATCATTTTAATACTCAAATTGTTTATACATTGACCGGACAAAGTTTGCCCACTACCCAGCCTAGATCCCCGTAGGCAAATAAATATATATTTTCAAAACTATTTACACTTTTTGAAATAAGGAGTGTTCAATGATAAAAGAATCATGCTGTATATGTTCCAAAAGGTAACCATACAAATGTTGTTAATATTATAAATATTTAATATATCTTATAAAATGTGTACCAGAAATTTAAATTTAGCCAAAACAAAAAACTTGGTAATTTAAAACTCTTAATGTTAATAATCATAAAGAAATAACATATAAATGTTAACAGTGTTAACTTTTTCTAACTTTGCCCTTAAAAATCGGGCATTATGCACATTACCTGGTCATTGTGCGCAATGCCCGACTTCTTACTTTGCCCGTAACATATAATTATAATATTATAATATATATAAGTTACAAGTTAAATTTAGTACTTACTAATAAACACATTAAAAAAACAGTCTCCTTTCAACTCAATCAGAACATCTAATAAAGCTCCCGTTTCTACATTGAATTCAACTGCACTTGAGGTATTTAAATCTTCCAAGTCATCAGAATCGATAAACTGCAAGTCCGACATAATTATCACTATAATTTTCTTAAGCAGCTTCAACTAAAGTAAAAATCTAATTATATTTAGTAAGTAATAAAAATAGATGGGTAGTAGGTACTCACGTTGGTTTTCTTTATTTTAAATTAATTTTTGTACGTCAAGTATTAACATTTAACGAAAAACAACTTTACACATTAACGTTATTTAATAGTATAACTCGATACTTTGACTTTAAGATGACAATCAGAACAATTCAACAATACACAACTTAATTACGATTTACGACCGTCGACCACGAGGTATAATAAAATGAAAAAACATTTGTTTATTTAGGTACAATTTATTAAACATTAATCACAAAAAATAACTTCACGACCGTCGACCACGAGGTACAATAAAATGAATTTTTAAACAATTAAATACAAATTGCAATTGAAAAATCAAAAATCAATGCATAAGAAAGAAGTACGGAATGCCAATACTCCATATAAAGCGTACACAACAATTGTCACAGAACGGTTTATGTGTACACGCGCCGCGCGGTGGTGGGGGACCGGGATTCCCTGCAGTCGACCCGGAATACCTTTAAATCTATTACGATTTATTTGAAAATAGGACAAGTTTTTTTCTGAGTGTAGCCACCTACTGATATGAAATTCATAGTCAAATGTATGACTCTTAAGCCACGTCGCCGTGCACGCAAAAGGCGAACGCCGTTTGGACGGCCGTCAAAAGGCGTTTGAGCGGGTGATCCGACCATTTCGGCGAGAGGACCTCCGAATCCGCCGCCCTCTGACGTATAAAACGCGAGATTTGCGAAAAAAAATCGAACCTCGAGACGCATGTATTTATGCCTATACGTAATCGGTACCTACTCTCGTTTCCGCGACGCCGCTTCTCCTCGGGGCTCGCTTTTGAAAAAGTAGGGCCGTGCGCCGGCTATAAATTTAGGGGGGGAACGCGAATAACATCCGAACGGGGAGGTCGATACGCCCCGAAACGCCTAAAACTCGAATTTTCGAAAAAAACGGCAAAAAACGCGCGCGACGGCGCGCTCCGTTGGCACTCGACATCCGCCGCCGCGGGCCCGCCGGGCCAAAAGTAGGGCCGCGCGCCGACTATAAATTTACCGAGGAACGCGAATAAGGTCCGAACGGGACCTTCCGGGGCCCCCGAGGGGGGGTAAAACTCGAACATTTTGAAAAAAAATCGTGAAAAACGGTAAAAACCGCGAAAAGCGATAAGGAGGAGTGATAACGTCGCCGCGATTTCCCGCCATTCGTTCCTTTACTGTCCCTATCGGTGTGGCGGTGCGGATTTTACTGTCCCTATCGGGGGACCCGAACTCCTCCCCTGGGGGGATAGGGGGTCCGGGTTTGCGGGGGCTGGTTTTTCCCGGAACTCTAGGAGCAACCGTTGGGGAGTTACGGCCGAAAAACCGTGGGGACCGTAGGGGGTCTTCTGGCTGGACTTTAAAAAGCGATAAGGAGGAGTGATAACGCGATTTCCCTCCATTCTCGTCTATAGCAGTTCGGATTTAACACATAGGGGGCGCCCTCGGTTTCTTGCTTTATATATAGTGACTAGCTCTCCGAGCGTCGCTGGGGGATACCCCCAGACCCCCAAAAGTCGGTCATGAGTGTTTTCGATTTCGGAAGCTGCAGTGGTCTGTTTGTCTGGTCGTCAGTCTCGAGCTGGTCGGTGTATGATAAGGTACTCTGATAAGGTTAGGTCCACCGTGGTTCGACGTGGTAGCCCCCCGGTAAGCAACAACCTTCGACGACAACGTTCTTTACTGCCGCCGGAAATTCAAAATTCCGTAAAAAAAATTATAAATCGTCGTTGTATTTTTGTGGGTGTCTAGTAGGTCAGTCACCTCGAATGACGTTCGCCGTAGTAATAGTATTTGGGGTCTAGCGGGTCAGTCACGTTCCTCGACTTTGGTCGTAGTCACCCTTGAAGACAATATTCGACGGTTGGGGCACGTCATCACGTATGCAATCCGACTGCGTCGAATAGCGGACGACGTTCATTACTGCTACCGAAAAAGCAAGAAAAGTAATAAATTAATTGAAAAGTATTTAAAAAATTTCGGACGTCCGTGCAAATCATATAGCCGCCGTATTTTTTAGGGTGTCTAGCAGGTCAGTCACCTCGAATGACATTCGCTATAATAAAAGGAGTAGGCTATCCGACTTGGACGGATAGCGGACAATGTGCGACGGCCGGGTAACGTCATCACGTATGCAATCCGACTGCGTCGAATAGCGGACGACGTTCATTACTGTTGCCGAAAACGCAAAATTAAAGAATAAATTACGTGAAGAAAATTCAAAATATTTCGGGCGTCCGTGCAAACCATATAGCCCCCGTCTGATTTTGGTGTCTAGCAGGTCACCCATCTATGTTATCCTTGTAGGCAACCGACACGATGTTGGAGGTAGACAACTTGACAACCGGTTCGTGTCATCGAATATATAATTTACGTGAAAATATGTTTTGGGGTCTAGCAGGTCAGTCACCTTCCTCGACGTTGTTCGTATTTTTGTGGGTGTCGGACAATGTGTGACGGCCGCGGGTCACGTCATCAGGTATGCCATCCGACTGCGTCGAATCGCGGACACCGTTCATTACTGTCACCGAAAACGCAAAATTAACTAAATATCTGATCTGGTCGTCGGTCTCTAGCCGGTCGTTGTGTCATGAGATTTGCACCACCGTGGTTCCACGTGGTAGCCCGTGTGAGCAACAACGTTCGCCGACAACGTTCGCCGAATGCCCCCGGAAATTCGAAATCCCGTAAAAAATCATATTGTTGCCGCGATTCTTTTCCTCTCTACCAGGTCAGTCAACTCGAATGACGTCCGCCTAAGTAATACGGCTAGGATATCCGACAATGTGAGACGGCCGACTTTTATAGCTTCCCTTTAGTTTAGGTGTCGTCAGTCGCCTTCCTCGACGTTACAGCACATAAAATCATAACGCAGAACCTACCATGATTAAGAAAATCTCATATAAAAAATAATATATTCGTTGTATTTTTGTGGGTGTCTAGCCATGACTTCGCCGTAGTAATAGTATTTGGGGTCTAACGGGTCAGTCACGTCCCTCGACTTTGGTCGTAGTCACCCTGGAAGACAATCCAACAATATTCGAAACGCGGACGACGTTCATTACTATTACCGAAAACGCAAAATTTAAGAAAGAATAAATTAAGTGAAGAAAATTCAAAATATTTCGGTTGTCCATGCAAATCATATAGCCACCGTCTGAATTTATTGGTGTCTAGAAGGTCAGTCATCTATGTTATCCAGGTAGGCAACGTGCGGCCGGTACAGCGTCCATTACAGTCACCGACAACGCAAAATTATGTTATGAATTATGTGAAAAAAAATTCAAAACATTTCGTAAGCAATCCGACTACCGAGTCACCTTCCTCGACATCATTACTTCAAAATTTAGGTCTACGATTTTATAATTATTTATTATTACTAACAATTAGTTATTACCTACTTACACCACAGATGAAATATCTATTGGATTTTAACAAAAAAAAAACCGGAAAAACCTCTACAACAAAATATAGATTTCGGTTTCTTTTCTTAAAACAATGTATTTAATTGTTCCGGTCCGGTTTCAGTCCAATACCGGTCAATTTCGGTACGGTTCCAGTCCCTGTTAAGAACTAATAAATGCATACATATCAATATAATATTACAGTTGTCAGGTGAGTTGATTAGTTGAGGTAATCAAATAGCCACTTTCTTATTTTGATAATTAATAATTTAATGTAGCATACAAATACTGCTACAGTTTCTATATAATATATATTATTATATTAATAAATAAAAATATCTTTATATATTTAAGTAAAGTTAATATTTGTATAATATTTTCTATACTATTGTCTATTTGATATTACTTACATAATATATAGTTGTACCTACCTTGTATATTTATTTAATTATGAGAATTAATAGTAATAATACATCTATATTATAATAAATAAGTCATAAGTAAGTACATAATATATAGTATCAATTTGTTATTCATCATTTATTAATTATGTATTTGTTTTATTGATCTGAAACTCATGTCAATATACATGATAGCCCTACCTATATTTTGAGTAATATCTAATTATGTCATATCATTATATAATTTAACTGCCAGAATTTAATTAAATACATAATATAGTTAGTAATTTTTATTGTTTATTAATATACATAATTTGACTCACCTAAAAACTGTAATATATTAAGTAGTACCTAGGTATACCTACATGTAGGTTAGTTATATTACTATTGTCTATTCATGTAAGTATAAAATAACCATAGTTATAATAACAAATAGTTTATTTCATACAATACTCATATTTAAACCTATCTATATAAGTTATATCAAATAGTATATAGTCATATCATTATACAATCTAATTGCCAGACTTAAAATAAAGAGGTACTTACATAAAGTTCTATTTTGTTTATTAATATAGTATTAACTATTATTTGTATCTGTAGCAGTATTATAATCAAACCAAATCTTACTGACCTAAAAACTGTAATTGCTGTATCAAGTACCTACTATATAGTATATTATATATTTATATTTAATCGAGCCCATGTCAAACGATTTAGGTGCGTTGCTCACAAATGTAGATAATAAAAGCAATAGCTGTGGTTGTCAATTATCTAAATATTGTTATTCATCAATTATCTATTTATTGATTAAACCTACCTATTGTATACTCAAATTAATAATAATATATAATTATTTTATAATATTGTTTCTGTGTCAACCATCGTCGACTCGAGCTGGGATAATATTTTATTAAGTATATAATTTAACTAAACCAACCCAGCCACCGTGTATCAACTCTTGATAAATATACATTTATATATTATATTATGCATGTACCAGGTACCTACAGACCGACTCTGTGGGTAGATCGTGTAAGCAGTAAAATATAATATAATAACGCAGTTTCTTGAATCAAAAAATCGAACTTTTCGTCGCATATTTTCATTTGCGTTTATAGTAATAACAACACTGTCCGCTGCCCGATCTCCTCCGCGGAACTCGACTCGAGCAAAGTACTGAAGCGGGCGGCTTATAAATTTAGCGGGGAACGCCATTAACATCCAAACAGGAAGGGTAATACCACTAAAACGGGCCAAGAAACGAATTTTAGAAAAAAACGGCAAAAAAAGACGCGACGCATGTATTTATTGTTGTATATAGCGATACTTACACGGTACCTACTCCCTTTTCCACGACGCCGCTCTTTCCCAAGACTCGTCTGTGAAAAAGGAATTTTCGAAAAAAACGGCAAAAAGAGCAGTCATAATATAGTCGTACTACTTAACTGCCAGAGTTTAAACAGTTCTTTTAGATCTATTAGTTTATTAATATCGTATTAAACAATATTTAACCAAATCGGAATCACTTAAAAACCGTAATATATCAAGTAGGTACTACAATATATGTCATATATGTTAGTTATGTTATATTGTATTTATAAAAGAAACATATAGGTGCGTTGGTCACGGTAAAATCAAGTATTAATTAAATGCTAATTATTATTATTATTTAATATATTAATTTATTATATATTAATATTTTTTTTCAAAATAAATATAGTTAAACGATTTATAATATATATAAATACCGATATATTTAATATAATAACGCGAATTTTGAAAAAAATCACAACACTTTCGTTAAAAATAATTAATGTGACGAAAAAAAAAAACGCGAAAAAAAAATTCCATTTATCACAGCCGCCGCAAATTATAGATTTTCGGGCGGCGGGTTCGAATCCACAACCATCGAGTCACCTATTCTAACGCCTAACCAACCTAGCCACCTACTGAGATGAAATTCTGAGTCAAATGTATGACTCTTAAGCCGCGTCGCCGTGCTCGCGAAAAGCGAACGCCGTCTAGACAGCCGGCAAAGGGCGTTTGAGCGGGCGATCCGACCGCGTAGGCGAGAAGACGACCGGCTCCGCCGCCCTCGGACGTATAATACCCGAGCTTTGCGAAAAAAATCGAACCTCGAGACGCACGTATTTATGCCTGTATATAGCGGTACCTACTCGATACCCAATCGGTACCTACTCTCGTTTAAGTGACGCCGGTCCTCCCCGGGACTCGTTTTTGAAAAAGTAGGGCAGCGCGCCGGCTATAAATTTAGCGGGGAACGCGAATAAGATCCAAACGGGGAGGTCGATACGCCCTAAAATGCCTAAAACTCGAATTTTCGAAAAAAACGGCAAAAAGCGCGGGCGACGGCGGCGCTCGGTTCGCACGTGATATCCGCCGAGGAGGGCCCGCAGAGAAAAAAGTACGGCGGACTTATAATAGTAAATTTAGCGAAGAATGCGAATAAGGTCCAAACGGGGCCGCCCGAGGCCCCGAGGGCAGTAAGAGTCGACAATTTTGAAAAAAAATCGTGAAAAGTGATAAGGAGGAGTGATAACGCAACGACGGCTCCGCAAAAAACAACGCGACGCATGTATTTATGCCTGTATATAGCGATACATACACGGTACCTACTCACGTTTCCGCTCACGTTTAACCTCCCCTGGACTCGTTTTTGAAAAAGTAGTGCCACGCGTCGACTATAAATGTAGCTGGGAACGCGAATACGTCTCCGACGGTGAGGTCAGACGTCTCGTGAAGGCGCCGAACGCGACTCCAGTCGAAAAAGTCGGGAAAACCGTCGAAGCGGCGATGACGCGGCGCTCTTGGCGATCGACTCGTAAGCCGGGGGACTCGTCTGCGAAAAAGTAGGGCGGCGCGCCGACTATAAATTCAGCGGGGAACGCGAATAATATCCAAACGGGGAGGTCGATACGCAATAAAACGCCTAAAACTCGAATTTTCGAAAAAAACGGCAAAAAACGCGCGCGACGGCGGCGCTCGTATCGCACGCGACTTCCGTCGCCGCGGGCCCGCCGGGCTAAAAGTAGGGCCTCGCGCCGACTATAAATTTACCGGGGAACGCGAATAAGGTCCGAACGGGGCCGCCTGAGGCCTCCGAGGGGGGTAAAACTCGAAAATTTTGACGAAGAAAGACGGTCTAAACCGCGAAAAGCGATAAGGAGGAGTGATAACACGGCGACGGCTCCGCCGACGCGATTTCCCGCCATTGTTCACTATAGCAGTTCGGATTTAACGCATAGGGGGCGCCGGCCTGGTAGGTCTCCGAATTGCCGTCGAAGCGCTCCAGCACGTCCGCGTTGACACCTCTGCACTCTTCGTTGGTGGGACACACGACGACTCTCCGAGCAAATTCTTCGACGTTGGCCAACGACATTTGCTGCGGATACACGAAATCGATTAAATCGGCGACGTCGCATACCATTTCCTGCGGGATTTCCACCGTGTCCGGAACGCCGTCGACCGCGGGCAGTTGGCCGTTGCCGAGCTGAAGCAACCAAGACGCAAAGTCCGCGTCGTTGCCCGCGCGCATGTTCTGGACCAGATCGAAGAGCTCCATGACGTTCCAGAGATGGTTGTTCTTGATCGACGACATGACGATCTCGGCTCTCGTCCCTCTCCGGATCACGGGCAATATCTGCCTGAAGTCGCCGGCGAACAGCATGGTTTTACCGCCGAACGGTAAGTTCGAAACCATGACGTCCTTGAGCAGGCGGTCCACCAGCGTCAGTTGCAGTCCCGGCGACATGGGGGCTTCGTCCCAGACGATGAGAGCCGCGTTGCGTATCCTCTGCGCTCGCGCGGACTGCATGGTGATGGTGGACGTCGAGTCTACGGTGAGCGAGCCGAACGGCAGTCCGAACGTCGAGTGCACCGTCATGCCGCCGTCCATGAGCGACGCTGCGATCCCGGTGTACGCGACGCTCAACACCTCCCGCCGAAGCTGCCGAAGCGACCATATCAGGCATCCGTACAGCGTAGTTTTTCCCGTACCTCCGGGTCCGTCGACGAAGAAAGTTCGCGTCACCTCGACTGGGTCTTCGACGGCCGCCATCACGCGGTCGTACACCGTTCGCTGTTCGGCGTTCAAGTTTTCCACTTGTTGGGCCCACCGTGCCGCCGTGTCTATTTCTCGGAACAGCGCGTTGTCGTCCTGCAGCGGTTCCAGTAGTAGAGGGTCGGCGAGGGGCAAACCGTAGTCGACCGCGGGTGACTTTCCGTGACCACGAAGTAGATCCTCGATGGCTGCCAGACACGCGGCCCTCGCGCGGTCGACGTCTTGGAGACGCCGGTTGAAGTCCTCCATCAGGTTCGCTTCGTTCCTCTCGTACAACGCCAGCGGGTCTGCAGGCAGGCAGAACACCAGTATAGTGACGAACAGATACCGCAGTTGCCGCGGCGTGTCCACCAACGCGGATTCATCCAAACAATTCCGCCACGCTAGGTCGTCTTCCAATAGTCCGAGTGCAATCGCAGCCGCCGTGTATGTTCCATGAACGACCCCGTCCACCGTCCTTGTGTCTTGAAAGGACTGCGGGTCTCTTCGGTTCAGAAGTAGCAATCTCAAGTGGAAACGGTCCCGGTCCATTGGGTTCACTACGTACATCCGAGCCAATGTAACGTTTGTCATCCGATTCATCCGCGGACGCCATTGTTTGACATTTTGCTGCCAGGTGTAATGCATCGGTATGTCTTGGTACAAGTATTGTCGAGCCACCACGTTGGTCGCGTTGAGCGCGAAAAACTGCGTGAGTTTCGTGCGACCAACAGCTTCGTTCTGTAGCCGTAATTCTTCTTGGCCCGGCGGAAAATACACGTTGTGACGACCCTCCAGGTGAACGGGAAGCCTGAAGACCGTGTGACTTTTGTCGTGCAGTTTGTACGAAAACAATCGCCAGACGGCTTCTGGCGGGCTGACGTACCTCGAGTTGACGTACCTAAAAAGGAATATTGAAAAGATTAACAATATATTGGCTGGCTTAATATAAGATGATACCGTTTGGTATTGTATTATTATGATAATTTATTTATTTTTTATTCTGTAGACGCATAGCATTGCATTGCAATATAATAATATATTACAATGTTTTATAATTTTAATTTATTTTGAAGTGAAGCGATTTGAAACGTTTAACCATACTAAGAATTAACTTTTGAATATTGCTTGAACACTTACAGTTCTTTACTTTAACATTGAAAAATATAATGGACATTATGAAGAATCCCTACAACCGTTAAATAAAATTGTAAATTTTGTAAAGTTTGGCATACAATAAATGTGACCGATATTATATGATGATATGTTTTGATAAATAAATGTTGTAGTAGCGCACGCGTAAGACACAAACGTCTTGAGTAGCTAAATATTAATATTAATTAATATAAGTTACAATTGAAATGATGCACAGAGTTGGAATTATTATACATATAATTGATGTATTTAATTCAATTTATATTTTGCACTGTGAAAATAACGCATCAAATGTAAAGTGAAACTAAAAAACTTGTATCAGCTAGAATACATTATCTGTGTGACTGCGTATAAATCACCAAATAATATTATATAAGAATGGCAAAGGTATAGGAAATATTAATTTATGTCAATGAAAATAACAATCCATAAACAAACGTGTGTTATTCCGCTTGAATGAATTAGATGAAAAAATAATAATAATAATAATAATAATACCTAAACAACACATTAAACGTAAAGTATATAATATAGCTAGAATACAAAAGTAAAAAAAAAAAAGGCTTACCACTACCCTAAAAACCTAAAAAACACTGGACACACTGCTAAGAATGACACATGCATAAAATATTGTAATAATTTTAAATTTAATAAATATAATAAAAATCTATCAATAGCATGTAGGTACCACTGTGTACTAATGTAGACCACCTATAGAACTCTGTAGAAGTACATAATATAATAATACCTAAACAACACATAAATATAATATATATTGAAGTATAGAACTTAAAGGTAATGGTGAATGTATACAACTGCCCTATGAAGTAGTAAATAATTCATACACACCGAACACACTAAATAAATGTATAAAATCCACCATAACAATCGTTATACCATACACATGTATAAATTATATATTTTTATTTATAGTAATGTATGCAATAGAATGTTTATTGTGTTTATTATACACAGCTTGAACGAAATAACGCATTAAATGTAATAAAAATAATGACCAACACATAAAATAATTCCGTGGCTTGGTGCAAGATGGGTCAATGTCGTTAAAATTTGCTTATGTTACTTGTGTTACAAAAAAAAAGGGCCAATGTCTCTAACGCTGTAGGACCAAATTAGATAAAGTTTATAAATGTAGAAAATTACCAACATTATGCTCAATGGAATATTATTATTAAAATGTAGAAATGTTTTCACAAGTGTTTATTTTAAATTTAAGTTTTTGGCCAATGTCAAAAACAATGTAATTTTATTATTTATATTTGAAAACAAAATGAGAGTCATACAATGAAATAAAAACAAATATAATGTTTAGAGTTCCGAAATAAAATTTAAGATTGAATTCCTGAACACTATCAAAACATGACATTGGCCCTTCTTGCACCAAGCCACATGATATAATATAATATATAATATGAGGTATTGGTGAATGTATACAACTGCCCTAAAAAGTAGTAAATAATTCATACACGCTGAACACACAAAATAAACGTATACAATCCACCATGATTATCAGTTATCACTATACCACACACATGTATACTATTATATTATTATCTTATGTTTATATCGCTAAGTGTAGTGTAAGGTTAAGACTCACCTTGTAGTTTCATCTGCGTTCTGCTCAATCTCCAACGTCACACGGTCGTGTCCCTTGTATATATACTTGTAGATATACATGACACTTTTTATGGACGTGCATATCTCGACGTTGATGTGAGCGTCGTACTTGGCCAGAAGGTAAGGGTTGTAAGGCACTACACACCCGTTACCGACCGCATCACGTCTTCCCACAAGTACCGTCCGGCCGTCGTCCGGTCGGCGGTACCTCAGATAACCGCCTTCCGCAACGTACACAGTCTCCTCTGCGTACGCCTTCGGGAAATCTTTTGAACATTTGCCGTTCACCATGCACGGACACCTTGGGTTGACTGTTCCACACGGTCCGTGTATCATGTGGGACCGCACGCAGTCGTGTAAGCGCCTGTCTGTCTCCGGGTCCGGCAAGAAGGCGCAAACCACGTCGTCGACGTCTGCCGCCGTGCGGAACTTATGATCCTCCTCCAGGATTACCAGTATGTGCGCATGGGGCAGACCGCGTTTCTGAAACTCAATAGTATATACGTAAGCGGCGACATTACCAAACACACGATTAACAGTTAGGTCACCTAGTAGCTCCTTTAGTTTCATGTTGAACACCCTGGCCGTCAGTTCGGGCCTGTCATTCGGGAGGCTGTGAGCCGCCAGGTTTTCCGTGATCTCCGGCCACCTTGGATTGCATGTAAACGTTATGAACAGGTCGGGCTTCCCTTTGCTGCGGACCATGGCCATGGCGTCTTGATAACACATCTTGTTGTAATGGTCGCTGCCCACGAACGTCGACGGTAAAATGACCCTACGGCCGACCGCCATAGGATCGATGATGAGACGTTCGTTCACATGGTCCACCAACCCTTGATACGCTTCGGCAAAGATTTCTGCCTGATGCTCACTTATGTAGTTCAGATTGTTGGTTTCCATCTGAACGTAGTGGTCGCACAGGAACTGGTGAAACAAGGACCGGCCCTGATGTATCGAACTGAACCGTTGGTGCCTCGTGTCGTTATTTCCCTCGTATCGAATGGCCACGCGGTAGCACGCAAACTCGGTTATAGAGTTTCGACTGCGGACGTTATTTCGTCGAGGGCCCTCTTGCAACATCTCGTTATGCCAACCGGCCTCGCCGTACGGGAAGAACAGCGGATACAACATGGGATCAGAGTGAGACGAACCTTGAGACATATAATGAATTTTAAATTAATTGCTGAGCCAAAGGTCTGTTAGTAGCTGAGAGTTGGTTTATGGAGATACGTTTGTGTTGCGTGTACACAATTTGCTGAACCGCCAAAGAAATGTATGAAATAATGTACAGGAAATATTAACTCTAAGATAGGCTATAATATTGTAAGTGCTATTAGTTATTAAGTATATTATTATATACTGTGAAATCAAAACTATGAATCTATACGAAACTGTGATTCTTTAACTCTATTTAGGAGTTATTTATATCTATTTGTTATTTATTGTTATAGCAAGTACCTACATAACGTTTTGTAGAACCACACAAATTGGGTAAATATATTTAGGAGGACAATCCATGAGACAATAATAATATGTGACAGGTATTATGTTGATCCACGTTGTTTTAAATTTATAATAATGTAATGGCTTGTTTCACAGCAACACAATGAATTTACACTGTTAATTTAATAAGTATTATTATGTATGTCGGTTTTGACCTAATTAATGAGTGAATAACTAATAAAATTTCAAAAGAATGCCCAGAATGTATGCGTGGTGGGATATTTACCAGTTATTAATTTATTGTTATGATTGGGTCGTGTACTTGTGTGTATAGCAAGTACATAATGTTTTGTAAAACCGCAAAGGAAAGGTAATTTATAAAACAATCTAAAACATGAACTCTAAGGTGGGCTAATTTCTATACCAAGTGTTAATAATTCTAAGTGATGTTAGTTATGAAGTATACACAAATTATGAAATAAGAGAACAGTGAATTAAGCATTGAAGTAATGTTACTATAAAACTGATGAGAGTTATGTACTAAATGAATAAAAATGTGATGACTTTTATTTTATCACACAACAAACTCAAACTGTTAATGTAATAAGTATTACTGCACAAGTGAAAGAGTTGAAGTCGGTGTTGACCGACTTTAGTTATTAAGTAATTAAATTTCAAAAGAATGTCCAAAATGTAGTAAAGGTGGGGTGTAATTTAACTCTTTGTTGGTAGCAGTTAGACATCTGTTATAATACTATAATTATGTGTGTGTCTGTGAGGTGTACTTACCCGCAGGTATCCTTTGCGTCCTGTATTGCATGTCGATTGGATTGGTGTTGAAGATGACCAGATCGATGGGTCTGGGAGGATGACCACCTTCACCTACGAACACGGCTGCAACTTCATTTGCGGTAGGCAGGTTGTTTCGGCCCCTATCCCGGGCCGCATCTTCAACGAAATTCATCCTGACTGGTCTAGGTGGCGCGGCTGCGGGATCGGCCAGGGCTCTTTCTGCCAGCCACACCTGACGCATGTTCCTGAAACAAATATATTTATATAATTATGTTAAACACACTCCGCATGATGTGTACAAATAATTGTGAATTTTGATCGCAAAGAGATGAGAATAAATCATATTACCTAAAATGTATTAATCAATAGTAATTGGTGTATTAGTGTATCAGTGATATTGTTAGAAATAATCGTATATTATGTGTAATTAAAACATCCGATCATTCAATCCATTTAACACTATATCAGTAGCGGTGAGAGTATAATCTATACTAAATATTATATATTATAAATCTTCCATGCGCGGTCAAAAGGGCTTAACACAAAAATACACATTTTGAGATTGGTATGTGTTTTATCTCTAATAAATATGAATTATTTTTTGGTAAAGTCGGATTAAGTCAATATTTTTTCCTCTTTAAGTTATAACACTTATCATTTATCATATCCAATTTGGCGTTTAATTTTATTGTAAAATATTACTTTAATTTTTATCAGTTTGATTTATCAATTACAATGTTTATTATATAATTTTAATACATATATCTGTCAGCCCTTTTGACTTAACCCCTTTTGGCCGCGCACGGAAGAAATATTTGTGTGCCTGTGTGTAGGTGTAATAAGCGTAGAGAATCACATTCAATGTGTATAAAATGTATTATTAAATGTACCCCAAGATAGTTTTACTTCAAAGTCATATAAATATGTTAAGTCATAAACATCCAAGCCCTATGTCATATTTAATGTAATATCATTAGTACCTTAGGTATTTCAAATAACTAATAAGGAGGAGTTCTAAACTATTTGCTATGTATACATTATTTTAAATCATGATAAAGTGTATTATATCTATTGTATTAACTTTTTAAATAATATAAACATTTCTAAGAGTACCACATGTTAAATGATAAATTGCCTATACAGTACACAACTTACTTACCTAGGTCAGTAGTAAGTAGTAGTAGTATTATTTTGTTCATTGGTTGTAAATACCCAACAGAGAGTTAACTGTGACTTACACTACCTATAGGAGTGAATATACAGTTTATCATTTTAACAAAATGAATAAAAATAAAGTGTTATTTAATACAGAATTTTAACTTCCAACAATAAAAAGAAGAAATTTTAATGGAAGTGTGTTCATTCATCATTAGTATAATCTTGTGTTGGTTAGGTATGTGTGACTTTGATTTTAAAAATGTATTTCACTCTATAACAGTTACACTAATAAAAGCACACCTATATCTATACCTATATCTATCACCACTATGTATCAAATAACACACATCAGTAGTGAATATGTTAGTCTGTTGTATAAATAAAGTAAAGAATGTATTGAGCACTATGATAAAACACTTATGTTTGGTTGAATGAACTATTAAATCCAACAATAATAACTTGAGTTTATAGTCGGTACAATATTAAATATATAATATTTTTTTTGTGCATTGAACGTCAAATCAATACTCAAAGCTTAACCTAACCTTAATAAAATCTTTTACATCGTAGTATAATCTAAAATCAAAAGAGCCAATCAAAAAACAAAGAAATTCACAGAAGAATGTATAATTGGTTGCGCATTCATACATAGTTATAATCTTTCTAACAACAATAACTTTGAAACATTGTAAAAACGTATTACTGTATAACAGTAAGTGTTATTTCTAAGAGTACTACATATCTAGTACACAACTTACAAATGACCTAGGTCAGTAGTAAGTAATGGTGGTAGTAGTAGTAAAAGTAGTACCTAGTAGTAGTAGTAAGATGTAAGAAAATATTTAAGTATTTTGTTCATCGGTTGTAAATCCCCATAATAAAAGTTAAAATACAGTGAGTTGAACTTTTAATGGTTGTGTGTTCATACATAACAGTAAGTGAATGTACTCATATGCAATAAGTGCATTTATATGAAATTATTATATGACAAGTTAAATGCAAGGTTTATGTTACACAAATAAGATCATACATGGTCTTCAATGTGATAAAATCAAGTACACCTAAACCATCACCACTATGTATCAAATAACACACATCAGTAGTAAATAATATGGGGGGTAAATACCTGACAGAAGTTTTGTACAGCAGATTACTGATTTCAATGATTATACCTATGATTACCCATGATTTCCTACAATTATTACCATCACCTTGTACACTGAATACCCCCAAGGTGTTTACCCCTCGGTTATTTAGTGTTCTGTTTAGGTCAATATACCCACAGTAAAAGTTGATATGTTAGTATAGTTAGATATGCATTTGAAATTTGAAACAGCGGTAAGACAATAGAATGTCGTTCAAGGTATTCTACAATTTACTTTATTAAAATAGAGATTTAGTTTTGAAGAATGTTGTACCGAGCCAGTATAGTATAGTAGGTATAGTAGTCTGTTATGTACATAAACAATGTATATAATATGTATCTAAGAGCACAGTGAATATTAACACGGAATAAACGTAAACAAATCTATTGTATTAACTTTTGAAATAATATAAACATTTCTAAGAGTAAAACATGTTAAATGATAAAATGCCTATCTAGTACACAACTTACAAATAAAGGAAAGTATACCTAGGTCAGTAGTAAGTAGTAGCAGTAGTAGTAGTATTTTGTTCATTAGTTGTAAATACCCAACAGATAGTTAACTGTGACTTACACTACCTATTTCGTAGGAGTGGATATACAGTTTATAATTTTAACAAAATGAATAAAAATAAACTGTAATTTAATACAGAATTTTAACCTCCAACAATAAAAAGAAGAATATAGTAGTAAATATGTTACACTGTAGTACAAACAAAGTTAGTTGTATAAATTGCTAACAATAAGACAATAAGTGAAATGATAAAATACTTATCCAGTATACAATTCACAAAGAGTTGTGTACAGAAACAATGCATATAATATGTATCTAAGAGCACAGTGAATAATTAAGCATGTAACAAAATTCAACCGTAGGTTAGACACTACTTATTGTCATTGGTTGTGAAATGATATCATTGGTACTTACAAATAAAGGAGAGTAGACCTAGGTACTAAGTAAGTAGTAGTAGTAGTAGTAATAATATTGAAAACTGTGTAAGAAAACATTAAGTGTTCTGTTTAGGTCAATATACCCATAGTAAAAGTTGATATATTAGTGTAGTTATAAGTTAATGTAGATATTAAAATAAGCTTGACCCAGTGTTTGATATGCAATTGAAACCTGAAACAGCAGTAACACAATTGAATGTCGTTCTACAATTAAATTTCTATACAATTATAATATGCCATTATAATAGTATAGTAGTACAGAAAAGTATAAGTAGGTAAAGAAACAATGTATATAATATGTATCTAAGAGCACAGTGAATAATGAAGCATGGAAGGAATTTAAACACTACTCTTTGATAATTACATACTATGGAATAAAAGTAAACAAATTAAATTAAATTAGCACTGCAGACATTTTTGTCGAATGATAATTAAAAAGTGGGCTGCACTATCTAAAAAAAACCCTATATTAAGTAATTCCCATATTGTTAAATGTGTTGTATATCATTGTAATATCATGACTTTTGTTATTTTATTATGTCATTCATTTGATATCGTGTATTAAACAGTAGGTACCTCTTGTGAGCTTATAATATGTATTATGTTGCAACAAAAACGTTGAATGTCATAGAGTTGAGTTATTAAATTAAGTTAGGTTGCTAACACACACGGTAGGTACATTAAACTCACGAGAGTACACAAAAGTATTAGTGACAAAATGTAACCGTCACGATTTACTGCAATGAAATGATATTTATTGAGCATATTATGATTTCTACACTCACCAAAGACGGCACTGCTCCGTGCCGCAGACGTCGTCGTTGTGCATTTCCTGCAGCGTAGTCAACACCGCGGACGAAATGCCTCGAACACAGCTTCGATGCGTTGGTCACAGGAAAACCGCGGTCCACCACAAATGACGTCCACTCGACTCGATAAACGTCGATTGTTGGAAATCTAAAGGTGACATAAAATTAATGATTTTATTACATTGCTATGCATCAACGTGATGTGTAAAATAATTGTAAATACCCATGTACTGAAACGCCATCGATGTTGTCCACTATTCCGCATATAACGCAGCGTTTGACCATTTTGAATAGTCTATATTATAAGTAAAAAGTAAAAAGTAAATACTAAATAATATGAAAACATATTACATATGTGTTATTTTTAGAAATAATAGATAACCACCGGCTTAATGTACATACAAAATAGAAAAATACGAAAAATTACATAGGTACCCAGCTTTTTACTAACGCAAAATTCCAAGCGATAAAACACGTGTACCGCAATGGTAACGCGCCGAAACGGCCAACGGACTTACGCGTCTACACCTCTCACAGCTAATACGAATGAAAAACGTTATAGATATTCAAAGTAAATTTTGCGGTGTACGAAAAAACACGAAACGTGCGGAAAACGAATGACGAAAAACGAAAAACGTGTGTAGGTGGTGAAAATATGTTCATTCGCGATTCTGCCATGAATACACCTGTAGTTTATCTTAATAAATATTATTATTGTAGGAGATATAAAAGTCGTACTCACCGGTATGTGAAAAGCGCCCAATGAAAAACAACACAACTCCAAGAAAAGCACCGAATATTATATAATACAACGTATTACTGTATTAGGCTTTTCCGCGTTGATGTGCGTTGTAAGAGCGCTGGTCGCGAGTTGAGGCAGGGCGCAGGTTGTGCGTTTCGCGTCGCCAAAGCTGTCCCCCCGCGGCTCCACTCCACCGCAGTGCGTGTGTAAGCCGACCCCGCGTAGCGTATCCCGCCATAGTCTTGGAACCGTTATCATAATGTTGGTAACCACGGGTCTAAGAGACGTCTAACATCATGTTGGTGCGATTTCATGTTTTTTCGATCCTACCGCGTCGAACCTTCCGACGCATGACGTATTTATAATAACGGTCGTACGTAGACAATCACTCCTAAGCCCTAAATCGTAATAATTGACAATTTTTAATTTTACACACGCATGCATAAACACATACCTACACAATAACACAATACCTATATACCTATAATGTGACATGTGTGCACACATGACATGAATCATAACGCAGTGCCTACACATCAATATGAAAATGTAATATAAATATAATAAGACATTAAACAAACATTAATATATTAAAAATCGCGTAAAATATATATCTATTACGGGAATAACGGGCGAAATCCTAACGAAGAGTAAAACTCGAATTTTGACCTGAAATCGTTGAAATCGTGACGACGCAGCGCTCTCCGCGATCGACTCGTCCGCCGCGACACTCGTCCGGGAGAAAGCGCGGCCTATAAAATTAGAGGGGAACGCGAATAAGTCGTCTACGGGGAGGGCAGAATTGTCGAAAAGGGCTAGGACTGGAATTTTAGAAACAAACGGCAATAAACGACTCGACAAATGTATTTATGCCTGTAAATAGCGTACCTACTCTCGTTTCCGCGACGCCACTCCTCTCCGGGACTCGTATGTGAAAAAGTAGGGCCGCGCGCCGGCTGTAAATTTAGCGTGGAACTCGAATACGTCGCCGGCGGGGAGGTCGGACGTCTCGTAGAGTTGCTAAACGCGACTCTAGTCGAAAAAGTCGAGAAAACCGTCGAAACGGCGACGACGCGGCGCTCTCGGCGATCGAATCGTCCGCCGGGGGACTCGTTTTTGAAAAAGTAGGGCCACATTTAGCGGGGAACGCGAATAAGATCCAAACGGGGAGGTCGATGCGCCCTAAAACGCCTAAAACTCGAATTTAAAAAAAAAATGCAAAAAACGCGCGCGACGGCGGCGCTCGTATCGCACGCGACATCCGCCGCCGCGGGCCCACCGGGAAAAAAGTAGGGGCGCGCGCCGACTATAAATTTACCGAGGAACGCGAATAAGGTCCGAACGGGGCCGCCCGAGGTTTTCGAAATTTCTTTGATTTTTGAAAAAAACAGCAAAAAGTGATAAGAGGAGTGATAACGCAGCGACGGCTCCGGGAGACCGCCCACGGTTAGAAATGTAATTTTCTCATAGGCGGGTTCACTAAGCAGTTCGGATTTACTCCATAAGCTGTGCCACACGGGTTTTCGTTTTATATAGTAAGACTAGATTCTAGAAAGAACCTGAAATTATAAAATTATAGTATATAAAAAAATATATACTAGGTGATTCTTTTATCAAAAAACACTCATTATTTCAAAAAGTGTAAATTTTTAAAAATATAATTTTTTAATAAAAACGTTGTTTTATAAGCGACTTGAAACTATGTAAAAAAATATTTTCAAAAAAATTTACACTTTTTGAAATAATGAGTGTTGTTTGATAAAAGAATCACCCAGTATATTAATAAAAGAAAAGTATATTTTAGTTATTTTGTATTTAATTTTTTTGGAATATGCTGAAGTTGTATCGGTGTAGTAAAAAAATCAGTCTTGATAAATATATGTTCACCCAATACTCTTGATGAGATTTCAATATCTCCGCATGTTGAACACTTTGAATTTCTGTTCTCTGTGTATACATTTAATAATGTTTGTAGTTGTTTAATATCACTGTTGGACGGTAAAATTATAGTTGGCGATGGTCTTGTGATATATCCACATTTATTACAAGAAATACATTCTGTGGCACTTGGTTCATCTTTCAAATAACTTTGAATTATTTTTGTTGCATTACATTCAGAATTAATAGTTTGTACTTTTAGGTAGATCTCTGATTTATTAAAATGCATTAGTAACAAGTCTACTCTTCTTCTATAAATAATTTTGTTTAGTTCTTGAATTGCCAGGTCTTTTGAAAATTGTAAGAAAAGGTTTTCACAATCATTGATATACCGCTTATATGAATTTTTGTCATTATACGCCAATGCAATGGCGTCAAATGCACATGTGTTGGTAACCATATAAACAATAAACATACTTTTTGATTTTGCACTGATTGGAAATGTTTCCATTGATCAATAATGTCTTTTTGTGCGACCTCATTCTTGAACTATTCAAAATTCGGTCGATGTCTTGACATGGTTTGGTATACTTAGTTGGTCTGGTAATTTTTTTTTATTTTTTTCAAATGGTCCATTTGGTATGTTTTTTAAGCCCATCCAACTCTCTTCTTCTTTTAATGTGTCAATGCTGTCACAGGACCGTGACGAGGATGTATTGTACGGGCTCATTTTATGACATATTAAATTATGGTCCTCAATGTTGTCATCGAATTCATTTTGTCCCAACTTCATGATTTGACCATCACCAAAATCCATCCGACTTTCAGATTGTATAGTGTTGTAAATGTTGTCATTGAATTAATTTTGTCCCGACTTCATGATTTGATCATCACCAAAATCCATAAAACTAGCAGGTTGTATAGTGTTGTTAATGCTGTCTAATGAACACGACGAAGATCTTCTTTCTCAATTTATTTTAATACGCTTTGTGTACTCATAGTTGTCATCGAGTTCTTTTTTTGGGGATTCAGGAAATAATTTTTCCCTTCTTGTTATCGTCATTGAACTTTTTAAATTATTTAAATGGGTAATTACAAAACGATCCGCTGTCATTGGTTTGAAATCATGCTTTAAAATTTTGTTTTTAAGTTTAGAAAAATCACCTTCTACTGATGCTGAAATCGCTGTAGAGTAAGGATATTTGAAATATTCTGACATAACATTTGACCATAACGGAAACTGTTTGGAAATACGTAATACATTTTTACGAAATCCAGGATGAAAGTATGCGTTTAAATCATCACTTCGTACTAATGATTTTGAAGAGCTTTTTGAATCAATATCGTTTAAAAAATCATTGATGTATAAACTTGAACTCTGATCAATGTTTGCTTCTTGTTCAATAAAATCTTCAATTTCAAAAAACTCTTCATCTGAAGTTTTTAGATTTGGGATTTCAGTAACCCCTAAGGAAAATGAATAAATAAACTAATGGAACAAATTTAATATAAAACAAATATTGCTTAATGTACAGTACGAGTCGAATGTACCCCATCATTGAGTAAACCATAACTACAAATGTGTTAAAGGAAATCTATTATTGATTTAAATTTTAAATTAGTGTATACGAAAATTATCTTGAAAGAAGACAGCTTCCCTACTCATTTATTTTTGCTGAAAATATTGTATATTTTGAAAAAATTATTGTGTGTATAAAATTAATAATATTCGTTACCTACAAGTTTCAACATCCACTAAGTTTTTAAATTAAATTAAAATATTTAAAATCATTATTTTTTACTTAATATTCAATTTCGTCAACGTTTAAATTCCAAATGTCAATGAAACGATTGTGCTTATTTATTTTTAGTTTGTATGTTTTAGTGATAAATACTTATGTTCACGCCTAGTAATTAGCGATACGATATCGTTACCGTTGTGCCGCGGCGACGACGACCGTCCTTTACTTATCATCTCTCGGCTCCACCGACGCCTCTCATTATTTAAATGTGTATTATTATTATTTTTGTATTCATTATAATTATCAATGTTCTTTGTCCGTTATTATTGTATATCCTCTGTCTTTGGGCATGATTATCATTGTGTGTAATCATATCTTCTTTTTCTCTGTTTACTTTATACGGCCAACGCCCCAGTTTGTTTTTATTATATTGTAGTAAGCGAGTTACTACGCAACAACTAAAGTTCTAGCAGGTAACATATTCAGGGTAGTACATTGTAGATAGGTGACAATAAGATATGTTAATGGGAAATAGAAAATATCTAATTAGGTAGCCTTCGATTATGTTTAATACAGTATAGTCAAAAAACCATGGGAGTATTATGGCCAACGCGAAAGGATAAGCAAATTACATTTTATTATATTATATTTAAATAATACCAAAACAGATTGACACCATCATATTCTACAATCATGTTTTGCAATCATGTAGAAAAGGCGGATGTGATATTGGCAATAGCGTTATTCAATATAAAAGAGTATAATATAAAAAGTATAATAGTTTAATATAATACAACGAGTAGCCAATAAATTAACTATCAGTCCATTATAATAATACGCAGAATAGATTAGAATTTCGCAAGTACGTGGGCCGGGTTGATAGTCACAAAAACCACATCCGTTACAAGCAAGATACAATACCACTAGGCAAGGGGAGCGGGGACCGAACTATAAGAGGGACCCCGAAACGGCTTGTATTCAGACGTGTCCACTCAACGCTACTGCAAGCACCTTCACGCAGCTCCGTATAACGATTGTCAATTTTGGACTTAGCACCATTGTGATTGTTGGAACTTAATAAACAACAATATACTTTTGGCATTTGTGTTACTATTATTCAACTACTACCTCATCTTCACAGTAAAAGGTCTAGTTGCCTGCAACTGTTAGTATACTAGCTATTAGAGCCACCAGTATATTACAATATTATCGTATGCTGTGTTGTTGTCGTGTACCATCTTCTACTAAAAGTTGTCTCGCTCTTGTGTTTTTTTGATCCGCTATTAAAGCAATCTGTATATTATTATGTGTTATTCACTACAACAGTGAGCACCAAATCTATATTATACTTCATTTATTTATACTGCAATGCGCACCTGGGGCCCTATTCTCTAATTTTGTCGCATTCGACATAAATCAGAACTCGATCGATTCATCGTCGAACTCGATCGATTCGTCGTCCATGGTATTCTCGAAATGATGTATGACTTTTCTCGAACGAAAACCGTTCGATATTATGTCTACTGCTATATCGCATTCGACAAAATTTAGTCGAATGATTTGTTAATTTCATGAGCACCATAGATTTAATATATTTCAAGCAAATCAACTGCAGAATACTATGATTATTGATAAGTCATCTTGTATTATTGTGTTTAGGTACTTGTATTACGATTGTCGATTACCTTTTCATTTTGTTAATTTATTATTGTTGTTTTATTTTATAACTGCTGAGTTAATATTTTATTAAATATAACAATAATGGCGAATGAATATGAAAGAGCTATGATGTTTGCTATTGCTAATATAGAGATGCAAGAAGCTCAAAATGTCAGACAACCGTTTGGCATTAAAATAGACCCTTTATTAGCATTAAGTGATCATCTTTTTATTAAAACTTACCGATTGAGTAAAGTTTTAACAAAATATTTAATCGAGTTAGTCACTCCATTTATGGAACCACCAAAACGTACGTCGGCTTTGAGCATCCAAAATAAGGTAATAAATAATAATTAATAACAATAATAAGGTAGGATTGATTAGTAACAATCAGTATCAATCATATTTTGGCGGAATATTTCTGATAATAAATGAATTTTAGGTTATACCATTGTGGTTCACTCGACAAGATTATTACAAGTCGACATAATCTCGAATGCGACTAATTTTAGTCGAATGCTTTTGGAGAATAGCGTTTTGCAGTCGACTACGACATAATCATTCGAGTTTAAACGCACACGACTTCTTGTAGATCGATCTCGAGAATAGAACCCCTGGTTGCTCACTGTTCTTATTATTATTATACTGTGTGTCGCTGTTATACAACAATCCACTCAATAAAACACGATTTCATACCCACAACTGAATGCGTAAGTCATTATTATTATTATTATTATCATCGTCATCATAACGAGCGAGTCGTCCGCGTAAGTCCGCCAGCAACGTACGTTGTGTGAGAGGCCGCCCAGGTCTTCGAGAGTCAGTTCTGAGCAGCGTCTCCGGATATTAATACGCATATTACGTCGCCGTCTCCGGACTTCCGTAATTATTTAAGTTAGTTTCTAAGTACTGGCCTTATATTGTGAGCTCTGTGATCATTACACCATACCAAAATCGATCACAGAAACCCCTCCCCATAATTAAACTGCATCATCCTAAATCCAAAAATAGGTCTATCCCATCCTTATCGTCGTCGTGCAACTATAATTGCCTATCCGTAAACAATAAGGCGTAGGCATATTCGGTTGCTTACTTACTATTAGTAGGCACCTTTGCAAAAAGCACTAATAGTGATAATCTCGTCTAGGTTGTTATCGAGTGGTCCTTCAGGTAGCCCCCCTATTGTTGGGCGCGAACAACTTATGAATCATGATGAACTTTTTACTAAATCATATGCATTGGATTCTATAAAATAATTTTGCAAAATATGTTTCTTAAGTTTGATGAATTTTATAAAAGTTTGCATTACTAACTATATACATATGTATAATTTAATCAGTGCTTGGAAAGTTCCTTTGAAAAAGGAGTTAGTTCACGTTCACGTTCCTCTTGCAAAAAAAATATTAAGGAACTAAATCCTTTACCGTTGCTGTCTTGAAGAAAGGAACTAGTTCCTTTCTCCGTTCCTTTCCTTGTTCATTTTCTCGTTCCTTTTTAATGTAAAGTAAAAAAAAATAAGGGTAAAAACATAGGTACATTTTTATACTTTAATTGTTTTAATTTAAACAGTACTTCTGTACAATATATAACTATTACTATCAGTGGCGTAATAACGGATTGGATTTTGGGGATAACCCCCCTCCACGAAATTTTTGAATAATTAAATTTATGAAGAGAAAACTAAGTATAGGTTGATTTTCATAGATCTTTAAATTAGCTACTAAATTTCAAAAGAAGTTATATATTTTTCCCTTTCAATTCTAAAAATGATTTAATTAATTTTATTTAAAAATTAATGAACGAAAAAAATCTTTCATGTTCTAAAATGTGAACGAAATTCCAATACGTTCCTAAACATGAAAAAGGAACTATGTTCCCGATAAGTTCCTAAAAATGGAACGAAATCAAAGGAACGAATTCCTTTTAACGCGTTCCTTCCAAACACTGAATTTAATACAAAAGACCGCCTTCAAAATAAGAGAAGTATTTTTATTATAAAACGTGTATATGGACAATAATCTTAAAAGAAAAACATACATCATACAAATGTTGGAATATGGTATAATTATTGCAAGGTTCAAATTAAAAATTAGGAATAAACAATAATTTATAATTTCAAGAACATACCTTTTATTTTACTCAGTAATTTCTTTTTTGAAACTTCAGATGGGCAATCAGTCTCAATTGATTTCGTTAGTTTTCCACAATATCGACTCATAGACAAAGTTAAAATATCCATTTAAATTGTCTTAAAACTTTCCAAAGTCTTAGAATTTATCAATAAAATAATAAACCTGTAATTATAAATTATCAAAAACGTTTATTTTTTGTTGATATGTATTATTTGAAATACAGTTATGTACCTGATATAAAATTCTTTTAAATGAGTATTTCCAATTCCCTTTCAACATTTCCATCGAATTACTAATTTGACTAGATGAGCTATATCGATTCGTATGTAGCACAATGTGAGCTTGGTCTGTGTTTTTCTCTCTAATATTTTTAAACATAAATCGACGTATTCACGTAATTTTAGGCCACCACAAAAAGCTCTCGATATGGCACCCAATAATGCCATAGAATAGTCAGTTACTGTCTCTTGTGAGTTGTGGTGCAGTTACTCCGTCATTTAACCACATCATCAACCAAGAATAAATGGTAAATGTATCTTGCCTTTCACTTATCATTTGAGTCACTAAAAATGTCGAAATGTATACCAATGACCGTGAAGTTGGCCCACCCATAATGTCCTATAACTTTGAAATTAGGATCAAACGATAGCGTGTTATTTGCGAGAATTTGCGAGTCCACTTTCGGAAATGTTTGCGAAATATTGATGGGGTGGCCTAGTTCACGTAGCCCACCCATGTCGCTCAAAAATGTCGATATTTATACCAAAAGATGCGTCGCGATTTAGGGGCGACTCAAGGGCCCCATTTATAAAACACAGCTAAAAGACCCTGGTGCAATGCACCTCCTGCACCCCCTCTAAGTACGCCACTTTATATATTATAGTATATGAAAATGATACAATATGTATTACTGGGTTACTTATATATTAACTACGTAGGTATCTATGATCAATATTTTACCTTTTTATTCTCCATGATTGGCAATAAATATTGTTTAAATATGATTAGAGTAACACAAAACTTAAATAAGAGTACTTATTAAGCAAGAAAAAAACAAGACGTTAATTCATAATAATTGTATTAAAAATAAAATAACACATGTTGAGGTTAGGTACTAGTACTGCTCGACTCACTGACCACAGACAAATAAACCAGAATTATTCAATATGGGTGAAAAGAAACTTCGTGTTCAGCACAAAAATAATAAATATCGATAACTATTATTAGGATAAATTTAATAGGTTCTAATTTATTTTATTAATAGATGTTTACTGCAACAGTCGATGCATAGGTAGGTACAAACAATCAAAACCCGTATGAAATTAATATTATAATATTAGTGAACAAGATTGTACAGGATTACAACATTATATAAAATACTAAATAGTTATAATTAGAGCAATTTTTATGTTAAAACATATTTTTATTGGATGTATGCATAATTACGAGAGTAAGATATGTGAGCGATTCATAGTACAAAGAATCTAAATACAAAATTTTATTTTGCATATAAATGCATATTTTGATGTTAAAGGAATATATTCATATAAAATCATATTTTTGCATATTTCATTGATTAAATATGTATCAAAAAAAATTTTAAAAAAATGTACATTTCAACCATAAGACTGATAATAGATAATCTGTCTATGGTTTCCTAGCAAGTGTGGTGTACTGGTGTGCGTGTGTGAGTGTGTGAGGGTGTGCCAAAGTGGCGATCATGTGCAACAACCACACCTGCGTAAATACGTTGTTGATCTGACTTTGTGTCAGAAGGATCGGGATACACGGGATTTTAGGTTTAATTGAAGTAGACACTGTTTATTGTTGAGGCGTCAAACTGGTGATAAAGGCCCGTATCGTCACAATTTCAACGGCTGCGATAATATGACGTGACCTGAATATAATTTATATTTTGTTACCGCGTAAATTATCATATGTTTTCCTCCAGTGATAATGACTTATCAATTGCAAAAAATGTTGTGTCAGTGTACCTATTAATATTTAAAATTAACAAATAACAATTTATTTTGTAACTGTTGTGTTTTTATTTAGTTTATTTAGTATTTTCTTAGTTTGAATTCATTACAATGCCGAAAGAACGATCTAAAAAAATAAGTCTGCTGAAACAATGGATTGAATCTTTCAATGCAGATGGTGAAGTTTTCACAACTAACGGTACTGTGTTATATTGCCAGGTTTGTGACCGTCAAATTCCGTGTTTAAAAAAATCACAACTTCTACAGCACGTCGAAACCAATATTCATAAAAATGGTATAAAACGAAAATCAAATTCATCTAAACAGATATTTTTTTCTGAAGCTACTACTTCAAAAGTTAACACTTTCAATCAAGACTTGTGCCTCAGTTTGGTCGCTGCTAACATACCATGAAAAAAATTACAAAATACAGAATTTCGTCTGTTTTTAGAAAAATACACAAAAAAACATATTCCCGACGAGAGTACTCTTCGCAAAACTTATCTGGGACCTTGTTATCAAAATGTTATATCCCAAATTAGGGATGAGGTAGGTGATTCTTACATCTGGATATCAGTAGATGAAACTACTGATATCAATGGTCGCTTTATCGCAAATCTTATAATTGGGGTTTTACATAGAGAAAAAGCCACACGCTCTTAAATTATTTCCTGTTAAGAACTTTATAAAACAAACCATTCCACCGTAACACGTTTTGTAAATGATAGCCTGAAAATATTATGGCCCACTGGAGGAAATGATGATAAAGTGCTTTTATTGTTAAGTGATGCTGCACCATACATGGTCAAATCAGGTGATGTTTTAAAAGTGCTATATCCAAACTTAATACATGTAACTTTTCTTGGACATGGACTAAATCGAGTAGCAGAAAAAGTCAGAGATATGTTCCCCAACGTTAATAAATTGGTAAATAATATCAAAAAAATATTTTTGAAAGCCCCTTCAAGAGTGGAAGTTTATAGAGAAATAATGCAAGATATACCATTACCTCCAGAACCAGTTTTAACAAGATGGGAGACTTGGCTTGAAGCTGTTGTTTTTAATGCATCACATTTTGAAGGTTTAAAATCTGTTATAACAAGATTAGACCCAGATTCATCTGCTAGCATTAAAAAATGTTCAGATATAATAAAAATTAAATCAGTAAAAAATGATTTAACCTTCATTAAATGTCATTTTGAAATTCTTGTTATATGCATAAAAAAATTGGAACAATCAAAATTAACTTTAAAAGAATCATTGGACATTGTACAAAAAGCATCCCAGGAGATAAAGGCCATCAAATTTGTTTGAAAATGGAAGATGTCTTAAAAAAAAAATCAAGGATATCAAATTTTGTTGGGTATACAAAATGTGCTATCTGGAGATGAAGATGGACATTTACCAACAAATTATTCACCAGATATGACTTCAAATATGAAATTTTCACCAATAACATCTGTTGATGTCGAAAGATCTTTTAGTTTGTATAAGCATATTTTAAGTGATAGGAGAACTCACATGACTCCTGAACATATGGAACAATATATTGTAATAAATTGTTTCATGCGTGATACATAAATTATGCATTTATGTAATTGCATATTTTTTTTATACATTTTTACATATTTAAGAAAAACCATAAGGCTGGTCAATAAAGTTTCTATTTTTATTTTATTTTTTCTACCTAACAAAAGATTGTTATTTAATTTGTGTTATTTTGTTTGTACTTTGTAAACATAAAAAACAAGGTTAAGAATATAATGTTTACCAACTATTATGTTAATAATGTTATTAATTTGTATATTAAAATAAATAAATTGATATAAAAAGCATATTTTTGCATATTTTACTAATATTTTTAAAGAATATTACAAGCATATATTTAAATTTTTAAGAGAATATAAGCATCATATTTTGGCTGTTTTAAGAGAATATAAATCCGCGCTCTAGTTATAATAAATCTATTTACCAAATAATTTGTGCGTGTTGAACTGTTATGACAAAATAATATGATTGTTAGTAGGTAATGTTAGTGAATTTAATTATGTAATATATTATTTAAGAATATTTTTTACGAGTAATATTCCAAGTAAGTAAACTTTTTCACAATAGTTGACTATTGTGTTTTAGTTCAAAATATCTCAGTTATTAATACACTAGATGTTAAATACAACAATTTTAATCTTCGCACCATTTCATCAAAACACCCACTATTTTTTTGTTCTCATGATGTGTGCAATGTTTATTTAATGTTTTTTTCTCGTAAGCACGGTATTTAGTACCTACTTGCGAAAAACATTAAGACGTATAAAAACGATTTTATTTTCGCAAAATAACTTGTAATATCCTCAAAATACCTTATAATGGTAAATATCAAATTTTAATTCTCCTAAGGAATTATGGAAATGAGTTTGGTGATTAAAATAGTGACTCGCAAATTCTGAAAGTGGACTTGCAAATAACACGCTATCGTTTGATACTAATTTCAAAGTTGTAGGGCAACATGGGTGGGCCAACTTCACGTTCGAATATTGGATTTTGTTGGTAAAGGGTCAACTCGCAAATTTTGAAAATGAACTCGCAAATTCTCGCAAATCGCGACGCATCTTTTAGTACAAATATACCTAATAAATTATTTCTACACATAATATTTAGGGACTTGGGTTGGAATCTTGAAGGGCTATAAAAATTAATTACCTAAACTTAATCGAGACGACACCACAGCTGCAATGAACAGTGTAAAATTTATATTTCGTTGAAATTGAATCAAATTATGATACATTGACACGTAATTGTGACAGACTATAATTTTAAAACATACCTATTACTAACTATAATTTATTTAATTCATAACTTAAACAAATGTATTGATTTAAAAAACAAGTAAAAATGCAAAGAAATATAGTAAATACTTATAGGTATGCAAAATCGTTTTCGACTAATATGTTAGTAATTACTAGGGTTCGGATTTGAAGGCAAATGCCTTTCTTTTATTAATCATAATAGAAAAATAATTTTTATACAAAAAAGTGTTTCATTTAATTTCTTAGAGGATGGATCTTTTTTTTTTGCCTTTTTTTGCCTTTTTACTTATAAATGCCTTTTTGCCTTTTTTTACCTTTTGTACTTAATGATGTGTTTAATTTTTCAGTTGATTTTATAATTTTATACACAGCTTGCGTTACAAATGGGTTTTATTATTCGCAATATTTATCGATATCGTCTTATCGAGTATTTGGTATGGCCATAAAATTACCCGTACACCTATTTAAAGATTAAGATATGTTCGTAATGCGTAGATTCAAAATTGTTCGTCAGTCCGCCCGCATTTGTCGATCGCAATAATTGTCGTTCAATAATTTTTCCAAGCGTTTATTTTATTCTGTTGTTTTAATTATGCCAAAAGTTAAACAAAATCACAATTCCAAGTTGAAAAAGTATGTTTCAGAATTCGGTGAAAATATTTTTTCAACCGATGGATTAATTTTATATTGTAAAATTTGTGACGTCAAAGTGTCAAGTGAGAAGAAATTCCATATCCAGCAACATATCGGAAGAGATAAACACAAAAATGCGCTTGCAAAAATTTAAAATAGTAAACAAATTCAGCTTTTCATTAATAAAAATACTATTAAGTCAGATTTCAATTACGATTTGTGTAACTCATTGGTTGCGGCAAGTATCCCTATGAATAAATTGAATAATGACGTTTTTAGATCTTTTTTATCAAAATATTGCAACAAAAATATTCCATGCGAATCGACATTACGAAAAGGATACTTTGATAAATGCTATGAAGAGGTTTTGTCGAAAATTCGTGAAGCTGTAGGTGAACATAAAATATGTGTGTGTATTGACGAAACCACAGATTCAGAACGCCGAAACGTGGCTAACATAATAGTTGGAATTCTACAACCAGAAAGTCCTGGAAATTTGCATCTTCTTCACACAGACTATTTAGATAAGGTAAATAGTAGTACAATCAGCTATTTGACAAAGCAATGCATATATTGTGGCCAACTAATGTAAAATACGACAATATTTTGCTTTTTATATCTGACGCGGCTCCTTATAGGAATAAAGCGGGTAGTACAATTCAAACTTTGTACCCGAATATTATTAATTTAACTTGTTTGGCTCATGCATGTCATAACGTCTGTGAAGAAGTACGAGCATATTATAAAAATGTAGACCAGTTAGTTTCTGAAAGAAAAATGTCCAGAATTGCCAAATCCACCTAGACCTATAATTACACGCTGGGGTACATGGATTAATGCAGTAAAATACTATTGTACAAATTTCAATGAACTGAAATCTATAATTGAAGAATTCGAAGAAGAATCTGAACGTGTCAGAGCAGCTAAAAGACTTTTTAAAATGCCATCGACACTAAGTAATCTGGTGTATATTGTATCTAATTTTGGATTTTTGCCTGACACAATTACAAAACTAGAAACAAGAGGTAACAAATATTATTTTTAAGTGTTTTACATATTTTATATATTAAAATATACTATGTATGTTTTAGGTGTATTACTATCGAAAAGTGTAGATATTGTAAATAATATACAAATTAAACTCGAAGAATGCAATGGCGAAATAGCTAAATTGATTTTGGATAAATTCAACAAAGTTATATCGAAGAACAAAGGATGGAAAAATATCAAAAAGATCAACCAAGTATTGATTGGAGAAACCACAAGCGATGACGATCTATCAAGTAGCAATCTTAATTTAGATAATTATCTAAGTATGAAATACGCCCCGATAACTTCGGTGGACGTAGAAAGATCGTTTTCGATGTATAAAAATATTTTAACCCCTAACCGTAGCCGTTTTTGTGAAGACAGCTTATAAAAATACATGGTAGTCAATTTTTTTTTTTAATACCAAATAGTTTATTTTGTATTAAATTAACTGGTATAACTCAAGTAAGTTAACATTTAAAATTGTTTTTAACTAATTCTTAGGACCAACCTGGTTAAAGAAAAAGGTACCTAATATATTTATACAAAATAGTATAACTTAAAGTAGTTTAGTATTCATGCTCATTTTTAATTTGTATTTTTCTCAAAATGAGTGTATTTAAAAGTGTTTAAAAAATGTTCACTATTTTATTTTGTAGTATATTTATGAATTGCCTTTTTATATAAATCAAATGCCTTTTTTACATTTTAAATGCTTTTTTTATTGATTATATTGCCTTCAAATCCGAACCCTATTTATAAGTATACACTATACCTATCTAATAACTATTTTTTAATGTTCTTTATATTATAAGATTCGATAGTTAATAACAGTTACAAAATTATACGTTGAGAACTTTGCTTTACATAAGGTAACCCTGATCCCTAGTAATAATATCACACACCGAGGTCGAGTTTCCGAGACCTCGTTAATATTAACAGAACGACACTGAGAGATGCGACCCCCAGGTAAAGAGGAGACGGTACAGCGGCAAACGCACAACTTCATGGCCCATCTGAAGTGCAATTTCATCAAGTTCATATTTTTTTCCTTGGGTATTAATGACTTTACACGTTTCCGTAATTCACTCAGTGTTTCTAATGGAGAAAAATCTACTCCGTTTTCTCTAAGCCATTGTTTAACAATTGATTTTATAGCATTTGATTTTGGATAATTGACAGAAAGAACAGAATGGTAAGATGCATTATCCATTACAATAACGCAAGGTTCCTCCAAATGGTTTAACATATCAATAAACCATTTCTTAAACATAGCGGCGTTCATTTGTGTGATCCACTATATGTGGTGATTTATTATTATTATTATTACTACCTATTATAAATTGTATTATTATTACTGTTATATTATATTGTGTGTGCTGGTCGCGCTCTGTGCCGATCGGCCGATAAGCCGATTGTTATATTTTTGTCTACGTTGTCGGCATACATCGACCGGTCGATCCGGGCCGCATATTAACATACCATACATTGCTACACGACCGGTCGTTTCTGATTGGCTCATTTCAAATAGCCCGCTTTAAATTTTAATATAATCATTATCATATTATCGCGTTATCAATCATAATATTGTATCACATACACGGTTTAAGATAAAGATATTGTAATTGTACATTTTTTTTAATAATTTAACATTTTCGGACTTAAATTATACCCCTTTTATTTTTTTAAAAGACATGTAACATAATTAGGTACCTTATACCTAATATAGAATGAAAATAAAAATATATTTTAAATGTATTAATGACCACGTCCATGGGATTTTGCATTTGGTAAGTTAGCGTTTACATTACTGCCAAGATTTCTTTTCCTTTTTTTTATACCAGATTCACATTTAGCTGGTCGACCTGATGGTAAACTTTTACTTCCTCTTGTAATATTTTGTGACCGCCTAGCAATAGAAGTCGGTTGGACAGACATTTTTGCACCAGATCTCTTTCGTAATGGTACCGATACATTTCCAGCTGTATGCAAGAATGTCTCCCATTGTCCTTCACTTGTAATTTTTTTTAATCGTGCTTCAAGAGTTTGTATTCCAGAAGAAGATGAACCATACTTTGTGTCATTAAATTTCATTAATTTTAGTATATTCTGAATAGCATTACAAGTTTCTTTATTTGTGTCGGCCTCTGCTATCTCGTGGCTTAAAGAAGATTGCATTTTATCTATTTAATTTAATTTATGGACATATTCAGAATTTTTATTTTTCTCAACTTATATTCTTTCATCATCAGGGATCACTACAGTCTGAGCAATATTATAGTTCTCTACATAAAATGGTTGAAAAAAATCAATTTTTAGAGATTTATCTCCTGATGCTAGCATAGCAATTTCATGTCTATCTTGAGGAGTAACAGGAGGGAAATTGTTTGACATTTCATCATAATGTATATATACTGCACATTGATGTTTGCAAAATTTACCATACTTCCCAATTGAACATGAACAACAACCAGCTTCTAAATTAACATCATAAGTACTTAAAGGATTTTTTTCACTTGGAACAATATAATTATTTTGTGCGCTATGAATAATTTGATTTTTTTTCACATAATTTGCCTTCTTAATTAATGTGTCCAAGAAAATTCTTGCTTCTCTATTTTTTGGATTTCTACAATTGGCAAATGTCATTAGTCGCCTACCGTAATGTTCTTCCAACACAGTGCAAGTGAAATCTAATAATGCAATAACATTATAGGCTTTAACTCTTGAGAGTACTGTATCCTTAAATATGCGTACTGTAATCTCAGAGTAATTGTTTGTATGATGAACTCTATTAGACTCATTCCTCCAAGCCAAACACCATTTTTGTCGACCATCAAATTGGTCTGTAATGTATTTAGTCCATTTTGGATATTCTGAACTGTTTATGGCACTATTAAAATTATATTCAGCAAGTTTTACTGTATCTGCATACAAAATATTTTGAAAATGTTTCATTAATATTGGTCGCTTATTTTGAGGAATATTATTTTTGGAATCCCAAAGCCAACGCCAAACTGCCTGACAAACATGAAATATACATAACAAGTGATCACTTTCAGGCCAAGTATTTTTAATTGCATTTATTTCTGCTTGAGCATTATCAGTAACAAAAATTTTAGGCCAGGCTATGCCACCAAAACATTTTAAACACACTCTCTAAGCAAATTAAATCCCGTACTATATGCTAAAAAAGATTGACCTGTATAAATAAAATAAATTGATAACAAAATGTATTAAAAAAATTTTCAACACTATATATTTAAACAAGAAAATTGATTAGTACAATTTATTTACCTTTTGTAATTATAATTGCTAATGGTACCGCTCCTGCTGCACATGGAGTTAATATAAAGGTTATTGAATGGTTTTCAGCGTCACATGCACTAGTGCTATCAACAAATACTATACCACTTGAAGATTTTAATTCATGAGCTCTTTGCATAAGAGGAGTAACAATAAGAAGAGCAAATGGATCTTCGACAAATTTGACAATTACATTTTGTTCTGAATATATATTCAATTTTTCTTTTAATTTCTAAGAAATAATAATGCAAAATAGAATAAAACAATGAATTATATTAATATATTATTGCATAGGTATTGATAATAGTCACCCTATTTGACCTACTTCAATCATTCCAATTCCAGAACGTGGACCCAAGTTCTTAATTCTCCATTCATCATGCCAATACTGAACTGTTCTATATGTTGGATTAATAGCTCCATTTGCTAAGTCTTCCAATGAAAAATTATCTTTTAACTCCAAAATATCCTCATGATACTTAAGAGCTTCAGAAATTCCCATATTGGAACTGAAGTACTCAAAAAATGTATTTTTTAATTTTAAGTCTGCTGGTGTAAATCTTAAAGTTTCAGCAGTATCTAAACTATGGGTGTGTTTATTATTTATAGTTATAATTCCACGAAGTCCATTCTAGAAAATAAATTATTTTAAAATTTGTGATTTTTATAAACTATTAAGCAAATTTATTACATACTTAAATATTTTAGATTCTGAGCGGTGAGATGAAGCTAGTAGTTTTACAATGATGTTTATTTTTTTATTTTTTTTTTATTCTGTAAACAAGAAGGAGTGCTTCGATTTCCATATACAAAAAAAAATACACACACATTGTAAGTCAACACATTCATTGCTCCGCTCAGAATCTAAAAATTAACTTTATAAAATAAAAAATAAATATATTTACAGATAAATGTTGTATTATTTTATAATTTATACTACCTATAAAAAAAATTATAATTTAATCAAATTATAGACGTTATTTAAAAATATGAGGGTTTCCATAGATATCTGTTGCTTAATTTTTTTATTACAGTTCTTAGTAAAAGGTACAGGCATTTACTCTTTAAACTTTAGGTTATTAGTTAATTTTACATAACAGATTACACTAATTAACAAAATCTTTACACTTAAAAAAATAAAGAGTGTGTGAGGTTAACCACCGTTACACTCTTGGGAAGTAAAACTTCTTTCATAAGTATTAGTGCTCATGAATTAGGGAGAGTGAGAAAAATCAATAAAAAAAAAAAAACACATGGTTATATAATATATACTACATTTGTTTTAGGTAAAGGTCGAGATTCATCTCGATTTAGTTTTTAATTTTTTTGTAACTCCATATTCACATTCCTCGGCTTTCTTTTTACTAATAGTGTATTCTGAAATATTGAAATATGTTCATAATCAGTAATCGTTATATATATATATATACAAAAAAAAATTGTATATATATATATAAACCGTTAAACAAAATTTTTGTAACAACTATCACTATAGAAACTGACGTACACAAAATACTTATATATATATATGCGTTTCATTTTTTGTGACAATTTTTTTTCATCTAGACCACAAGGCACAAAAAAGAAGTTTTACTTAAAAAAAAAAAACGCTACTTTATTTGTTGACAAACTTATAATAAAAAAAAAACTCAAACTCATACTCACCTTTATTAAAGTGTCTGATTTTCTAGTTGCTAACGTATCAAGCTTTATAACACAAGTAATAGTTGCAGAACAGTTAGCATTTTTAGAATTACCTTTTTTATTTTCTTCCCTAGACACTTTTTGGAAAGTACTATGATGACAAACAAATTTTTTTCTAAAAAAAATAAATAATAGGTAGATATTGTATAAGTAGAGTATATTTAATATTACTATAAGCAAACGTATGAGTAGGTACATGGAACAAATTTCAATTTAATTTTTCAAAGATATTTAATCACGATCCTTATGGACATTTACAAGCCCAGTATTTAATATTCAATATCAAAACATTTTACTTATCCCTATAATGTTGAAATATATTACCTAATTGGGATACTTTTATTAAATTCATTAAAATATGTACCTATAGACCATAGGTAGGTAATTATATTGTATTTTAGTAACGCAGAAACTACTCATTTTAATGTTGATTTATTTAGATACAATTTCAATTATCTATCTTCTGAATAATTTAAAGTAAATATTTTGTTTCTATTTTAATTTTCCTCATTTAAAAACAGATTTGTGTCACCACAGAATGGTTCCTCTTAAAGTGTAACAAAAAATCTAAGGTACCTATTCAAAATTATTGTCTTTAGACTTTGAAGATATTTAAAAATTACAAAAATCAGATGTTGAATAAATGAATTATTGATAAAAAATATGTGGATATGCTTTCTGAATTTTCCTCACATATTGACTAAAATAAAGGTACAGGGGAAAAAAATGTTGTAAAACAAAAAAAAATTAAACTTGTTGACTGATTTTATTAGGTACTCTTAAAAATCTTATGAATCTATAATTAATAATACATCTAAATAATCTAATAACATTCTACATATTTTGAAATAATTAAGGTGGATTTATACAAATTCACCTTGGCAATAATATGATATTCAATCAATTATGTACATTTTCACATTATTTATGTTATTATAATATTAGTTAAATTATATAATAATAATTTTGAACAATATTAGAATTCTATGAATTATAAACACAAGTTACAAAGTATTATAATGCTGATATTTTAATACAATAAATAAGGCAATAGATAGGTTAAGTTAAAACTAATTTAATATTTCAAATAACTAATAAATTACCTACTTAGATTATTACCTAACAATTAACATAATACTTAATAGATAAAATATATATGTACTAAAAGTGTAAAATCTTATTTAAATTCAAGTATAACAAAGTTCATATAACATATTATTATAATATCCTCATGCTATATAAAGGTGGGCAAGCTAATAACAAAAACATAACTTTAATTGGTTAAATATTAGGTCAACTTTTAGATTGTAACCATACCTAATAGTTAACATTAGATATATTTAACATTTTAACTAGGCACTATAAAAGTTTAAAGCTAATATGAAAAAAAATAACTTAACTCAGTTAAACAGAAGTTAATTAGTTTTTAATTAACACATATTATGTCACATATATAGTGATAGTGAAACTTTAAAATTTTTTAAAAATATAATGACTAAATATTTTGTTTTCTCAGATAAAAAAAAATCTAATATTCCGTCTTCTGACACACTAGCAGTAGTGATTTAATTAATTAGTTTTAACAGTTGCAGTTTTATATACCTACCTATAAGTAAAGGGTTAATCTATTGTCAAAGATAGAAATATAAACAATTAAAATGTTTATGTATATGTGATAGGCCATCAATTATAAAATATAGATAATAAAATAAAATAAATTAACTTTTTAACTTGTTAATGCCCACCTTTAACATAAGTATTGTTGTTCAACTTCCAACCCTGTACTGGGTACCCACATTCATTGTATAATAATCATGTATAAAAAAATTTTAAATACAATGTATAATTAACAGACACAATAGATATTAACAAAATGTTTGGAAATATAGCAGAGGTAATAATCTATCAATTTTTAAAATATTTTTATGTTAAAACTAGAAAACATTTACAATACCTATTAATAGTATAATAAACAATATTTAATATAATGCTACTATACTTTATAATATGTAATTATAATGAAATAAATGACTTTAAAAGGAAGGTACTAACGAACAAGTAATTTTTTTTCCATTTGGCATAGACGATCTTGAGTTCCATTTTAAATGGTTAATTTTTCCAAATTCAGCAACCCAATTATTACAATCATCTAAATTTGTTAAACTTGATCTACATTTTATAAAGTTTTCACTTTTTTCTATAATAACATTAGAGTAATTCGTTGGTAAAATCATGTTAACTTGCCACCTTGGTTTAACTTGACTATACTTAAATAAAGTAAACTTTACTTTATCAAGAGGTGAATTTCAACTTTCAATATTCAATTCTATGATTAATATTCTATTTCTATGTCTCTATGATATAATTATTCTATGATAATATTTAAATATTATAAGCAAATAATATGATAATGATTATATTAAAATTTAAAGCGGGCTATTTGAAATGAGCCAATCAGAAACGACCGGTCGTGTAGCAATGTATGGTATGTTAATATGCATCGTTGATCGACGCCGCTCGCCTAGTTTCGGCGCGTATCAGTAAATAAATATGTTTTTTGCACTTAATCAATCTATTCTATTTTATTATATTTTTCCTTAAAATCAACCACTCATCGCCATCAGTTTCAGAAGTGGGATCGTTTTCAGATTCAACTGAATCAAACATGAATGTGATTGTCATTGCGTAATTTTTTTTTTCCGAATGTTTATTTAATTTGAATGTTAACCAGTATGTCAAAACCACCGAATGCGAACACCGGAGTTGTTACACGATCCCGTAGTAACATGAATGAAGAAGAAAATGTTAACAATGAAGGACAGGAGAATGAAACGAATGACACACCGGAAGTGCACGCCAATAATATACCGAACGAACCGAATGAAATGAATGCGGATACAAGTAATGTGAATGCGAATACACTACTTTGTACTTTGTTGTCACAAAACGCCATGTTAATGGAGCTGTTGAAGTCACAACAAGATAGAAAATCGTCAAACGACATGACGATCGCTCCAGATTTGAACAAGTCTATTCCAATTTTTAATGGGCTAACAACGGGCGCGCAGGCTCAAGATTGGTTGCGAACAGTGAACGGTGTCGCTAACCTACATCGCTGGCCAGACAACTTCAAATTGCAGTCAGTGCGTGCAAATCTAGACGGTGCCGCCCGTCATTGGTTCGTATCGAGGGATATTGAAGATTGGGCCGATTTTGAAAGACAATTTCGCAAAACGTTCGTAGGCGTAGTGTTGACAGGTGATTGTTGGAAAGAGATGAGTCGTCGCGTCCAATTACGAAACGAGAATGTACGCGAATATTTTCATGAGAAAGTTTACCTGTGCAAACGAGTTGGTCTATCGTTTTACGAATCAAAAATACAAGTTTTGGAAGGTCTATATTCGAAGGATCTAAGTATGTATTTATTGGGCCGTGACCATCGAGACGAAGATGACTTATTAAGCGACATGGTCGAGTATGAACGTTTAGATACATCACGTGCGACACGTTTTCGCCAGCCGTCAGTAAACATGAAAGACAACGGTGTACAAAAGCCTACACCACGACAGCAGAATGATGCACCACAGTCCTTACCGACGAAAAAGGAAAGTACGAAAACCATGACAGATTACGAAGGAAAACCAACAGTCAGATCGTGTTATAATTGTGGCTCGAGAACACATATTTCACCTCAATGTCCAAAACCGAAGAGGGAAAAGGGTGCCTGCTATGAATGTGGTTCGACGTCACATCAAATAGGAAGTTGTCCAGGACGTACGAAACAGAGTTCCGACGCATCGACAGGGAAGCAGCCAGGGCTAATGAACATCGACGTGGCAGACGATGATGCACCACCCGTTGACTATCCGAAGCCGTACGAGGTACAATGCCACATAGACGTCCCTGTTGCCGAACATGAAAGTTGCGATGTCAAGTTCAACGCGGTGATCGACACAGGTAGTCCCATCAGCCTTCTAAAATGTGAGTTTATTCCAAATAATTATGCTGTAATTAAACCGGCAGGTGATAGTAATTTTTATGGAATTAACGGGGCCAAGTAAATATATTGGGGATTTTTGAAACTAATGTAACAATCAATAATAATAATAATAATAATAATAATAATGTTTATTTGCAAAAAAATTGTCTTTTTGTACATAGATAACATAACTTATTAAGTATAGTATACAAATAAAATAGTATAAAGAATTGAAATAAGTAAGAGTTTGTAAATATTTGCAGCCCTCCGATAAGCTAAAAGCTTGTGGTGGAGGGTTATAAAGAGTTCATAAAAAAAAAAAAGTATAGTTATAGTATTAGTTAGGTATAAAGAAATAATAATATAATAATATATAGCTTGCAATCATTAAGTTTATACAATTTCAAATTCATTAAAGTTAACAAGTTTTAAATACAGCTTAAGATGTCTTAAATTATTAAAGTCAAAAATATTAATTTTTAGAGCCCTACATAAATGTATTGCAACAGAGATAGAATTTTTTGCACCAAACTGTTTGTGAAATTTTGGAATTTTTATGTTGATAATTTTTTTGTATCTAGTACAATAGTCATGGTCAACGGCTGATAAAGTATCATGTCTGTATTTATATAGAGCAATTAAAATATTTTTGTAATATAAGCCATTTATGTTGAAAACATTTAATTCTTTGTACACATATTCATTATTTGTAAGTTTTGGTTTAACTAACAAGAATTTAATTAAGCTATTAATAGTTGATTTTAAAGAGGTTGTATGTGAGTCATATGCTTGTCCCCACACAACTATCCCATAATTTAGAATTGATTGAACGAGTGAAATATATATGTGTCTTTTTATATGAATATTAAATATATATTTAACATCATTAAAAATATAAAAAAATTTACGAATAGTATTTGTTAATGAATTTATATGATGATCCCACTTAAGTTTGTTATCTAAGGTTATACCAAGGTATTTTATTTTATTTACAGAAAGCAATGCGGTAGAATTATTGTTGGTCATATTGTTTATATTTTGATTGCCTGATGAATTAACGAGTATTTGATATTTTGTGTCTATACTTTCAAGATTTATGCTAAAATACATATATTTCGATTTGTCCAGGTTAATTTCTAATAGATTATTATCAAACCAAGCCTTAATTTTATTTATAACAGTGTTTGAGTTCAAAAAAAGCGAATTTACTGATTTGTCTTGAATCAGAACAGCAGTATCATCAGCATAGCAGATAGTATTCGCATTTATACTTAAATTCAGCAAACCATTAATATAGATAATAAATAGAATAGGCCCTAGAACCGTACCTTGAGGTACACCACATTGAACCTCTAATGGCGAACTTAAAGAATTATTAACTCTAACAACTTGTGTTCTATTACTTAGATACGAACTTAATAGTTCATGCATTTTTCCTCTTAAACCACAATAATATAATTTTTTAAGAAGTATTTCATGATTTATGCAATCGAATGCTTTTTTTACATCTAAGAAAATACCAATAACTTTATTACTGCTATCAAGGTTCGTATGGATAAAATTATTAATAGAAAATAATGCATCATCAGTAGATCTGCCTGTTATAAATCCAAATTGGTTTTTAGAAAAAAAATTTTACTATTTAGAAAGTGCATTATTCTATGTTTTAGGCATTTTTCGTATAATTTAGATAATGATAAAGATAAGGCTATTGGACGATAGTTACCACAATTTGTAGGGTCACCAGATTTATGTAATGGTACAATTATACACCTTTTAAAACACGACGGGTAAATACCCATGGAGATTGAATGATTAAATAATTTTGCCAAAGGATACGATATAGTACTAGCTGTAGATTTAAGAGTATGATTTGTGAGACCATATTCAAAGAAGTTTGTATGCTTTTTAATTTGTTGTATATACTTTTCTATCTCCTTTCTATCTATAGGTGTAACAAGTATTGAACTTAAAATTTCACAATTTTTATTTAATTCAGCCCACGATTTTGTTTCATAACCTTTCAACTTGAGACTATTTTCAATATTTTTTCCAACATTTATAAAAAAATTGTTAAATTCATCGCAAATTTGATTTTCATTATTGATTGTGACACCATTTATATCAACTAGTGTGTTAACTGTTATTGTTTTATTGCCTTTTTTACCTATAACGTCATTAATTATGCTCCAAATTTCTTTTGTATCATTACCTGCTTTGATAATCTTAGCTTGATAATGGAGTATCTTAGCTTTTTTAATTAGAATATTCAGTAGATTTCTATATTTATTGTATTTAATTTTGAACTCTCTGTCAAAAGGTCGTTTACGTAATTTGGCTGCCATTTTGTCTCTATGTTTAATCGAAATGATAAGTCCACAAGAGATCCAATCCTTGAGTTTTATTAAGTTTTTATTTTTAGTTTTAAAGCTATTGGTTGATAAATTAATAAGATCAAATATTTTTGTATTGAAAGAGTCATAAGACTTATCTTGTCTTTTACGTCCGCAGCATTTAAACAATTTTTGGAAGACGAATATGTAAATTTAGTGTTAGTCGCCGCAGGAGCACCTAGGGCTAACGGCCAGGTGGAAATCGTCAATAAATCTGTCGTACCCATGTTAGCAAAATTATCTGAGTCTACGAATAAATGGGACAGAGTATTAAATGTAGTTGAGTTTGCAATTAATAATACCATACATAGGTCAACTGGTCAGAGTCCGAGTGTTCTGTTATTTGGAGTAAACCAGGTTGGCATAGTGAACGACGAGATAAGGCTAATATTAGATAATGAAATAAATACGAGTTGTGTAGACCTAGATGAAGTGAGAACAATAGCCGCCGAATGCATAGAGAAAGCACAGGAGGGTAACGCAGCTCAATATAACTCAAAACGGAAAACTCCGACAATTTACAAAGAGAATGATTATGTAATGATTACTAACGTAGATGTGACGGTAGGTCATAACAAGAAATTAATACCTAAGTTCCGTGGTCCGTATGTAGTACGTAAGGTTTTGAACCACGACAGATACGTTATCGGTGATATAGATGGATTTCAGGTAACACAACGTCCATTCGAGACTATCGTTGGTCCGGACAGAATGAAAATGTGGATCAAGTTCTAATATACTTATTACAAAAAAAAAAGAGAAAAGATAAATCTGTTTTTTTATTACTAATTAATTTTTATTTACATAAGCTAGTCGCTGAGATTAAACGTTTTCTTTCCATTTAATTTTATTTGTATTCAATTATTTGTATTTAAAAAAAATATTGTTCAATTATTACTACAACCTTGTTCGAGTCGAACAAATGTCAGGATTGGCCGAACTGTGGTGATTTATTATTATTATTATTACTACCTATTATAAATTGTATTATTATTACTGTTATATTATATTGTGTGTGCTGGTCGCGCTCTGTGCCGATCGGCCGATAAGCCGATTGTTATATTTTTGTCTACGTTGTCGGCATACATCGACCGGTCGATCCGGGCCGATCGCTGCGACAACGCAGACCGGCATAATATTTTGTATTTTATAGATGTTCAGTTGATCGACGCCGCTCGCCTAGTTTCGGCGCGTGTCAGTAAATAAATATGTTTTTTGCACTTAATCAATCTATTCTATTTTATTATATTTTTCCTTAAAATTAACCACTCATCGCCATCAATAACCCATTTTTTCTTTATAAGCACTTAACATTTTTTGTGTAGTTGGGTACTCACGGTTATCATAAAACTCATGCACCATCCGCCGTACTATGTCCACATCAAAATCGTCAATGTCAGTCGCATAATTCACACGTTGGAATGTTTTTCGGGGAGACTTAAATTTCGGTCCTTCCTCAGATTCAGAACACGAAGACTTAGATGCCTCAGAAGTTATACTCCTCACAGTCGCAATGCTCACTTCACATGCCTCCGCAGTCATTTGCTGAGCTTGTTTAAAAAAATTGTCCACTTCAAGATTCGATTTGTCATTAGACAATTTTTTAAAATATTTATAAACACTAAAAATTGTTTTTTTAGTTTGGGAGTGAATGTCAGGACGAATATACATTATAAATTATTCACAAAGTAACACAATATTTAAAAAAAAAAAAACTAAAAATTGCAGTTAAATATTTAAATAATATATTCAAATCACAGATAGTAAGAGTGGGAACACGTGCGTACGCCACAAAGTTTGTTAGAAAACAAGAATGTGAAAAAAAATATAAGGTATTAACACTACAACAATGCTCAACGGATCAAGGTTATACCCGATAGCTGCAGCTGCCCTCTCCCGTTTTGTATAACCACAGAACAATATAGAATAGACACTCGATCAGCTGGTCGGGCTTGTGTATCCCTGGGGTATGAAGTATTGGACTCAAAAAATTGTACCGTATTCGTAATCTGATATGATGTTGGTAACGTGTATCCCTATTTGTTACGATATTATAAAAAACTGAACAATCCATTGACCACGGACGACGACCGTTTTAATTTATTCAAAGTTTTCTATGCATGGTATTGTCAGTATTGTCACATTTTAAATATGAATTAAATATTATAATATTGTTATTTTACATTTTTAAAATAATTTATAATATTGATATGAAATATTTAATTGACAAAGTATACCCGCTCCCCGGAGACGGTCTTCAAGGCCACAATCATCCGATTTGGACATAACACACAGTGTCTAACCCCTGGTATAACACAGCGTGATTACGTGTATGTAAGCATGTGATGTGTCTACGAGCAAAATACTTCGATATAATAGCAGCTGTGTTTAATTTTACTGCAATGGTTACTAAAATGTACATAACAGCTGCAGCTGGTGTCATTATATTTTTTTTTTTAATTTGGCGAGCTTGTATTTGAATATTTTTAGAAACCCTGAAGACATTTTATATAAATAAGTAGAGATCCAGATTTTATTATTATTCCTACAAAAGTATTTATTATTAGAAATTAACCATTGATACAATTTGTATTTATTTTTTGTCAATCCTTCATAATATTATACCAATGATTTAAATATTTTAATACAATTTGTTACATTACCAAATGTGTAACATTATATGTTATAATATTCAAATACAAATCTATTTATTCATAAATCATAATACTCTGTAAACATTATGCATATCATGATACATCTTATAATGATACTGAAAAAACTAAATAATACATTTTATATACACACATAAAAATATTAAATACATTTAAGATAGATACTATCAAAAAACTTCCGTTGTTGTGCTTATAATTTTTTTAACAAATTAAATTTATGTTTTTTTTTTTTTTTTGACAGATATTCAAAATATTTAAACAATTAATAGTTTGTAAGCATTTGAACCTTTTGATGGCCTTAATATGGTTTAATGGTACAAAATGTTTATTTATTCATATTGTTAATGTTTTATAATTCTAAATCTTTGAAAAAGTCTTCATTACTCTGTATATTTTGTGATACAAAACACTCACAAGATTCTGTATTTAGGTAGGTTACTAACCTCGTCTATATATCCTGGTCTTCATTTTAAATGTTTAAGGTTAAACATGACAAGTGAAAGAACTAAACAACGCAGAATTCGTGAAGAAATCTATTCTTTCAAAATAAGTGACTGTGAACTGAAGTCTGATGTGATCCCACATCATGTGTTTTTAAATGACAATCTCGATGAAAACTATGCAGAGACTGAAAAAAGTTTCAATGTTTATACTCCAGCTTTTAAAAATAATAACAGCTTAATTGATTCTAAATCTTCTCTGTATTCTATTAATGATAAAGATAACTTAAATTGTTCATCATTAAGTGTGAATTCCAGTCCACAAAAATTTACTACTTTTGTACCAATTACGGCACACATTGATCTATGGTCTGAAGTTAAATCTAAATTGGCTGAGTGGGCGGTTAGATTTAATGTGCCACATAATACTCTTAATGGATTACTGCCTATTTTCAAAGATATTCCTGGTCTAACACAAATACCGATAGATGCTCGTACAATTTTAAAGTCTAACATGGAAAACAAATCTGTACAACTTATTGATATCAACCCAGGATATTATTACCATTTTGGTTTGGGTTTAGCTGTTAAAAATCATTATTGTCTTAACCCAATTAATAATATTGATGTAATTCAGATTGTGATTGGAATAGATGGTCTACCGCTTTCTAAAAGTAGCTCAAGCCAATTTTGGCCGATATTAGGGTATATCTGCCCATTTAAAGATTCTGTTTTTATTATTGGTTTATACTGGGGTCATGAGAAACCTAAAGATTCCAATGAATTTTTAAATGAGTTTGTTATGGAAACTAAAAATTTATTACTTAGTGGTATAAATATTGATGGTACAACTAAACAAATAAAAATTGATGGTTTTTGTTTAGACACACCTGCCAAAAGTTTTATATTAAAGATTAAGGGACATGCTGGTTTCGATTCTTGTACACGGTGTCATGAAGAGGGGGAGTACTTGAATAATAGGACTTGTTTCCCTTATTCCTCAAATTTAGTTAAACGCACACATAATGATTATTTGATAAGAAAATATGAGGAACACCATGTAGGAAATACAATTTCTATATTATCTGAATTGCCTATTAACATCATTGATTCATTTGGTCTTGACTATATGCACCTCATGTGTCTTGGTGTTATGCGTAAGCTGTTACATTTATGGATCAATAATGGCCCATTAAATGTTAGACTTCAGAGTTCTGTATCAAAACAGTTGTCATCGTCTCTTTTGAATTTAAGAACATATATACCATGTGAATTTTCTCGTAAACCAAGAGAAGTGAATGAGTTAGGTAAGTTTAAAGCTACTGAATTACGCCAGCTATTTATATACACTGGTCAGATTATTTTCAAAAAATATCTTAATGCAGATTGTTATAAACATTTTATGGCACTAAATATATCTATGACAATTTTGCTAATTGATAATATGGACAATTATGTAGAATATGCTCGTAACTTATTAAATTATTTTGTTCAAAATTTTGAAATTATTTATGGTAGACTTTTGATGTCCTATAATGTTCACGGGCTCCTTCATATTAGTGACGATTATAAATATTTTGGAGCATTGGATAATATTAGTACTTTTCCTTTTGAGAACTATTTAAAGAGTTTAAAAAAAAATGGTACGTAAGCATGACAAGCCACTACAGCAAATTGTTAAACATTTTAATGAAAGAAATCAAATTCAAGGAAATATCTCAAAAAAAATAAAAGAATTTCCATATCTTAAAAGAATACACACAGATGGGCCTTTATTACAAAATATAAATGGGTTGCAGTATAAAAAGTTGTATCTAAAAAATATAACAATGAAAGTTGATAAAATAGCTGACTCATTTTTTTAACCAAAACATTTGATGTACCTAGTTAAAGTTTGTAATATAGTAACTGTAAATAGTACTTATAATGATATTATCATTGTTGGAAAAGTATTTGAAACTAAAAGAGCTTTATTATGACAGCCCTATAAGTTCAACGGTTTTTAATATTTATGAAGTAGATGATTTATCATCTTCTTATTTGTACTGGTCATTTGATAATATTAAAAACAAAGTTATGTTGATTGAGTGGGACGGTAAAAAATTGCTATCCCAATAATTCATTCATTAATTAATTAATAAAATGTATAGCAGAATATGTATAATATATGTTTAAGGTAAACTTCACTGTTATTGCCTAATTCTAAATGTAATTTTAAATATTGTTTCTGACCAATTTATTTTATTTTCAGATTTGTATATATTTCGGTGATATAAAGTTATAAAGTATGTGGAGAATTGTAGAGTTCACTGAAGAAAACTGTGTTGAAGTTGTACCGGCATTTTGGTTTAAGAATAATGGACTCTGTGCTTGGCCCAAAAAAGATATAAAGAAAAATATAAAGCAACGCACAAATCCAAATGATATTGAATTTAATTATCATAAAGCTAGAGCTCTGTCTAAAGATATTGGTAAATGTATTTATATTTTATGTATAATATTATATAATATTTAATTCATTACATAAATACATTTTTAGAAAGTTTTCAAGTGGCACGGTCTAGACTAGTTCGCGCTGAAGAAACTTCAGAGCTTTCATCTTGCAAAATTTTGACAAATCAACTAGACGTAAACGTCATCAATTACATGTATCAGATGATGAATCAGAGTATGATTATCAGATATAAAACTTTAACAGTAAAACTAAAAAAAAGAATGATTCAAAATATGGAAATTCTTCACAGTTTGTTCTTAAAGACCCTCCCGTGTTTCAGAATAATGATGGTAAATATTTATATTAGGTTAGGTTAGATAAATAATAGAAACTGTACTGTATAAGATTTGTGCAGTTAGTATGTATTGGTTTACTTCTCATTATTTTTTATTCACAAATATTTTCAATTTTTATAACCATTTTAATATAGCTTTTTCGATCACTGACAATGCATCAAAACCAAATCAGGCTACTCATAGCAATACTAAATCATCATCGGTTAGTCATCGTCCGCAGTCACAATCTACATTCTTGCAGTCACCACTAAACAGCCCGAACAATAATTTTGGATTAAAATATAGTAAGTACAATAATTAATATTAATATATAATAATATTTTTGTGATGCTTTAAAGTTTTGGTTCAAATGAATAGATAGATTAGGTATTTCATTAATTACTTTTTAAATGTCTTATGTGGTTTCCAAATTAAAACATTTATTTTGATATTTTTGTATTATTTAATATGTACAGTTATTGCCGGCTAAATTAAGCAGGCAGCAGTTTTTGTTTTAAAATGAAAGAATATTAGATTTTAAATTAATAACGTAAAATCAGTTTTAAAACGTTTTGTGACAATTGTGATTAAAGCAGACATTTTGTATGTGTATTTTTAATTATTATTTCAATTTACATATCTATAAAAAATACAATTTTTTCAGAAGCTGATCAAAACAGTTTCATGACTAAACAACAGCATCAAGAATCAAATCAAATTCCAACTCTTATAGGTGAAGAAATAATATAAAATATACATTTATTTATATGTGTAAAATAGAAATATACTTTATTTATTAGTAGAATATTGTTATATATTTATAATTTTTTTTTTTTACACATACTGTTCATCAACTTATACGTACAACAAGTAATTTAAGATTTGAAATTAGAGAATTAGCTAAAAAAATGGATCATATGAATCAGAAAATTACAGATTCTATTTCAAATACAAGTTCTGAAATACACGGAAATATTGATTTGTCTGATGAGTCTTCTTGGAATTTACCACTAACATCTATAGAACAATTGGAGTTATTTGAAGAAAAATTATCTGACAAATTGTTTCGAAAAAAAGTGGTAAATTTATTTTAAATTTTAATATGTTTTTAAAAATTATAGAGTTTATAATACATTCAAATAAATATAAGATAAATGAATTATCAAGATATGAAAGATCTACTATAGCAGAAACTACAAGGCAAATAACTTCAAAGATTTTTCATAATAACATAGGTACTTTCACAATTTTCATATCATGGGCAAAAACATAAACGCGTTTTTTCTGTTTTAAATTCATGTTCGCTCATATTTAGTAAGAACTAATACTAAATAATGTAGTATTATTTACTTAATCGATGCATAATTAAAATGTATTTTATCTATATAGGTACAGTGAGAAGTATCAGAAAGTATAGTTGCTGTCCTGACATTGATATATCTAAACCATTGAAAATTTACATGGCAAACGCCAAAGCACGAGAAGAAAATAAACAAAAAAAACAGACCAATTTTAATAATAATATGAACTAAATGTATAAATTTAATTAATAATTTAATTATATGTATTAAATTTCATCAATTGTTTTTATGTTTCAATTGTATTTAATATCTTTGTAAAATAATTTTCTTAAAAGGGTTTTAAGGTGTTATTATTATATTAAAAAAAAATCATAACTTTGGTAAAATAATATTTAAACTATTAATTTTTATACCAACCATAATTTTATACAGTATAGTGTTTTTTTTTTTCATTTATGTATCACTTTTATATAATTTTTTAATACGTGGTAATTTTACTTTATACAAGTTATATGGGCTTATAATATATTATATGAGTAGGTACCTTTTTAAAATTCACAAGTACAACATATATGAATCTTTATTACTAAATAATAATTTTGTATAAGTCTTGTTTAAACAGCATTGTAAAATATACTATAATTATAATACGTAAAGATTAATTAAAATATATATGTAAACTTTTATTTTTATTTAAAATGTATTTAATTTATAATTTAATGATATTGTTAATACCAAAATTGTAAAACTATATAATATTTTTAAAACATATTTTCTATGGATAAATATAGTTTAAAAATATATTGTAATGTTATTAAAATTGTTGTTTAATACATTTCTAAAATATCAAACAACCGGACAAAAAATGATTAGAAGACATCTTAAAAACAAATTTGTTTTTTATGGAGATTATCGCAAGTTGTTTTAAAAAAATATTTATATTTAATAAAATATTTTCTAAACATTTTAAAATTATAATATTGCTATGTGGGTAGGTAGGTACTATCTTAAATCGTGGTAACGAGTAACAAAAATTATTATTTCATTGACTATTGATTCATATTATTTTGTTAGTAATTATTACAAGCATACGAATTTTTTTATCATTTTATACTATTTCACTTTATTTTTACAAATAATTGTATTTATTATTTGTATATTTACCTCCGCTATTTTATGGGCTATATATCGTAATAGTGTACCTATATAGTATATATTAACATCTGAGAGAAACTATTACTGGTAAGTTTGGTTGAGGGAAACTGGTATATTTCTAAAATCCCGATATCAGCCGTGGGGGGCAACCGATCAACACCCGTACTTTATGGTTGCGAAAAAGGCATATGTCGATAATATTATGACTTAAGGCTTAAGTCATTTAGAAGTTAGAATGAATATAATAATATATATTAATTTTTTCTAATTGATAGTTTGGTGGGCAAGTGGGTGTGTACCGTGTACCTACCGCTCTGCTGTAGGTACTTACAGAGTAGGTGTAGAGTGGTTCACTGTAATTGAAAGGTAAAAAGTTGAATATTCAAAGATAAATCATTGCATACCAAGTAGGTACCTTTATTTGAGTATATTATTGATATTTATATCAATTATTTCACTATTAGTAATCAATGTTTTATCTAATTTTGTCCAAATTGATAATTAAAATGTCTATTAAACCAAACAATGTTAATATATTGACATATTGTTTAGATTTTTTTGTTAAAATATTAACTAGGTCCTTATGAGAGATCTTATTTGAATTGTCAATATTCATAGCTATACAATTTGAAAATGTCAGTTTTTTAACTTGGTACATATTATATGATAATATTATGAGTGATTGTAGTTTTGATGAATTTTGTCAAAAATTGAACTTTACATAATAATTATGCTTATAAAAAAAACATACCTATAAATCTTTGATACATTATAGGTAGATATGATTGTATACATCAATTCCACAATTTATTTTTATTTTTTTAATATTTTACCTTAAATAAATAAAAAAATTCATATTTTTTTGTTTGTACAAACGCCGGAATAAGTTTTAAAAATGTATGCGTCAAGTTAGACTACCATTGGGAACAAATTAACATATAAGGCCAGTCATTAATTGTGTTAAGACCAATATTTATATTATTTTATAATATATCTTCATTTTGATATAATATTTCATACTAAATTCAATAAAGTTTAATACTTAATAAAACTTATTTATTATGAACATCAAGTCGAGTCACGCCAGTCGTGCAGTGCACACGTATATTGCTATCTCAATGTTATGTATAACTTAGTTATCTTAATATCAACGGAATTATACGTGCGCTTCACCTTCCGAAGCAGTTAATCGTGCTAATTCGACGTCGCAACCCAGATCAAGTCATCAACACCACCCTTTTTCCGAGGATAGTAAATATAAGTTTCTTGTTTTAAAACAAAATTAATATAAATTATATTACTTCATATTATTGTATCAAACTACAATTATCAACAACTAATATACTAGTATATCTAATTATACTACTCCAAGGCACCGTCGCACACGGTGACCTTTGGACTTCGCGATTAGATTAAACCGTCCCAACATGTCGCAAGGCTGCTCCAATATTAATAATAAATCCGTATCGCCAATTACAATTATAAACAAGCAACAGGTAATCAAGCAAAAAAAAAAAGAGGCCTCAACGCAATCAAACAAAAGATCCCTACCTATATCACCAACGACACCAACAATGCCGCCCACTGAAATCACCAAAAAAAAACAAAAGCTATTTGCCTCTCCTGATCGCTATAGCGCTCTCTCCAACACTGTTGAATCTGATGATAATGACGTCCCACCTGAGTCTCTTAGCCAGGAGCCATCTGATACCTCCATATATGCATCAACGAAAGTGCCATTGCCGCCACCCATTTTTATCAAAGGCGTATTAAATTACTCAGCCGTACTCTCCGAACTTACAGAACTAACCGGACCAACCAGCTTCGTATGTTAACCGCGTTCTGAAACCCACTTCTCCTCCAACTCGTACGTCAATCTCCCTGGTTACGATTCCTACCGTGCAAACCACCCAGATAACACTGCTCATGCAGGAGCAGCAATATATATAAAATCTTCACTTAAATACATACCACTCCCAAACTTCATATCCGACGACATCCAATCCTGCGCTATATCTCTGATACTTGATAATATCTCTATTACATTCGCAGCTGTTTATTGTCCACCGAAACACAAAATCTCCCCGGCCAGATTCACTGAAATTTTCTCCACACTCAACAATAACTACATCATAGGTGGCGATTTAAATGCAAAGCACCAACAGTGGGGCTGTCATGCCTCAAACCCCAGAGGAAATTCTCTCCTCCAATCACTACCATCTACCAACTCTACTGTCATTGCACCTCCAAATTACACATACTGGCCTAACTCCCGTCGAAAAATGCCAGACATCCTGGATATCTTCGTCACTAAGATTCCAAGAAACCTCCACACTCAAATATTTAATCTCATTGACCCATGCTCAGACCGTTCACCAGTCATGCTTTCACTAAACTGTCTTCCCCAAGCTAAAGCCAACGCCTCAGCTCTATTTAAATTTCCAACTGACTGGGACAAATTCAGTACAATCCTATCGGAAAAAACTTGCCTTAAACTCCGCCTAAAGACTCCCTCTGATATCGATGACGCAGTAAACCTACTCACAACTAATATTCAAACCTCTGTTTGGGACTCAGCCAAACCTGTGCCCTTGCACGTTAAGCCTTCCCCTCATCTCCCCTCCTACATACGAACTCTCATCTCACAAAAACGTCGCGCTTGTGGTATTTGGCAAAGAACTCGATATCCTATCGACAAATCCCTTTACAATGCACTCACCCAAAAGTTGAATCGTCTGCTAGCTAACCTTAAATCGGAGTCTTACGCAAACTATATTTCTTCTCTCACTGGCATGGATAGCTCCCTATGGAAAGCCACTAGGAAACTACTACGAATTCACAATTCTCCCCCTACTCTACGTAATGCTGATGGTAGCTGGGCACTGTCTGAACAATCTCAAGCCAACATATTTGTCAACCACCTATCTAACACATTTCAACCACATCACAATATTATCTCTCCAACCAAAATCCAAGAAGTTGAAAGCTATCTTAACTCTCCTCTTCCAATGTATCCTCCTCCTAGAGCTTTTACCCCTGGGGAAGTTGAATTTAATTTAAAGAAAAACTCACCGAAAAAATCTTCTGGTTTTGACTTAATTTCGACGGAAGTGATCAAACACCTTCCCAGAAAAACCACAGTTTTCCTAACACAAATTTACAATGCTATGCTCCGTTTATCATACTTTCCTATATTATGGAAATATTCTATCATAATACTAATACCAAAACCAAAAAACCCCCTGACTGTCCTTCCTCATATAGGCCTATAAGTCTCCTACCAACTCTCTCCAAACTATTTGAAAAACTTCTTCTCAAACGAATACTGCCAATAGTTGATGAAGCTAAAATACTACCTGACTCTCAATTTGGTTTTCGCAACAGTCACTCAACGATCCATCAGATTCATCGCCTGGTTGACAAAATTTCATTTGCCCTAGAGGAAAAATTATACTGCACTGGTGCTTTTCTTGACGTCTCCCAAGCTTTCGATAGAGTCTGGCACTCAGGCCTCCTATATAAATTAAAACCTATCCTTCCTAGTCACTACTATCTGATCCTCAAATCCTACCTCGAAGATCGGTTCTTCTCCGTACTTGTTGGTTCTTACTTCTCCTCTCCTACTGAAATAAAAACAGGCGTTCCACAAGGCGCAGTAATTGCTCCCCTACTCTTCAATCTCTACATCTCCGACCAGCCTACTTCACCCCATACCTTAGTCGGTGATTATGCTGACGACAAAGCCATACTAGCAACCAGCCCTGATCCTGTTTTAGCCTCCTCCTACATACAAGATCATCTCTTCTCCTTTGAATCGTGGTACAAAACATGGGGAGTAAAAATGAACGAAATCAAGTCCATCCACGGTACCTTTGCACTTCGTCAAGGAGTATGTCCAACACTTTACCTCAACAACCAACCACTTACCCCTGCGCAATGCATACGTTACCTCGGTATCCTTATCGACCGCCGTCTCACTTGGAAACCTCACATAATTAACAAAACCCATACACTAAATGACCGCTTCCGACTCCTTCGTCCACTTCTAACATCAAAGCACATGAAACCTTCCAACAAACTCCTGCTCTACAAACTCCTACTCAGACCCATCTGGACTTATGGGATTCAACTATGGGGCGCTGCCAAAATCTTCAACATCAACCGCATTCAAAGATTCCAATCCAAAACTTTGCGTAGAGTACCATCTAAAAGCACCATTCTATGTCTCTAACCACACCCTCCACACTGATCTCAAAATACCATTTGTCTCTGAACTAGCCAAAACTCATTATAAACGTTTCAATAGCCGCCTAGCTCACTATAAGAATCCGTTTATCTCCGACCTTTCATCTGCTTCTATCCCAGGTAACCCAGTTAAAAGACTTAAAAGACAGTGGTGTCGCGACCTGCTAGCCTAATTTAGTCCTGTTCATGTTGTAGTACCTCCGCTGGGAGGCCTCTATATTCGTGATAATCTGTCATTTATTTATATTTTATTTTATTTTTTACTTTCATCAATTGTTCTTATTGTTCATGTATTGAAACAGATTGAATAAAATATTTAAATTACAAAAAAAAAAAAAAATTATGAACATATATGGATATATATATATATATATAACATATATATTTCTATGTTTTATCGAATCCTAAGAAAGTTGGTAAAATATTCATTAGATACTGAACAACGTTTAAGATCTAAGAGGTTTAAACAATCAAAACATAAAATTCTATGTCCACAAGGAAATAAAGCATGTGTCCTTTCAGCGTCTGTGCATATTATACACTTAGAATCCTGATCGTTTAAGGAAGGAAGGATACTCGGGACTCGAAAATATGGAATATTTTCCAATGCTAACTGCCTATTTCTAGCTTCAAGTTCCATCATAAACACCATATCTGGAACTGTGTCTTCCAGAATTATGAAATCCTCCTCATTATCTGAAAAATAAAATAAAATGTATGAATAAGCAACTACATTTTCTTTGAAACATAATATGAATTATAAATATTTTAAGAATAGGTTAGATGAAACAAATATTGATAAATATATATAAATAGATCATAATTATACTATTTAAGATATATTGGTCCAAAGATTTATAATTTGTATTACAATATAAATAGTATGATGTGGCAGAAGCTTAGAAACATTTGAACCCCCAGTTGGTTATAATTATGGAGATATTAAGATTATTGTTACATGAATTAGACAGGTTATAACATTGATTAGGTAAGGAAATATTTAGGTAATTGGTAATTAAAATGACATGACCCTCGCCATCAACAACATCTGTAGATTTAGTTCCTCATTGGACTCGTTAAGAACTTTTTAATCATAAATTACATAAGAGAAATTAGTATTTAAAAAAAAAATAGTCAATCAATTACGATCTAACCAGAAATATTATTAAAACTTTAATATTAATCATTATTAAATCAATTAAAACTACTAAGTGAATATAGAGTATTTAACAACATTTATGTTAACAGTAATATTTTTAATGTCAATCAATTCATTCAAATTAATAGTAAGTTATTAACAATATTAGTCTTACTATCTAGTCTTGCTCTTGCTGCTTCATCCATCCCTTCAATTGATCTATGAAGTAATTTTAAATAAAACAATTAAATTAATAATGACAAAAAATAAATATTTTTATTTTATTTTCTCACCAAAGTTATCACGAGGCTCTTCCTCTCTTTCGTCTTTATTCAAGTCATCTAAAATCAAACAATAATTACTAGTTAGTACAAAAGTTGAATATTACAATTCTAGAGTTAAATTAATTTTGAATTTACTATAATATATTTAGTATTTACCTATGATGTTGAATTGTTCTTCTTGCAGTGGGTCTTCGCCGCCTTCATTTTCATACAGGTCATTTATTGCCAACACACGCATTTGTTCATCATACGATGCAACGCTGTAAGAACAGCGCAAGAGGAGGTCCATTTCCCCAGTCCCACCATATTGGAATTTCGAAATTTTTTTTTCATTCGATTGTGCTACGTTAGTGCTGTTTGTTCTACTCGGTCCCGCGTTTGTGCTGACTTCCTAGTCCTATGAAATCAAATTTTAAGTATAGCGGGGCTGAAGAAATGTTAGCCCCTCCATATTGGAATTTCGAAAATTTTTTTTTTCATTCGATTGTGCTACGTTAATGCCGTTTGCTCTACTCGGTCCCGAGTTTGTGCTAACCTAAAAAATAATTTATAATTCAAATAAATTAATAATATTCATAGTAAAGATAAAGGTATCTATCACAATAACATTGTACCTATAATAAACGAATCTAACAAAGTTTGTAAGAAATATATAATAATAATAATAATAAAAACACATAATAGTAATTATAAAATAAAAATAATGATAATACCCTTCATATATTATATAAATATTAACAGTTGAAACAATTTAATTATATGTATAGTAACGCTAATAGTATCCATCACAATAACATTGTAGGTATAATAAATGAATTTAACAAACTTTGTAAGAAATATATTATAATAATAAAAAAACATAATAGTTATTTAATAATAAATAATAATTCTAGTTCTTCCATAAAAAAGTAATAGTAAAATATAAAATTAAAATAACGATATCCATGTCCTCCATATATTATTTAAGTATTATATTGTAAATGTACATATTATGCATTACATTTAAATAGTGTAAATAATCATTTCTGCATTAACAACTATTGTGTCTTTACATTTTTGTGGGATACTGTTATAATCATCATATAATTCCCATTTGTTTGACCCTTCTCGAAAACAATATGACCTATAATGACCAATACTATCCACAGTTATATTTGTTGGTTTTAAAAAATGTATGACCCCACGAAGTTTGTATATTTGACGTTTAATTGTGATAAAAGCTGGTATATCTTTTAATTTTATTTGTATTCCTGAAACATATGAATTTTGATCTTGAATTAGCTCAACATCTGGGTTGTCGATGTCAGGAATTTTTGCAAAATCTATGTTGGGCGCGGTCATTATTAAAATGTGTTCTCCGTACCTGTAACGCGTAAATCAAATTACATTTGTAATTACTAATTAGTAATAATAAAAGAGTTATTCTAAAACAAACATGACATATTCTTTATACCTTTTCTATTTAAATTGTTCCTATCAAATTGTCAAATGATGTCTTATAATATTCTGATTTATAAGAAATTATCTTTAAATAGGTACCTACTTATATTATTATGATTTTTTATGAGTGCGAAATGTCTAAGTTTTTACTTATTTATAAACTCCCGAAAGCTTATAGTATCAAAGATTATATGTATAAATATAGTATATATATGGATAAATAAAAGTGAAGTTAAATGTACACAGAACATATCAAAAATAAAACTTAGGTAAATATAATGTTATATTATATATTTATATAAAAACGTTTATAATGGCTATAAAATATAGGTATTCTTTATAAGCAGAAGGAGGTCAACGATATTTTAGTTCTCTAGAATATATTAAGACTTCCTTGAAAATTTATATTTTTTAAATTAATCATCTATAGATAAATAGTGAATACCCATGTATATTAGATATTTTGTCTGCCTACAGGATTAAGTATAATATGTATGCCTAAATTATCATATTATATTTTTGAATATTTGTGAAGAACACAACTTGAATAGAAAACTTAGTAAGTCCAATCATTTTTAAATGGCTGTAGTTTACTATATTATTTTATAAGAAAAAAGATATTCTTACTTGTATGGATTAGTTAAACGACGATTGCATTGGATACATTTGTTTACATTTCCGTCAGCCATGAGCAGCACGTTTAGATTTTGAATATCATTCACATTTACTAGAATTGGCTGCTGGCTAATTTGTTGACGTGGGCAACTGACACAATTCTGGGTGTCCACGCGAGATGGCCAAGTTTCTAATAAATTTCTTGCCATGACTTCAATAGTGGTGTCAACTGTCAGCTTGAATGCAGATCAACTGCTCTGGAAGTTCTTTCAGATTACATATTTTCTTTAATATCATTGACCGTTTTCGGTATGTCTGTACATTAATTCCGTCTTTAATATAATTAATTATAAGTTTAAAAATTATATAATCATTATTGGAATTAACGAACTCAGCATACAATTTACTGTCACAGTAGCTTGTACATAATATATGAATGATAGAATCAAATGCGCATGTATTGGAAGAAATGTAAAATTTACCATGAATCTGGATACTTTTGAGGTTTGAACGGTTTCCATTTTTAAGGATTCCAATTACGGGAGATTTTGTTTTGCTGGAATCATTATAAAACAATATTGTTGGATCTTTTTGTAAATAATTTGACCTCTTTTTATTTTTTTCTGTCTCTCCTCTCCAGTTTTCTTCTGCGTTTAGCTCATTTCTCGCATGATTGAATGACTTGCTCTTATATTGGTGACAAATCCGTTTCTCACCAAAACCTTCTTCTTCCTCAAGTATATTATAAGAACATCCTTCTATTAAGCCGGTCCCACACGACTCGTGTACTCGGTGAATAATCGTCAATCGTGATGCTTTACGAGTCAAGTATGGCAATTATTTTTAATCGCCGAGTCGCTCGGTGTTTCCCATCGGTTGTCGGTAAATGTGACACGAGTCAAAGGAATTATAAATAATCGCGTATCGATAATTCGGTAATCGTGGAGTTTCCCACACGATTCGTAGTCCTCGCTCAGTACTCGGCTAGTACTCAGTACTAGTTTAGTTTGATTAGTTTGTTGGATGTCTGCAACGTGGTAATGTGCAATTAATTTAGTGTACGCATTTGCGGTGACTATATTGCCTTTACTAAATTAATATTTTAATAATTTAATTCATCAGTATACTCATTAGTTATTCATAGTATATTTTTGGTGCGTATTTTATTAAAAATGGAATGGTCAAATGAAAATACAATGATATTTTTAAATCTTTATGAAAAAGAAGGATTAATATGGAATCCTAAAGATCCTTTACACAAAAATAGGAACGCTGTTAGTGATGCTTGGAAGAGGATAAAAGATCAACTAAGTGTAAACTGTTCAATCCAAGATCTCAAAAAAAAAAAAGATTCACTGATGGCATCTTTTCGACCACTACTATCCCATAAAGTGAAGGATAGTATGAGAACTGGTTCTGCGGCAAATAATGTGTTTAAACCTAATTGAATTTTTTACGAACCCATGGCAACATTTTTACACAGTATTTATCAACCAAACGTCACAATTAATACAGAGGTATGTTTATATTTTTATTTTTATGTTAAAGTGATTTATTGTAAATAGTAATTGTTATTAATGCCTGCTTTATTGATGAGTATTATCAGAATAATTAATATAGTTATTACAATTATCGAAAATATAACATGAATTTACCATATAAATAAAACGCACGATATTGCATTAGTACAATTTTAAATCTATATTATATTTTTTTTGTACACACCTAATTTAAATTTAAAGTTATACTATTACTCAATAAGTAAATTATTAAAGTACTTAAGTTTTATATTTTAATTTGATTAAATATTTGATTACAATATAATTGTGTAAAATTATGAAAATATTTAAAAATGCAAACATTTTAATAAGAATTTTACACTAAAAAAAAATAAAATAATAATAACAAACAATTGTAGAAGTTTAACAATATGCTTCTTGCCACTGTACTTTTCCGTTTGTCTTAAAGTACTCAGCAAATGTATCTCGAATCATTTTAGCTTCATCTCCTGATTTTCTTGGTACTTTACGAATTGGCACCATAGACGTAATATCATTTTGTTCATTACGCCACGAACCCAGAATCAATTGATCATCATTTTCAATGTCCAATGTGTCTCTAGGTAAATATTTTGAAGACGATGATCTACTTTTTCGTAAAAAATTATGTAATAAAACACAAGTCATTACTATATTTGAAGCTTTTTGTGGTTCAAGTAACATGGGTTTTCTAAGTATCCGAAATACAGATGCCATAATCCCGAACACGTTTTCCACTACCCTGCGAGCGCGTGAAAGTCGATAGTTAAATATTCTTTGTGTACTTCCTTTATTGAAAACGCCTGCGTAAGGTTTCATAATATGGGGACTTAACTCGAAGGCATCATCTGCGACAAACACGTAAGGTATAAATGTTTCCTTTCCAAGCAGTGGTTTATTAGGTGGAAGATTTAATTGATTTTCGTTCAATTTTTTAAATAACGTTGAATTACGAAAAACCCCGCCATCGCTTATACGTCCTTGGCAACCCACATCAGCATATGTAAAACAATTATCAGCATCCACTAAAGCCATTAGTACCACACTAAAAGTGCCTTTGTAATTTATGTACCTACTCTGAACCACTATTCATAGGAGATTGTAAAACGATATGTTTGACGTCTATGGCCCCAATACAATTTGGAAAATTCCACTTCTCATTGTATTCTTCAGCAATTTTCTGCCAGTCTAGTGGCGATGAAGGTACCTGAAAATAATTTTTAAATTTCATTACATAATTTTAATTTTAGATTCTGAGTGAAACGATGAATTTATTGATTTTACAATGATGTGTGTTTTTTTATTTTATTTTTTATTTTTATTTTTTTTGTGTCTGTGTACACGATAAGTAGTCGAAATAATGCTTCGATTTTCGACTTCAGTATCTTGTTCGATTGGAAAGTGAATATCGTTGGTGCATTGGGGAGGTCAAAATTTAAAATTACCAGTACTTTTCAAAAGCGCCAAGAAAAACAAAAGAAAAATTAAGGAAAAACGGGAATTTTTACGCAAAATCGATTTTTCAGAAAATTGAATTTGGTTTTTGGTGTAACTTTAAAACAATGATTCAATACATGAAATTTTCACTGGTTGTTTATATTTGAATTTTCTATACACGATAACATTTTCAAAATATTTTGATTTATTTTGAACTGTTTAGGGACATTTTCATTTTTCATTTTTTTTTAGTTTTTTTTCTAGAAATATCAATAAAATTGTATTTGTTGGTTAAAAAAACTTGAAAATTTAATAGAAGGCTCCTAGTATATTGTTTCAAAGGCCAGATTAAAAATCGTTAGTTACAGTTTTTTTTTATAAGCATTTAAAGTTGAAAAATTGACAAAATATGGAAAAATCACGAAAATTAGCAAATTATTTTGAGTTAAGAATTCGTAAAATTTTTCTTTTTCATCCTAAGATTATAAAATGTAATACAAGTTTCCTCATACATTTGTCTACCTTTATCAATAAAAAAATCTCTACCGGACAGTCAAATTCAATTTTTATGAGCGTTTGAAATTCAAATTTTTACAACATTACGATTACATTCGATTTCTCATGTAGCGATTTCCTTATTTGGTTGTTATTCATAAACGAATATCTATAGATACATGAAAATTTCACTGAATGTTTATATTAGCATTTCCTATACACCATACAATGTTGAAAATATTTTGACTCTTTTTGAGCTGTCTACGGATATTTTCATTTTTCAATTTTTTTAGTTTTTTTTTTTTCTATGAATATCAATAAAGTTTTATCTGTTGGGCCAAAAAGTGTAAAAATTTAATACAAGGCTCCTGATATATTGTTACAATATCAGTTGAAAAATATTAAAAATACATAGGCACAATTTTTTTTTATAAGCATTTAAACATCGAATTTTAACAGAATTTTTCAAAATCTCGAAAATTATTAATCGTCGTAATTAATAAATTATAAAATGTTCAGTTTTTATAGCTAAGGATTGAAAATTTAAAACAAGATTCCACGTAAGTAGTTAATTCTCTTACCGAAAAATCTAAAAAATATACAATCACAGTTTATTTTTATAGTCATTTTATGTTCAAATTTGGACGAAATTACATATTAAAAAACCTAGTTATTTTGTTATGATTATATAATATTATTCGTGGGTACCTATACTTGAAACTTCTAAAGTGTACTATTATATATCTATGATAGTATCAGGGTTTGTTATTGATGTTGATGTATAACGTGTTATAAGTACCTAATGGATATTGTGATAATGTGATATGATTAATTTGGAATTTATTATAGGTCAATTTTTGTTTTAATACCATAGATATGTATATAATTTGTCTTAAACCTAGACTGACATACCGTCTTCGCTCAGAATCGTTTTTCTTATACAATGATATTGTATCATTGAATTCAAATTTAATAGCATCCATTATACAGTGACCCACTTGTAACCTACTGTACAGCAGAGCGACATCCACTTACCCACATTTTTTTTTATAATAATAATAATAATAATAATAATGTATTAAATAAAAGTGTAATTGTTTTGAGATTAATACTCTTAAAATAATATTAAAAACGGTGGACAGGTGGTAGAAGTTGGTTAAATTTAAATTGAACTCTATATAATAGTTCATTATACACGAAAAATTATTATTAAAATTAGTATTAAAGATTTAGAGAATCTAGGATCTCAAAAAAAGTACGCGATATTTATTAAGGAGTTGAAAATATGAAAATTTAATGTCATCTTATGTTATTTTTGGTTTGATTAGGAATTTATTGATCAAGATGATATATCAAATGTAGCCGAAGAAAACATAGAAGATGATGTTATTTTAACAGAATCAGCCTTACCGTCTCCAGGTTCATCAGTTTTTAAATCCCCAGCGACCAAAGGAATGAAAAGAAAGAACGTAATTGAAGACTGCATGATGGATGCATACAAAATTATGAAAAATGTCGTTGAAAAACCACAAAAAGATGATTGTTCTTTATATGCAGAACTACTGGCTCGAAAACTTAGAACATTTGATGAGTCTACTCGGGAAATACTCATGCACGAGATCGACGAATTAATTTTCCGTACAAAATGTGAAACACGAAACCATACTGTACAATCGCATTTACCTACAATGCAGCTTGGACATCAGTATCCACCATCCTATAATGATTATGCCATACCTCCATATAATCATAACACTTCTTTGTCTCAATTGCATTCAAATATGATACATTCTATTAATAATATGTCTCCTACGGTTTCTTCTTTTTCTCCTCATTCATCAGTGAATTCTCGCATAAGTCAACCTTCTCCAAATCCAAATCCATCATCTAATAGATCTCAAGCTCCAGAAACTTATTTTACCAACACTGAACAAAATGAAAGCGTGGAAGATAATTTGTTTATGTAAAATAATTAATAAGTAGGTACCATAAGTTTTGTTATTAAAAATAAGGATATAAAATATTATTTTAAAAAAATGAATATGAAATATTATTATTATTATTATAAAGCCAGTTTTTATTTAAAAATGTAAAAAGGATAAAATGTTTATTATTTTTTTTTTTTTTTAATTTTTATATTTTATTAAATAGAAGTGAAGTTGATAAAAAATATTTTACATTTATTTGATATTTTAGCTCATGAATACATATATAATCATGTCCAATATTTAATATTATTTTATATAAAATATTACTTTTGTTATTAACAATTTTATGAAGCCAGTATTATTTAAAAATGTAAAAAGGAGATTATGTATCTATATTATTTTTTTTGAACTTTTTATAATGTCTGTGAAGATAGCTCCGTCATAGTTAGCTCCTATACCACTGATAAGAGAATGGTTGATACCAGTTATATTAAGTTGCATTTACTAAATTTATTAGGGGCAACTAAAATTTAATTTAATAAGGAGCCCAAAAGTACAAAACAATTTATAGTAATATACTAATATATAAATATGAACAATATAACATAATCGTTAAAGTGAAGTCTAATAAACAAATAGCAAAATAACTATAAAATAGTAACAACAGATTGCAGTACTATTATTTATAAAAACATTTTAAGAGAAACTAAGGTGCTTGTTAAGGTACGGTTTCCCTGCAGCGTCAGACGCGAGAACAGCATGGCTGGGTCAGGCGCGGCGTCTAGACGCGACCTACGTCCAGACCGGTAGTGACGCTAGACGCCGCGTCCAGACGTTGCAGGGAAACCGTACCTTTATCAATGTACATCATACGGCGAATGGAATTATTTCTTTAATAGTAGGTGTTGTGAAATGGAACATAGGAAAACTAAACCTAGTTAAATGATAATGTAATTTAAAATGAGAAGGAAGAGAGGGAGCATCCACACGTCTCTCAATTAGCTTGTGCACAAATACCAAATTAGCTTAAACTCTTCTATCTGCTAGAGACAAGAATTTGAGTTTATTCATCAATGGCCTATAACCATGGGATGTGCCCAGTCGGCCAGACAAGTAAATACTAGGCTGATTCCAACCCATCCATATTTTTCTATTGATATTTTTATAATATCTATATAACTATGGCTATAGGTCAGATTAAAATAAATATCAAAACAACATTGAAATACACAAAAAGCATGTTCATCTGGTATTTGCAGGATTTTAATTTTTGTTTTTTAAGGATTTAAATATTATATTTAAATAGTCTTCAATTTAATGTAGGTACGTACAAATATTTGTTGTGATATTGAATCTACTATTTTTCTTGTTTCATGAAAAAAATCAAATATGTTAATATATACCAAAAATAGTATAGGTAGATATTTTAGAGTTGTGATTTTGGTCTAACAATAGTCACTTATATCTAAATTATTCTATTGGTAGTCAGTGCATACAGTATTTACACAGTTCCTAGAAAAATTAGATACTTTGTAATTTGTTTAGTTACTTAACTTAAGATGTATGCAGAATTTGCAAAATAAATGACGCTGAAGAACAAAAATACCAATATTATAAATTAATTAGATTGTGTAGTCAATATCACTGCATGATGTTTTTCATTATTTGAAAATATTATTTGTAGTTACATATTTTAACTTATGCATAGGTACCACGTAAATAATAGTTGCTTAAAATTTAGAAAATCAATCTTTAATTTCCTCAACAAACCACAGTATCCAGAGATAAGCCATTTGTTATACCTCCTTATTTAAATCATTATTTTGGAAGGCCCAATTTTTTTATAATTGTATGATTATAATTAAACTGTAATCATTTTTTTTAAATAACACAAAATAACAATAAAATATATAATAAATTAAATACAATTGTATGTACTTATGTGTATTTGCAGACAAATTACCTGAAGATAGAATTATCACAACAAAAGCTCCCAATTATTCAAATAATAAGTACATAATGTTGTTAAAATAATTATTTGTTTAATTTTATGTTGTTTTACAATTTTATTGATGTATTATATTTTATTGTAAAAATTACATACCTACATAAAAAAAATAATTTTAAAATCATCTTTATACCACATATGTAACTTACAAATACATTTATAATAAAAATATAATTGTAAATAAATTAAAATGTACAAATATTTACATTAATTTTGTTTACTTAAAAAACCAAAGCATGTTATAATATAAATCATTTTTATTTATTAATGCTTCATAAGTAACATTGTGATTCAATGTTCAATGGGTTTATAACTATGTTTAAAATATTTATCATTTAACATTTAATAACACAATGTTAAATACATATAAGTGCCCCTTTCATAACTTATTTAACTTATTTTTGTGGTATCTACATAAACCTTCCTAAACATATTCACCCCCCCCCCCCCAGCCATAACTTACGTACACTACTGTTTAAAATTGTTTAGGTACCTACATCATTATTTGCACATATTTTTGATATATTTAAAATTATACCTTAACACTACCTATATGATATATTGTGATGCACAATTTCAATTACTTATTTGTGCCAACAATATATTATTAATGCAAATTTCCAAATCCACCCATGAGGTATTGCATTTAGATTCGTTTCTTTTAAGATTTTTAAAGCGGTAAAAAGATCCCCTGTAGGCCTAAAAACCCGCATTTCTTTTTTTTTACAGCTAAACTATATTACACACACATAATATAAATGCATAGTAAGCATTTTATATACAAACATAACTGTTTACAATTTCATTTTTAATTACTACAACTATAGTCTAATAGTTTTCCATGACAAACTCATTTTATGAATAAACCATAATACCAAATTATTATTAGCTATTATACTGCTCATAGAGTTCATCATAGACATATTCTTCTGAAAATAAAATTGAATATGAATGCCTTACATTTCCTCAAAATTAAATGAGTGGAATTATTGTAAGCGCTTGAATGAACTCTTTCATATAAGTGGCTCAAAGTTGGACAAATCAATTTTTAATTAGTCTTACCAACAAAAATAGTTTGAACTTTAAATACCTTATAAGTTAATTAAAAAAATAATTACTGTGAAAATGTAAAATTGATATGAGATAATATAGATAATTTTACTGATTTTTTTTCAAATTTAAAGTTTTGTCCAACTTTAGTCATTTTCTATTTAAAATAAAAATAGTTTTAACAATTAATAACATTGTTATTTCCTCAAAACTTATTGAGTGGAATTTAAAATCATGAGTTATCACTAAAACATAATTTTTTGAATAAATCTTGATGCTCATATTTCCTCAATACTAATTGAGTGGAATTTAAAAATCAAAGAGTCATCGCTTTAAATGTGATAGCTAATAGATTAAACACCAAACTAATGTAAAAAACATATTAATGTTATAACACAGACATTAATTATATTTATAAGAATTTATTTTAGATAGTAGGACATAGTCCACAAACCCAATCTGGGTTTTCAAATTCTGTTTGTTCCATTGCTGGTAAACATGAGATATGCAGCCATCTAGTACAAGACCCACACTGTACCATTGTACTATCCATTTCACAATTATAATTTTGTTTAAAACTACCCTCGTCTTTTCCACAAATTAAGCAAATGTTCTTCATACACTTTGAACTTGATAGTACCAAATCCTGTAAGTTTAAACGATAACTGTTTGGATTAAAATCATTAATTATTCTTTTATTATTCATTAATTGATTTGCAAAGTACAACATAAATACACCACAGTTAAACCCATCGTCTTGATATGGTATTTGGACAAACATATCTTTCCATTTTTTGATATCACCTACGTTTTGCTTTGGTTTCCATGTTTTAGGCACACCACATATGACATTAAGAACTCTGTCCTTCCAGTAATTTCTCTTCTCAGTATTTTTATGCACACTTTCTATAGAATTTAAATAACTTACTGTTTTTTTTTATAAAATCTACATAGATCAAAGTCCAATGGTCTTTTTCCAGTAAAGGTATTAATAACCTCGATGAATCAATCCATTCTTGTCTGCTAGCTGTAGAATCTTCAACACTTCTACCAAGATTGAACATATAGTAAGATTGATCTGGGCTCACACAGCCTAACTGCTGTCTTTTTTTAGTTATCCAAGACCTTGAATTTCTCTCCAAAAATATCTGTAACAAACACCATATTTCTTTATTCTGTAACCAAAGCATACTAGTATCGCCTTTAGTGTTTAAATTCAAAAAATCTAAAGAAGATATTTCTATCTCTTCGTTTTCAAAAGAAATTTGCGATACCACATATTTCTCAACTCCACGATAAGACTTCATGTAATACATTGGACCTTTCACCAATTTGTTCGTACGGTATAAGTTATAATTTCCTGTTGGAGACTTATCGGTGGACGATTCCCATACAACTGCGTGCCCATAAGTGTCTGATAGAATTTGGGTAGTCTAAGCCACAGGTGAAGCATTATCAACAGTTTTATTTATATTCTCAATGACTCTTGGACTTGTACTATTTTCTCTTGTTAATAGACAACCGTGATCACTGACGTCACTGAGGTTATCAAATAATTGCTCACCTTTATCCAAACTGCGTACAATTGGTTGATCTGTTTGACTGCAAACAGTGAGATGATCATTATTAAACTCATCTCCTTTTGAATGTAATACAACACCCTGTTGTAGTGTTTTATCTTGGCTCTGTATATTTAATGACAAACAATTTTGTTGGTTTTCACCATAACTTTTGCCTAAAATGTTATTATTGTTTCTCAAGAATGCTGGACGTTTTCCTTTCTTCCTCCATGTTTCTGGAGTATTTAAATGCAGGTTGTCCTCGTCACAATCAGCTTTTTTTTTTATGGCACATATACGTTTAGGTATTTGTAATTCAACCTGTCTAAAGCATTGAGCTTCATATTGGGTTATATTTTCTATAAACCTACTACATTTCATTCTTCTTGTGCCTTGTAAAATATGATTTTTCATTAAATTAAACCAACTTTCTACTGATGCATTACTCTGGCGTTCTTCCAGATGAACAAGAGTAGTCATAACTTTTGTCCACAGAGGCATGTATGGCACATTTTCAATAAGGAAATGTAACAAGTACTCTTCTGAATACATACTATTAACATCTAGGTGATTATTATCCTGTGATGTAATATTTACCATTTTTCTCACACTGTCGAATATTTGTTTAAAATCATGATAAAATGCAGATTTTTTTCGTTCGGCATAATACAAGGTATCAGTGGTTTTACCACAAGAGTAATTTTTATCGTCATCAAACATTTCAATTTCATACTCAACTATTCCATTGTTTGTTTTTAGGTACGATTTCATTTCCATACTTGCTGCTTTACACATTTCCGTTGACTTGTCTGACAAGATCATAGTCGACAGCAACTTAAACCAATGTTTGATTTCTTCATAATTGTTCGTTTCAAACACTAACCCAACACATCTGGCTATATAAAATGCTGTTTTTTCATCATCTGGATAATAGTGTTTAACATGGTTCAGAATATTTTTAACATAATGGTTTGTACAAGAAGTAATAACTACTGTGCTATAAGACAATGTTTCTCTTCCAGTTATTATTCGATGGCACATATCCAGGTATTCAAATATTGTTTCTTTACCATTCCATGCTTTAGAAATACCATGCATAAAAGCCCAACTGAAATCAGTTACAACATTTTTGAAATGCGGCCAGATACTTGGATCTTTTACAATTACTAGATCTTTGAAACATTTCAAACATTTTGTAACAGTTTCTCTATCATGTGTTGCACTGACCATATCAGTTATTGGGCATACGGTTTCAATTTCACCTATACGCACTACACAAGCATAATAATAAATAGTTTGTTTTGTTGAGCTCTGAGGGGGCCTAACAACTGATCCTGTTGAATCCACATGAATAGTTGTTAACACACCTTGTTTAAATAAATTTTGAACCATTGCCAACTGCTGTTGGCTTGCCCATGTTACATTGAATGGTTCTTCTATACTTTCGGGAACTTTCATATTCAACCATGGATGTTCTTTGGCCATTAAGACTACATCAAAGTGATCATTTCGGTTGAAATCCCCTTTAAACTGTTGTTCACTATTCAGTTTCCTTAACATCGAAGGAGATTTAATTGTTTGCAAATTTCCACATTCCATTAATTTAATAGGTGAAACTGATAATACACACTCCTGTCTATACTTAAAAGCACTTTTCGCTTTAATTTTTTCTGCAATAATTTTTCGTTCAACTCCCCTAATTTGAGTAGTGTATCGAGCATCTGGTTTATGATTAAAGTTTATACTTGTACTGTAAACTTCAACAACTGCTTCTTCACCAGTAGGTAAAATGTTAAGTTTGAACCTTTTACAGCCATCATGTTTACAATACATCTTTAGCTTCATTGATTTTTCAGTCTTAATGTATTCCAGTTTTTTAATATACAAGTGTTATTCACTTCTTGAAGATGTTTCCTGATAACACCAGGATACCTGAAATATAACAATAAAACATTAGTATAGTTTCTGAGTAAAGGCTAATAATTGTACATTACATTACACTAAAATAAAAATCAATTATTTTTTAGTTTACTATTGATAAATTATATTTATATATCTATTTAAATTATGTACAATTTTCCAAAGGTGGGCATTAACTATATAAAAAGTTAAAGTTAAGTTAAAACGTCAACTAGGCACACGTGTTTAACTTGGGGCAAAAATATTATCTTTTGGTTTTACCTTCATAACTCAATTAATTAATGTGATGCAAATATTCTGTTGTTATCTTAACAATATTTAAAATCACTTTGGTAGTGATGCAGCATCAAATATGATACGTAAGTATTAATTTTTATTAATTCATCTTATGTTTAGTACCTATAGTTTTTAAAAAGTCCGAAAACTTACACTAATACTCATTGAATGAGACGTTTTATATAAAAAATATGTTCAGACACGTGTTAAATTTACTACTCCATATTATAAATTATTATAATCGTGCACACATTTCTGTACATTGCGATTTACTTATTTAGTCCAACTTGGGCCACTATTATTCATCCATGGTCAAAGTTATAATTAGGATAAATTTAAACAAGTCCATTCTATCTAAACAAGACTAAACTTTATACAATTTAGTCTAAATAGTACCTACAGTTATATTTTTAATTTTGTACAGATGGGTGAATGTCTGAGAAAAATTAGTGAAAATGTTAAGAACAAGAATGTAATTATTATGTTTATATGTTAATATGTTAATATATACTCACTAGGTACAAAGTATATTTGTTAAATTCAGAACATTGTCTAGAATTTTCAAAAATTTAGAATAGTGCCCCAAGTTGGTTTAAGTGAATTATAAAATAAGAAAAACATGAATGCCCCATGTTGTCAATATTCGGTACAACATGGGGCAAGCAGAAAAAAAATAAAAAAAATAGAAGGAATAATTGTTATTCTTCAAATGCAACAAAAATGAATAATTCAAACTTTAACTAAAAAAAAATGATATATTGAAAATACCTCTAGATTAATTAATCTTAAGTTATTTACAATAGAATTTCAAAACTGGCCCAAGTTAGTTAACTAGTTATTTAATTTTCTTATTAACTTATGAACTTAACTAGTTTAATTCAAAGTTAATTAACTTTACTTTGCTCAGTTTATTTAAAAATAATCCATCAAGTTATAATATTTTTAATTTTTGTTGTTAAGGTGTTATACTTGAAATATTAATACTAAAATAAAAATAATCCAATACTTTAATATTATACAAACATTTCTGTTATTTTTTTGATAAAAGAATCGCGTTAATAGATATATTTAATTAGATTAGATAGGCAAATAGTATATGGATTTAAATTTCTATTTGATAAAACAAATTTATATTTATTAAATTATTAATAAGGGTGTGTTGGTATAATTTAATATTTAATAAACATGATGCGTACCAATTCTCGTTAATAAATAATGAGCTCGTTGGCCACGCTATATAATAATTTTACCGGTGATGGTGACTCTTGTTGGGTCACTGTGAGGTATTCAGAGAGGTACTAATAATAATAACAACGCTAATAAATGGTAGAGAGGAAATAATAATATTTTGCAAGGAATACAATAATCTTTACCTTACATATAATGGTGTTAGTAACTTAACAATAATAGTACATAATAAACTAGTAGCAAAGGACAATATAATAATAGTTGCAATGACAATAAAATGGCGTATAGCCGACTCACGACAACCGTATGTGTGATGACCTGGCACTGGCTTCAAAGTGGTTGTTGAGATGTCGTTGAAGATGAAAAAATACCCTCCATGAATTGGTAATGACGATGATGGCGAAGGTGATGACAGAACATTGGCGTACGTATAGAATAATAATATAACTTCACTCATAGGCGTAAAAGCGCGAGCACAAGACTTGTATATACATGTCACTCATATGCGTATAAGGCGCGAGCACAAGACTTGTGTTATAATAAGAAGACGTGCCAATACCTTGTCGTGGTATATAGACACATATATTAGATATACCACGGATCTATCCCATATGAGACCGTCACGACGATATGCGACAATGTGGCTGTCCGTGCGACGACTGGTGGCCGTTGCGACCGTCTCGATACGATCTACATTTGTTGCGTTATGTAACGCTGCCGTGCATATGACTTTACGCAACATACTCCCCCAATTGAAAGGTTAGATGACTTTCAATTATTTTAGTCTTCCTCTTTATACTTTGAAGTTTGAACATCTCCCTTTTCCCGGCCCATCCAACACACATACCGGCTACCTTGCCGTAATAATTATACAATGCAAATTCACGAAAAACAATATAAAATAACAATAAATAATTCACCCACGTAAACAGGAAAGTAATGGGAACATAGGTAATCATTTATCAGGAGGGAGGATGGCTAGTTTGACTATTGGTCGTATTAAGGTTCCATGTTCAGTACGCACCGTGGCTACCCGGACCACGCCATCTGCGCCCGGATGAACTTGTTGTATTCGACCCAGTTTCCAGTGTATAGGTGGTTGATTCGGCATGTTTATCAATACTAAATCGTCAACCTTGACGTTTGGTTGATTGTCAACCCATTTTGTGCGTCGTTGCAACGATGATAAATACTCTGTTGACCATCTTTTCCAGAGTGACTGATACATTTGTCGTAGAAGTTCCCAACGAGTGAGGCGGTTTTGAGGTATGTCGATTACGTCCTTTTCTGGTATTTCAACAATTGGATGACCAATAAGAAAATGTCCTGGGGTTAGCGCACGATAATCATTAGGATCAGCAGACAATGTAGTTATCGGTCAAGAATTGAGTAGAGCTTCCATCCGACTTGTTAATGTGACCATTTCTTCAAACGTTAACCGTTGAGTACCCATAACTCTTTTTAAATGATATTTTGTGGACTTAACGGCAGCCTCCCACAGGCCACCAAAATGTGGGGCTGCAGGAGGGTTAAAATGCCACTTACATGATATTGCAGTTGTATATGTTGTTTTTGCGGTGGAATCTATCATCATGTGACGTAATTGTTGGTCTGCTCCTTTAAAGTTCGTTCCACAGTCAGTGCAAATGTCGGATGGGGTACCACGTCGAGCGACAAAGCGTTGTAAAGCAGCCAAAAACGTACTTGTTGAAAGGTCTGAAACCACTTCAATGTGTACAGCTTTGATGGTCATACACACGAAGATAGCAAGGTAACATTTTATTGATCGTGAGTTCTTACGACGGGTTTCGGCAATGATAAGTGGTCCATCAAAGTCGATACCAACGTGCAAAAATGGTCGGCATAATGTTACTCGGCTGGATGGGAGGTCGGCCATCATCGGATGAATACTCGACGCCCTATGGCGAGCACACACGACGCATTTGAATACAACGTAACGTATGGCAGATCGACTGGAGATTATCCAATAACAACTTGATATTAGTGACGACGTTAATTGAGGTCCAGCGTGGAAATGCTTCAAGTGGAAATGACGAATAATGAGTGTAGTCAACGTACTTGATTTTGGCAACAATATTGGGTTTTTAGTTTCTGCTGATACAAGTGCATTTCGGAGTCGTCCACCTACCCGTATAATGTTGTTTTTATCAATGAACGCCGCAAGTTGGGCAATTGATCGATTAACTATCTTTGTAGTAGGTACTTGTAGGGCCCTCAACAAACTTACAAAGTGTAATGATTGTGTCATACGAACAATCGGTAACATCGCATTTGAAATTTCTTCGTCAGAGATAGGGTCATGTATATATTTGGGGGCGACATATGAAACACGTTTCGCGCGTGTATGACTTATAAACCGATACATGATGGCTGTGACTCGTTGCATACGTTTTAGTGACGAAAACCGTGTGTACTATTCAACTTCCTTTTCCGGCACCATCACTAAACACGCGCTTGTTGAATCCGAATAATCTGGCAGATGTGATGGTTGAATTGGTTTGAACGATGTAATTGGCCATTCAGATTCAGGTAATTTTAAAAACAGAGGCCCCTGCCAATATAAATGTTGGCTTGAAATTTGAGATGGAAATAGTCCATCTAGTCCTCTAGATACGCAATCCGCCGGGTTCAACTCAGAAGCAACATGGCGCCAGTGACAATTTGGTATAAGTTCGGCGATTTTTGCTAATCGATTTGTAACAAATATTTTAAAGGTTGAATGGGGTGACGTGAGCCATGATAACACTATGGTTGAGTCTGTCCAGGCTAGCGTTGCCGAGATGACTATATTACCCTGGAATGTATTTGTTAGTCGATGTACCACTTGTGCTAATAATAATGCACCGCACAACTCCAAGCGTGGTATGGTCAACGTGCTTTTGGTGGTGCTAGTCTTGGAAGGTGAAACCTTTGATTTGGCAGTCACAAAATGTATAAGTATACGCCCATCCTGGTGAATGGTGCGCAAATAAACCACGGCGGCATAACCTTTCTCCGAGGCATCTGAAAAACCAATAAGTTGCACACTAGTGAGCTTCTCGGTGGGAATATAGCGACAAATTTTTACACTCGAGACCAAATGCAATTCTGACGCGTATTGTTTCCATAGGTCCATTAAGTTTGACGGTAATCGCTCGTCCCATTGGAGACCCGCGTGCCAAAGTAATTGCATGAAGCATTTGGCCCAAAATATAATGGGTGCAAGAGCACCAAGAGGATCATATAGTTTGGCGATTGTTGACAACACTGATCTTTTGGTATGACTGTTAGATACTATGGAGGACGTATGATAAGTAAATGTGTCGGCAGTTGGATTCCAATGTAGTCCAAGTATTCTTACTCCTGCATCGTCTTTAGGATCAAAAGTAATTCTTTACAGTTTGACGACCATTTTTTTAACTCAAAACCACCTCGGCCGAGAAGTTCAGTGATTTCTTCTTGTAGTTCAAGTAAATCTATAACACTATTTCGGCCAGTCAGAATATCGCCAACGTATGTTTGTGTTGACAGAACATTAACGGTTGTCGGGTAACGATGTCCATCGTTTTGTTCTAATTCGTGCAACACTCGAATCGCTTGGAACGGGGACGACGTAAGTCCATATGTAATCGTCGTAAGCTCATAGTCACGTAGAGGTTCTAGTGGTGTTGCACGCCAAAATATATGCTGGTATTGACAATCTTCTGTATGAATTTTGATTTGGCGGTACATTTTACAAATGTCCGCTGTGAATATGTATTGGTTGAAACGAGAACGGTGTAACAAATCAGTGATATCTGTCTGTAGTTTAGGGCCAACATGAAGCAAATTGTTCAACGACTTTCCTGAAGACGACTTGGCAGAAGCGTCGAATACAACTCGAAGTTTAATTTTTGGTCCATGTCGTTTCACCACTGCGTGGTGAGGAACATAATATTTCCCTGGTTTTGAAGCAATTCTCATATGACCAAGTTTTTCGTATTCGAGCATGAATAGGCGATAGTGATCATATACTAGCGGGTCTTTCAACAATTTAAGCTCCAAATTATAGAACCGCGATATCGCCATGTCACGAGAATCGCCAAGACAAGATGGATCGATACTGAATGGTAATGCTAATGAAAACCTACCTGTACTATCTCGAGTTGTGGTACGAATAAAATGGTCTTCACACTGTTGGTCGGTCGTGAAAGCCTTATTTGTTGGTAATGGTTCTTCGATGGCCCAAAACTGCTGGATTAAATGGTCTATCGAAGGCTCTGGTGTCAACAATAAGGAGACCGGCGGTGTACGTGAGTCCGCAGAGGATTGACCCACTATTATCTACCCTAAACGCGTTTCGAATGCTGATGGACAATTTGACGTATGTAATACTTGACACGAGTGTCCTAGTATATATGGGTAGATATCTGCGCCTAGCAAGAAATCGATCTGACCTGGTACGTCAAAATGAGGATTGGCAAGGGTTAAATGTGAGTAGGTGGTACGAATTGTACCTGGTAATTGTACGTTCGGCATCGGTCCAGTAATCTTGGACAAAATGACAGGTTCACAATAAATTTTTGGTGATGTCGAGTGACGTGGTAGTAAAGTGGAATTAGTTGAGCCCTTTGTCGTAGATACTGATGTTTGTGACAAACCAGTTACCGCGGTATTACAATGCCTACGTTTAATTCCCAACCTTGACACGCCTGCAGTAGTAATAACGGATATCTGTGACCCAGTGTCAATAAGCACACGAACGGAAGACAATTGCCCACAGTTATTACTTATACGTATAACAGCGGTACCCAGTACTACGTTGGTTTTCGAACTAGACGTTCCCACAAACGGCACACCTTCGGTCGTATTAGACACGGTTGGTACGGATGTAGCTGTGGGCGTGGGTGTTGATTGATTAACTTTGGTGCTTTTATTCGTAGGACAGGAATTTTTTCGTGCTTGTGCGGTATCCAGGTGTAATAAAGAATGGTGTTTTAGTGCACAATGACGGCAGGTATATGTCGATTCGCAGTCAGACGTTTTGTGGGACGTACTTAAGCAGTTCGTGCATAACCTGTTTGATTTCACAAGTCGAAAACGTTTTCTGCTGGATAAACTTTGGACACTGATACGCTGCATGTTTGCCTTTACATATCCCACATAATACTGTTGGAGAAGTCGACGATGTAGTTAATGAGACTTTAGATTTAAAATTATTTTTGTACCCATCATTAGGTCTTGATGCTGAACTTAATTTTGTAACATTTGGCACCGAATTCGTACGAAATCAGCCAACATGTCGAAAGTAGGTACTTCAGCGGCGTGATATTCAAATTCAAATGATTGACGAGTTACAGGATCCAATATACGAGCCGCAAAATAAAATAAAAAGAAACCAGGAAAATCATCGACTTCGAGTGCATTTATCGCTACTATATTTTCCTGGAATGTAGTTAGAAAATTGTTTAACTCCACGAGAGACTAGGTTTTTATAGGAGAAACTCGAAAAAGTGTATCCATATGTGCACCTAACAGAACACGTTTATTGTCAAAGCGATCATTCAAATTTTTCATACAATTGGATAATTGGCTTCAATCAATGGAACCGATTTTACCGTAGCAGCCGCCGAACCTGATACGGCGGACAATAAATGGTGGAATTTTTGAATCGGTGGTACTTGATCATTGTCGTGCACTAGAGACACGAATGTGTCACGGAAGGCTCGCCAATGTAGAATATTTCCGTCGAACGACGGCAATTCTATTCTTGGTAGTTGAATATTTCGTGTGGTAGGTGGTGAAACTGGATTCTGCTTAGTTAAACCAATTTCATTGCATATAGATGTTATGGTATAATATTGTTCTAATGCGAGTTTTCCTATCGGGTGGTGTGTTGTAATGAATTCACTATCGCGGTCGAGTTCGATAAACCCGTCTAAAATCGAATCTTGATAGAGACGGACGTCGGTAATTAACATTTCAAGATCATCCAGTCTCGGTTGCAGTATCGCGATATCGGACTGTTCACTTTTTGTGCTATTAACAACACCCATTAAAATCGAAATTTGCTCCACGGCTTGGTCTCGTTTATAAATATTTCGTTTTAGTAATCGCTCCCGATCTCCTGCGGTCAGCGACATAATGACGCTTCAACTTTAAGTTATTTACTTGAAAATCCAAGATTGAAATTTGAAGCTTACGTAAATATATCAATATGTATTAAATAATGATTAATGATTTGCATACATCAGTCGGAACGTAATAAGAAATAACACTTATTTTTTTTAGATGTCCCTTTTTCAGACTAATGACCGTTACCTGGACCTTAACTTAGCTATCGTAATTGACGTCGTTAACACTTGTTGCCAATACGCGACTAATTGGACGAAGACCGGTAGCGATTACGGAACAGGTAAAATCTGTACACACGCGTGATGACCGAAGAGTTACCGTTGAACAGTCCTAAGTCCAAAGATTAGACGCGACGACGGCGACGAAGACGCCCAACAGTATTTATCGTAAAAGCAAAATAAACGTGAATTCAAGGTTGACTGGTATATTTCGTTGTGCTATGATAAACTTGTTACACTCAGGAATCGATGCAGAATTGAACATTGTACGAAGTGACCAAATGTAAAGTTGAGATATAATCGAAGCCCAGAATATCGCAGATGGTGGATGCGGAATATTGACAGGAGTATACAGAGTGAGTGAAGCATTAACAAAATAAAAAACCTAACTTCTCATGGTTTTTTTACTGAATAAAAGGTACAGCACAAATACCTCACAAGTAATTATACCCCCATAAGGATCACCATCCGGTTCGAAGGACCAAATGATGCTTACCAATTCTCGTTAATAAATAATAAGCTCGTTGGCCACGCTATATAATAAATTTACCGGTGATGGTGACTCTTGTTGGGTCACTGTGAGGTATTCAGAGAGGTACTAATAATAATAACAACGCTAATAAATGGTAGAGAGGAAATAATAATATTTTGCAAGGAATACAATAATCTTTACCTTACATATAATGGTGTTAGTAACTTAACAATAATAGTACATAATAAACTAGTAGCAAAGGACAATATAATAATAGTTGCAATGACAATAAAATGGCGTATAGCCGACTCACGACAACCGTATGTGTGATGACCTGGCACTGGCTTCAAAGTGGTTGTTGAGATGTCGTTGAAGATGAAAAAATACCCTCCATGAATTGGTAATGACGATGATGGCGAAGGTGATGACAGAACATTGGCGTACGTATAGAATAATAATATAACTTCACTCATAGGCGCAAAAGCGCGAGCACAAGACTTGTATATACATGTCACTCATATGCGTATAAGGCGCGAGCACAAGACTTGTGTTATAATAAGAAGACGTGTCAATACCTTGTCGTGGTATATAGACACATATATTAGATATACCACGGATCTATCCCATATGAGACCGTCACGACGATATGCGACAATGTGGCTGTCCGTGCGACGACTGGTGGCCGTTGCGACCGTCTCGATACGATCTACATTTGTTGCGTTATGTAACGCTGCCGTGCATATGACTTTACGCAACAAAACATGTAAGGTAAAATAGGTATTTACACTGTACATTACATCAAAAGTTCAATAAAATTGTTTATTATAATTTTGGAAATTAGAAATAAAGCTGTCACTCTTTATGCGATCAACATACTAGGTAATTAAAGAATGTAGATTAACTTTTTTTAAACTGAGTTAAGTTAATATTTTTTTCCATATTAACTTTTATCTTATTGAGTTAAATTAATAATTTATTAACTGTTAACTTTTAACTTATCGATATTGTGTCCTCTTAACTTAACTTGAGTTAATTATTTTCATTAACTTGCCCCCCTTTGCAATTTTCATGATTGTCTTCTCTAATATAATCTCTCTAATAATTATAAGTAATTCACAAGGCTGGGCAAGTTAATGATTTTTTTTAACTCAGTTAAGTTAAGTTAATATGCTCCAATAACAAAAAGTTAAAAGTTAATTTAACTATAGGTTAACTCAGTTAAGTTAAAAGTTAATACACACCTTTTGTTAACTTTTTATTAAGTTAAAAAAAAGTTAATTTTTTTATACCACGCTAGAGTACTTAATTTTTTTTCAACCCAAACTATTAACTAAATTATATTATACTATAGTGTTTATACTTTATACAGTATTTCCATATTAGTTAGATTCGATTAATATACATTTTTTACTTTAAACAATTCACAGTAAAACATTTTTGACATGAAAACGAAATAGACTGAAATAGTGAAATATAATAAAATTAAAAACAAAATAAATTAACTTAACTTATTTCTTGAAATAAAAAATTAACTCGTTAATTTCACGTTAATTAAAAAAGAAATTTAGTAAGTTAACAGTTAAGTTAATGAAAAGCCAAAAGTAACTAGTTAAGTTAAAAAGTTTATATAAAATTAACTTTTTAACTTAACTTTAACTTTTTAACTCGTTAATGCCCAGCCTTGGTAATTCATGCAAACAAGAAATTTCAGTTTATACTGTCAAAATAATTTGGTGTTTGATAAATGGTTTATGATTATACCTTTTTAATAATATTTTATGAAGGTATACTATGAATATTTAAGTGGACGTTACACCGAACATTTGTTGTCTCCATCTTACAAGTGCCTAACATCTGTTAGTTTAAAAATTAGAGTAAATTGATGTCTTGTAAAATTTAAAGGTAAGATTATTAGGTACCTAGGACATTTCATAGACTTTTTGTTGTTTTTTAAATTTTAAATCGAGTTATGAGTATTTTAAAATTGTATATTGTTTGTACATCTTCAAATAATTATACTCGCTTTAAAATTAAAATATAATAAAAACCCTATGAGACGCCCTAAATCAGGGGTCTCCAAACTATGTGGCCTGCATAGGTAAATATGAATAAAAAAAATTATTTTGAAAAATGTATTTATATTATATTATATTTATATTTATTTTTATTTAAGTATATTGTAAAGTAATAAATATTTTATAAAAAAATGTTAAGTAAACATATTTATACACCTATATTTTCATAAAATTAAAAATGATATGTGTTAATTAACTTTTGGCCCGCTAAGAGCATTTGATTTTTTTGTGGCCCTTGAATAAAAAAGTTTGGAGACCCCTGCCCTAGATGATAATATTACCTTTAAATTTTATAAGAGGTCAATTCAATCTAGTTTTTTAACAGAGCTAAACGTAATCTGTTGACCGTAAAATTTGGTATGTTAGGCACTTGTAAGATGGAGACAATAAATGTGTCGGTGTAACAACCTTTTCATTCTAGCACCGAAATTTATATTGATCATTAACATATATTATTTAGCATTATGTTGTTGTTATTACTTGTAGTACACAATTCGCTTATTTTTATTTATATTAGTATTGTTGTTCTTTTAGTAGGTATTTAAGAATAATATTTTGTAAGTCATTTAATTGTGTTCCTCATCATATTTAGATTATTTTTTATTATTAATATTTTTTTTTAAGATTTTTTATTATTTGTTAAATTTATGTTGTTAGTTATTAGAATATTTATTACTAGTATATTAGAGGTCATAACTTTTATTAAATAAAACTATATAAGCCAACAATATCTATATAAATTATTTTTGTGATGATTTAATTTAACTATTGTTAATAAAATGTTCAACTTTTTAAGACAAATTAATAGAATAATAAATCAAACAAATGAAATATAATGTAAGTAGTTATAAATTAACAATATAAGTATATTAAGCAAATTTGAAGTAAGTTTATGTATACCTTTTTGTATTTAGTTTTCCATCTTCAAATATATGATTCCATTTATCTTTTGGAATTAGAAAGTCTCCTTCTTTGAAGTTACATTCATAATATTCTCCTTTAATGTTTAGAGGAGACACATTCTTAGAACCTCGTGGTAAAAGCTCCCCAGGGCTTTTATTAAAATGTCTATCATTTAAACGTTTTAACGGACTCTTTATCGGACTAATAAATTTGTCTCTCGTTTTACCAGTGTTTCTGAGTAAATCAATTGAACTATTACATTCAAACAATGAAGTTCCAGTTATATTATCATGGAATAACTTTCTTCTAGGAGATCCTGCAACATTTCTTTGAGTAGGAGTCACAAACACAAAATTTGACTCTTTAGGACTTTGTTCCAACAATACAGTATCATTAGAAGTGTCCAACATATTCTCTACACTGGACGAATAGATAGATGCAACTTCCATAATATCCTCATTTCTCTGTATCAACCTTAAATTGTATAAAGTTTCATCAACAACAGATAACTGTTCTGCACTGGAACCACACATTACCTTTTTCTTAGGAGTACTTTCATCTGTAATTAAATTTTCCACCTGTGATATTTTTCCTTTAATATCGCTATTGCAATTGTGTGTTAATAGTTGATCATTAACACATTCCACGATATCAATAACTTCATTTCGTTTTGTAGGAGTGATAAATTCATCAACAATCGAATCCTCGAGATTTGGTTTCAACAATAAAGATCCATGATCAGTAATCTCCTTTACTGTTATACTTGTCTCCATAAACCTAGAACTTGACAAAAAATCATCACCAACAGACACCTGCCCAATATTTTCATATAACATTAAATCCTCAATCGGTGTTTTTACCTTTTTACTATCCAGTTTAAAAATATGACGCAATGTTAAAGTTACTTTATTATAATTTTTTAATGCTTCTACTTTCCATTTAGTAGCATTCCATTTTATTCCCAACCTCTTGCAAATTTCAATTACAATTTCAGAGTCAACGCGCTTCACTTCAAATTGTAGCTCATTCAGTACTGTCCTCACTTTGTTAGTGAAATTTTTTTTTTCTGGTTCAAACTGATTGTATAATTCCAATATATTATTCCTCCTGTCTACTAGTATCTGAAATCAAATATAGTGTTTATTATTATATATTAAAATTGATGCACAAAGCATGGTGGACATGGTGCTACCATAACAGTCCTACCAAGAAGTTATGCTATTTAGGATTTGAGCATTTTATTATTTATGTAATTATGCGTAAAAAATGTGCATGTTAATTTGCTAGTTGCAAAATTGGTAATTCAATTTTGTCGTTTTATTTTTATAGTACCTACCTACATAATATTTTAATCTGTTTCAAATAAGTACAGTCTTATATGTGGTTACGATTTTTTGACCATCTACCCTTTAAACTGTCCAAAAGTAAGTGTACAATGTACATAGGTACTAAACAATTCACAAATAACACATACCCAAACAGAAGATTTAATATATTCAATATTATATACCAAATTGTGGAATGCGATTCCATTGTCGTGAAAATACTTCCAAATTCTAGTAGTTAATAATACAAATTATTTATCACTGTATAACTATGTAAACCTTAAAATTTTTAGACACAGCAGTGTTTTCATAATTATTTATTTTAAATTATATTTATAATTATTAATAAGTCAAGACATTTTTTGTGAAAAAAAAAAAATCAAACCCGACTTTGTTTTCATTTAGTAATTTTGTGGTCTGACTATTTTACGGCGATAGGAGCTGGTAATAACTTATAACCTTAGATTATTTAGTTATTATGAATCACGGCTAGTGATGTAAAATTTCAGAAATTTAATATTCAAAGAATTTCGAAGAGAGAATCTCTGGAAATGTCTATAATTTAAAAATAAAATTTGTATTTTTTAATAGCATTCATTTTTTTACTTAAGACGAGTAAAAATTAGAAATATTCATTGAATTTTGAAGTATATTTTATAGCATTATTAAAAATATACTGCACAAATTGTAATAGCTTAAATAGAATTAATAAATGCATAGTTAATGATAATAATATTATTTAATATTTGTACGGCAGTAATGCTATTTTATCACAACAAAATTAATGTAAATAAAAACAATCAGTAAAATTTCCTACTCGCATCAATAGTGACGACTATTATATTTTCCAATAATTATGTCAAACATACGTATGTTTCCTTATAACAATTATCATTAGTATTTATAAATTATAATTAATGGAAATCTAATACTTAATACTAAATAAATACATAATATTATAAATTATAACCTAATCTGATATGGGGGTATTCTGTCGAATGTCACTGGACAGTTGTAAACCAGTTCTTGCCATAGACATATTATAAAAATATAAAATTAGAGAAGATACTGCGAGGACTTTCCCGGCAATACATATATAGTTCATACTTGATATTATACGTAAAGGTGCGTTTACATTAGGCCGCGAACGCGAACGAACGCGAATTCGGTATACTAAAATGTACCGAACACACAGGTGTGAACGGTAGGCCGAATGCGAACGAATGGCCATTTGTACCGTTCGTTCGCGTTCGGAGAGGTTCGACCAGGAGGCGGTAAGATCAAATAAAATGTTATTCAGTTTGAACGACATTCGGCCCGTCACAACGATTCGCTCGCGTTCGCATGCAAATAAATATTTTTTCTAGTCTTTTTATTGAAAATTTTAAATACGATTTTTTAATCATGGATTTTTCATTACATTAATCAATTTATATAAATCGCGTCCTATTTTATGGGATCCGTGCAATTCTATGTACAAAATGGCAAAAAAAAAAATTGATTTTTGGCAAGAAATTGCAAATGAGATGGGAAAAGATATTAATCAAACCAGGAAAAAAAATGGATAGTTTGTTAGCGTCATATCGGAGAGAGAGGCAACGCGAAGGAACTAGTGGTCATTCTGGAGCTGGAACGAATGAAATATACCATTCAAAATGGTTTGCGTTTGCAGAAATGCAATTTTTAAATGACAAATTCAAACCTCGGACTACTACTGATACAACAATTAACGTAAGTACCTGCTCGTTTATTCAAATAATTTTTATTTAAGTACACCTAAACATAATTGTTAATTATCCATCAATCATTATCATAATTATTCATAACTATTATTTTAAAATGACTTGTGTATTAAATAACTATATAAAAATTAGTTCGTAAAAAATTGACAAAAAATATTTTATTATTTATTATTATTATAACTAGGTACCTATATAAGAAAATATTATCACATGTAAATTTGAGTACTTATATAGAGCGATTAAAACGTATCATTTGAAAAATTACTATTTAATTATAAAACATTATTGTTTAATAATTAATTACGAACTAATTTTAATTAAAAGTTTTTATTTTTATTTAGTCATTAATATATACTAAAATAATTTTTTCCTGGACTTTTTTTCGTAATATCTATCGTTTGGCCATATTATTTTAAAAATCAAGTTTTTTGGTACTACGATATAATCAAACACATACTAGCCAGTAGCCACATACATAATCATTGAAGTTTGGAGTTTGGACTGTCTGGAATAGGTACCAGACTGTTCTACCCACTACCTCCCTAGTACCCATCTGTCCTATTGTATTTAGATGCGATAACGTCGTTGAACACGTAAATGTTCACAATACTGACTCAAATACAGTCATATAAATCCGGGCTATTATTTATATTATGGTGTCTGCTTATTTATTTTAAAAGTAAAAAATTTTAAAAAAAAGTATATCATTTTGTATTCAATCAACATTTTATTTTAATTTGTACTTTATAACTATAGACATTATAATCATAATAATTCCCTAAGAACCCCAATATATATAATTTATTATAACTAAAAAAGGTGGGCAAGTGGGTGTCGCTCTGCTGTACAGTAGGTTACAAGTGGGTCACTGTATAATGGATGGTATTAAATTTGAATTCAATGATATAATAATAAGAAAAACGATTCTGAGCGGTGACGGTATGTCAGTCTGTGTATAAGACATATTATATACATATCTATGATATTAAACAAAAAATTGACCTATAATAAGTACCTATAATAAATTCCAAATTAATCATATCACAATATCCATTAGATACTTATAACGCGTTATACATCGACAAAAACCGTGATACTATCATAGATATATAATAGTACACTTTAGAAGTTTCAAGTACCCAAGAATAATATTATTCAATCACAACAAAATAACTAAAATAGTTATTCTAGGTTTTTTAATATGTAATTTCGTCCAAATTTGAATTTAAAATGTCTGTAAAAAATAAGTGTGTTCATATATTATTTAGATTTTTTGGTTATAGTATGAACTATTTATGAGAACCTTTGTGTTGAATTTGTAATCCTTAGCTATAAAAACTGAACATTTTATAATTTATTAATTACAATGATTGATAATTTTAGATTTTGATAAATTTTGTCAACATTTGATCTTTAAATGCTTATAAAAAAAAACTGTGCCTATGTATTTTTAATATTTTTCAACTGCTATTGTAACAATATATCAGGAGCCTTGTATTACATTTTTACACTTTTTGGCAAAACAGATAAAACTTTATTGATATTTATAGAAAAAAAAACTAAAAAAAATTGAAAGCTGTAAATGTCCATAAACAGCTCAAAAAGAGTCAAAATATTTTCAAAATTGTATGGTGTATAGAAAATGCTAATATAAACATTCAGTGAAATTTTCATGTATCTACAGTTATTCGTTTTTGAATTACAACAAAATAAGGAAATCGCTACATGAGAAATCGAGTGAACATCCAATGTTGTAAAAATTTGAATTTCAAACGCTCATAAAAATTTAATTTGACTGACCGGTAGAGATTTTTTTATTGATAAAGGTAGACAAACTTATGAGTAATCTTATATTACATTTTCAAATCTTAGATTAAAAAAGAAAAATTTTTACCAATTCTTAACTCAAGATAATTTGCTAATTTTCGTGATTTTTCCATATTTTGTTAATTTTTGAACTTAAAAAGCTTATAAAAAAAAATTGTGACTAAGGATTTTTAATATTTTTCATCTGCCTTTAGAAACAATATATTAGGAGCCTTCTATTAAATTTTCAAGCTTTCGCAACCAACAAATACTACTACCCTTATACTACCCCAAACGGTGACGATAGACACAAAAAAAAAAAAATAAAAAATAAAAAAACACACATCATTATAAAACCAATACATTCATCGCTCCGCTCAGAACCTAAAATTGGAAACTGAAAATGTCCGTAAACTTTTTGAAAATTTTATGGTGCATTTAAAATGCTAATATAATCAAGCAGTAAAAATGTCAAGTACTTACGGTAATTTATTTTATAGTTACACCAAAAACCAAAATCGATTTATCGAAAACTAATTTTATTTACCTAATGTTTACAATTTTTTTTTATAGCCACATGCCACACACATCGAACAAGAACATGAAGAACCACATGAAGACGTTGAAATCGTGGAAGATCATAGTGAACGTTACACAAATGATGAACAACCTCAAAAAGAAAAAGTTTTTGTTTCACCCAAAAAAACAAAAGGATTAAAAAGAAAAAAAGAACAGGAAGACCCTAGGATATCAGAAACGTATCAAATAATAAAAGAAATTTCCAATAAAAGGCAAACACCAAAAGTGAAGAGCGACAGTATTATTTTCGGTGACTATTTTGCCAGTAAACTGGAATTATTTGATCAACGCACTAGGACAATACTTCAACATCAAATAAGTAGTCTCATTTGCTCCACTGAAATTAACTATATTCATAACAACCCTGGCAACCAAACTCTTCAAGTCAATATTAATAATCAGCCTACAGCTAATACAATGTCATTTTCATCTCCACTGTCATCACCAAGTTCATCATCTCTTCACTCAATATCTACCATTCAACCACAGTCACCATATTACCCTTCAACAGTGCAGCAGCTTTATCATCAAGAAACATCTAACTTCCCAAGTATATACGACTATCAGTATCAGCAAACACCAAATATCCATGGTACATCTGCTGATATCAATGCTTCAGAAACTATACTATCCGGTGACTTAAATACTACGTCAAATATATAACACAGTTTAGATTGACAATTTAAGTTTTTTTTATTTTTGTTTTTTAATAATATTGTTATGTTGCTTATACCTACGAGTTTGTTACAATGTTTTATTATTAGTAAGCATATATTGTTATTTAAAAAGGATATATTTATTTTTATTAATATTGTTTTATTGCTTATATCTAATTTTTAATAAGTTTATATTGTTATTTAAGAAGGATATATTTATTTTGTATTTTATAATATTATAATATATTAAAAACATTACCTGTATGTAGTCTTGTAGAACCTCAATTATGGCAGTATAGACCTCTGGTATAATATGTGTGATCGATGATTTTGAAATTTTAAAAACCAATGACAAGCTTGCAAATGAATCACCTGTCACCAAGTATCTTAATGTCAATGCCAGTCTTTCATTAGAGGGTATAGCTTTTCGAAACTTCGTATCTTCTTTTCGAATTTTAGGCTCGACTAAAGTCAGTAATTGGTTAAATGTTTCATATGACATTCTACAGCAGTTTTTAAAATTATCACCACTTTCTTTTTGTAGGTCGTTTAGCAACATAGTGCCACCATACAATCCTCTGTTACTGTACAACGAAGTCATCCACCAGCGACGTTTTCTTTTTGTCTTTGATTTTTTTTTAATTAATGCTTTCATGAGCATAAAACTTGATGCAGCTAATAGCAAATCATCTTCTTCACTTGATGACATTTTAAATATAAAATTATAAATATTCAAATTAAACACAAAAAAAAATTCGTCCTGTTGGAAGGGCTTCAAATTTCACTTTTTAAATGTCAAAAAATCAACAGTCCTTACTCGACAGCAGCTTTGTCTATACTATATATTTTGGGTATTTGGGAGCGAATATTTTTGTGGAAGCGAAGACTGGCGAACACGAACGACCGAACAATGTAAACGGTGCGGCCGAATTTCTACCGAATTCGCGTACGAACTCGTGCAGTAGCATTCGCATGCATTCGTTCGCGTTCGCGGCCTAATGTAAACGCACCTTAATACTATAATAATGATATTATAATAAAGTCCATGCGACAGTCGTGTATATTGCGAAATACCATTTAGTACAATATAATAGTAAACGTAACGACTTACGACGTGACTATTATATACTATAATATAAACAAATATTATTGTAATTTGTCCCTGCTAAACCCAGCTGCCGCTCCTTGCTAAGAAAGTAAAAACTCAACAGTAAAGCATTCAAATTTGATATGCAATATTGCAATTATGTTTTTTACATTTAAAATTTTAATACAGTATAATACTAAGTCACTCATTAAATGTTGTCAACTTACTCGTCTAATCATTTTTCGATTTTTCAAACATGTATTCTGATCAAAACATGCTTTGCAAGACTCAATGATGATATCATCACCACATTTTACATTATTCCACTGACATGGAGTACATCCGTTTTCTTTCAAAACGGCAATCAGCTTATTCAGATTTATTTTTGTCATTTTGATGCTTAAACACAAGAGTACAAAAAAATAAGGATATATAAAAAAAAATAATATGCAAAAATGTATTGGCTTGGGTTGGTGGTAAAAATATATACAATTTAAATCTGTGAAAGTAAATTAATATTAGCACCTATTGCAGTATTGCTGGAAAAAAGTGTTTACATAAAACAAATAAGTATAAATGTATAATTAAGAGAATAAATTACATTTGAAAAAACAAATAATTAAATTGTATATTATATTATGTTAAATAATTACCTGTAGTGTATCACCAATCCCCGTGGTAATTACCTGTAAAATATATAAATATAATATATATATATTTTAATAAGTAAAAAGGATTGGTAAGTTGAAAACACGGCCACACGGGTGATTCGAAAATCGATATTAATGAATCGGTGTCGACACTCGAGAGAACAGACGTGTTTGTTTGTTGACCGCTAACGATCAACGCACCGAATTTATAGGAAAGTACAATTCACAATAACCCTCCTTCCCCCCCTCAACCCAAAACACACGACTACATGCATGCAGTGGCACAACTACCAGGTGTCGATCTCTGGGGCCCCGGCACAACTAATAATAGCATATTTCCGTATTTGATGACAAATATCAAAATAATAATAAGTAGGTACTTCGATCTATGAAAACAAATTTACGAAATACGATCCAACAAGTTAATAAAATTGTAATACAATAAAAATGTCAAGAGCAAAAATAAAAATACAACTTAAAAGTCCGAGTAGGTGTGTACCTATATTATACATTGTATTGCTAAAACATTCGTGAATATATACTACCTAATTAAGGCTTTCACGTAAAGGTAGGTAGGTTACAGTGGTAAATACTTTATCATTAAAAACAAATTGTATCGCTTCGCTCGTACAGTCTTACCTTATTATTATTTTATTTAACCTCTTATTATCATACACATTAAGTACCTCCAAGTATAATTTGTACTTTTATATTATTTAAACTATTGAATTCAAGTAAATTTTCAAACAACCCCCCCCCATAGAGAATTCCTGAGAACGCCACTGACCTGTATTATAAATGTACGTATAATATAGTGTTATAAAGATGCCGATAATATTAAGAAAATTGTTATTACTTAACTAGTAATGAACAAATATTCAAATAGAATTATATAATATTGATATTTACTAATTTACTATTATACAATAATAATATAATGTGGTCATTTTTCTCAATAAATTAGTACATATTAAAATTTTTTTTGTAAAAACTATAGTACAATATATAATATTATATTGTTCTGCAGAAATTTTTTTGGCCTACCTACCTAGTTGGAATACCTTTCAAAAAATTTAAATGACGCCCCTGAATTGAACAATTGTAGTACACAATGTATTTAATTTGTTTTTACGTTTCCTTGTAACGCGCTAACACTAAGGAAGTAAGAACACTTTTCTAAAACTTAAACAAATGGCCTATGGGGGCCGGGTGAGGATCTGACCCCAGTGCCGCTCTAACCACCAATAACGCCCTAGGGCACCAATATTTGACGCCCCTCTCGCTCACACAAAATAATCTCGACTTCACATTTTTGGATTATAATTAACCACGTACATTAAATATGTTTAATACTTATTAATTAACGGTTCCTACTTATTTTTTAATATTATTATTTTAATCATATTTATTTTGTTTCTATAATTTTTTCGAAGTTGACACTGATTTCATTATTCTGGGTACATTCGTACATTACAGAAAGTAAATATTTAAAACTATTTTCACAAATTAGTAGATTTTATTATAAATCATACGTTCTGCGTTTCTGCTTGTGGCGTGTATAACAGTCAACAATGTAAATTGTATAAGTGATTATAACCCAAATAGCAAATTATCACTATATTAATAATAAAATAATATTATTTTAACATTTCTATGAAATGAGTATTATTATTTTTACATACTTTTTTCATAACAAATACGATTCAATAATATAATTATATTATTATAGTATTATTTTTTGGCCTGACTTCCCACATTATTATAACATTTTTTACGTATTAATACTAAAATATAATATTTATATTATTATTAAAATAACATTGTTTAATTATAATAATGATACAAAATTATTTTTATTGGGTTATAATAATGATAAAAAACTATATTTATTAGATTATAATAATGATAGGTAATAAATTACAAACATCTTATATTAAATTGTTATGATGAATAAAAATTATTTGAATTATAAAATAATTTAGGTACCTATCAACAAGTTTGATGAATCCAAAAAATTTCAAGAGGCCCCGATTTGTCGAATTCCGTTGTTATATTATTATGAATAGAAATGGGTTTTAAAAAATTGTATTTGCTTGTAAAATATTATATTTTAAATATAATGTTCTTTATATTGTTGATGACCAACTTGTAAAAACATAATACAAGAGTCCACTTCACCATGCTTACACTATTCTGTTATTTTTTTATAAAGGGTGAGTTAAGAAAAAAAAAGTATGTAAAATAATAGGAGTTTATTAATAAACATACAGCAACTGCCAACTTGCAAGTAAACAAAATTTAGATAATCTATAATAAATATTAAAAAAAATTTATTTTTTTTTCCTAAATGCTGCTCCAGCAATGTAGATTTTGATTGGAGATTCTATCTCCGCATTAGTGCAGTTGATAAATTCCTTTATTTTACGAACAGCGTCTATAACAGAAATCAAATCAAATACTTTATTAAAAACTAAATTACTATAATATAGTATTCAATGTGTACAATACTATAACCTTCTTTAAATTACATTAGTTTTGGAGGGTATTATTGTATGCATGCAAATAATTTGTGCATTAATCAACAAAATTTCATATTATAATATAAGAAATAATAATGTTTGATTCTTACCAAAAATTACAGTACATGTTCCCAATGAAGAAAAGACCTTTTTTTTTTTTTGGCCCACATAACTATATTCTGTTAAAAAATTGTCGTCAAAGAGCTTACGCAACATTTGGCGTACTGTGGATGCCAATGTTTTACGTGACAGACGTCTCAACCCGTTGACCTATAAAATAAATCATTAATATCTATTTAATAGTACCTATATCAATATTGAAAATTTTTAAACATTTAATAGAGTATAAATTTGTCAAATTAAATTTCACACTTACAACATTTAATTTAAATGATTGGGATGTAGCAAGTTTTTGTTCAAAATCGTTTAAAGAAGCTTCATTGGTTATTGGAACACAGAATTCAAATTCATCCACTTGATCTTCAAATAATGCTTGTCCATCTTTCCATTGACTTTGGTTCAACATAATTTTTTCCAACTCATTTTGTCTCTGCGCAACTGTTTCAAGATCATATCTTATTTTTAAAACGACTCCCAAAATTTTCTTCAATAAGTTTTCTAAGAAAATTAAAGAACAGTATTAAAACTAAGTTTTATATTTTTAAAAAGTTATAGAAAATTGTACACAATATTAAATAAATTTTAACATACGAGTACATATACTATGTATTATTTAATTATATTATAAAAATTACTAATATAATAATGTAGTATTTTAAAAATGTATAGATGCAATAATATTTATTCGGTGCATTATTACAAATTTGACTAAAAATAAATATTATGGTACAACCATTTGAAATCAGATGAAAAAAGTATTGATGTACAAAATTATTTACTGAATTCATAATAGTACTTATTTATATACTGTTATTGTTATTTCTTAAGTATGTCTCCCAAAGTAATGTTTATTTTAGAGGGAAATATATTCTAAATAATTTTAACTACTTTATTAGATATTAATATATCTGTTATTTGTAACAAATATTTTTTTTAATTAAGTGCACAAACCATTATTACTATTCCCTTCAGCTGAAAATGCCAAAAAATTTTTGTGTACAGTAGGAGTGATTATTTGGTGGTTTTCTGGTGATACTTTAAATGGTGATGAAGATGTATTATAGATGACTGATGATGTTTTATATGCACTTTCTGAAGACTTACTTTCTAAAATATCTAAAACATTATATTGGTATAAAATTACTATGATAAATATTTTTTAAAAAAAACATGTACAAACCATTTTTACTAGTCCCTGTAGCTGCAGATGCCACTATTTTTTTGTGTACATTAGGAGTGAATATTTTGTGGTTTTCTGGTGATGATACTTTAAATGGTGATGAAGATGTATTATAGATGACTGATGTCTCATATGCATTTTCTGAAGACTTTGCTTCTAATAAATCTAAATTATTATAAAAGTATACTAATTGGACACGCGTTTACAAATTATATTAAAAATATAAATACCATTATCAATTAATGTGCTTGGTTTAAAAGGTTTGTCTTGAAACTGAGATAATTTCCTCGAAACAGATGATTTATTGTTTCCATTTTTGGAAGATGATAAACACTCACTCTCTATAATATGAAAAACACCAATAATATAAAAATGTTAAATAAAATATTAACATATAATGTATATAATAATAAGTACCTTCAATAGAATTGTTCAATTGATTAAAAAGTACTCTTTTAACTTTTGAAGGTGGACAACCTAAGCTCTGGTAATTAGTATGACCTTAAAAAAAATATAATTAAATCCTTTGAACGTAAAAAAATGTAATTATTAAATTATAAATACATTAATTTAATTAACAGATAATGTTCTTAAATAAAGATTCAACTCACTCTTATATACTTAAGCTAACAACAATAGATTGGTTTGGTTGAATTCAAATTTACTATATGTTGCGAGTGAATCAAAGAGAAAATACATAGTGCTATTATATTATATCCTCAAAAAATTTTTATACAATATCTAGTATTTTTCTATCTATATTTAGTGAGGTATTTTAAGTTTTGTAGTTCTGCCACTTTCATTTATTGTAATTTGTAATAGTTACAAAGTACAAAAAAAAAATTTTATAATGCAAACATGGCAGATAACTAAATTTGGTTATTTACTTGTATATTTTGTGTATTTTTCTGGCTTATAAGTTTTATCTAAATCACTGTCGTCGTAGCTGCTGTCATCATTGTTGCCTTCGTTACTCGATATTACTATATATGAATAAAAATCATTTAAAACCCGATTTTAAGAAAAATTTAAAAATCTAAGTTATTTCTAAATAATTGAGGATAATAATACTAATTATTTAGATTAAATTAATCACCTTTTTTGTCACTACTATTCAAATGGATCAATGAAGGAGGATCTTCAATAGCATTTTGATCCAATTTACTGCTATTGTGTGATGGTATCTTTGGTGTTTTTATTTTATTGTCTTGTTTAAAGTCCATGATATAATTTGTTGATCGACGATGCCGTTGATTACGAGTTGACTTATCTTCTTCATAAGTTGACAACTCGGATGTTTCTTGGGCCATTATTAGTCTAGCACGTGCATCTTCTAAACTAGCTATTATAAAAAAAAATAATATAAACCTTACAATTATGATATAATTAATCAGATAATTAGTCAAGTAAATTACCTATATTTCGAGATATAGGCATTCCCTCGAAATAATCAAATTCCACTTCGTTTGGTTCAGTACGCCGGACAACATATTTTTTAGGATTTTTTATATTTTTCTTTGGCCATGCACAATAGCCATTCTTAAACCAATAACTTGGGACAACTTCAACACAGTTTTCATCATCGAAACATACAATTGTCCACATAGTTAAGTATTTACAAATCTGAAAAATATATATTGTTTGCACAACAATCTATAATGTCAATTATGAAATAATAAAAAGTAAAATTCTTTAAGTTTAACATATAATATTAAAAGCCAAAAAGTGATGCTAAATTAATAAAAAAAACAACAAATAATATTACATGGATAGGTACCTACTACCTACCTAATATAATATTTTTTTAATTTATAATATTTACAAAAATATATATATATATATTTTTTTTAACTATTATCAGTTAAAGCATGTATAATTGGATAAGCTATTTTTTGTTCATCCAATTCAAATAATATAATTTTTGTCTTTATACAATCATAAGACCAATACTTATAATTTTCTGATAGATTATTCACTTCATAAATGTTTAAAAATGTTGAAGTAATAGGATTTTCATAAAAAGCTTTTTTAGTTTCAAATATTTTTCCAATAATAACAATGTGGTTCTTTTCATGTAGGTTAACTATATTTTCAACTTTTATAATTTCATTTGATTTGTTTAATATATAAGAGTCAGCTTTAGACCCAACTTTAATTTTTATATTTTTTAAATATAACTTTTTATATTGTGTTCCAACAATATTTTCTAAAAGAGGTCCTTCAGTATGTTTATGTTTCAGTTTTTCACATGTTATCAAATTGTTGTCAGGTTTTTTAACTTCAATAGAGTTTTTTTCATTCAATCGTTTTATTATTTGTTGCAGTGGCTTATCGTGTTTACGTACCATCTTTTTTAATTGTTTTAAATAATTTTCAAAAGGAAAAGCGGAAATATTATCCAAAGGACCAAACTTTTTATAATCCTCAGCAATATGAAGTAGCCCATGAACATTAAAGGACATTAAGTGTCTTCCATACAACGGTTCAAAGTTTTGAACAAAATAATTTAATAAATTTTGCGCATATTCTACATAATTGTCCATATTGTTTGACAATAAAATAGTCATAGCTATATTCAATGCCATAAAATGTTTATAACAGTCATTACTTAAAATGTTTTTAAAGACTATTGGTCCAGTATAAATTAATATTTGACGAAATTCCGTAGCTTTGAATCTATTTAAATCACATAACCCTCTTGGCTTGCGAGAAAACTCACAAGGTATAGAGCATCTTAATGACAAAAGTGAAGAAGATAATTTTTTTGTTGTTAAGCTAGGTAATCTTACATTTAAAGGGCCTTTGTCAATCCATAAATGAATTAGTTTGCGCATTATACCGAGACAAGTTAGGTGCATGTAATCAAGACCAAATAAGCATGTTATATCAATAGGTAGTTCTGACAATATAGAAATTGCACTTCCAACATGATGTTCTTCATGTTTTCTACTGATGTAATCATTATGGGTACGTTTTATAGTATTTGGATGATAAGGAAAACAAGTTCTGTTTTTAAGGTATTCCCCTTCATCAGTACAACGGGTGCAAGAATCAAATCCAGAGTGCCCTTTGGTTTTTAAAATAAAACTTTTTGCAGGTGCATCTAAACTGAAACTACCAATCTCTACTTGTTTGGTTGTACCATTAATATTTATACCAAAATGTATCAATGTATTAACTTCATTAACAAAATCTCTTAAAAATTCATTTGAGTCTTTAGGTTTTTCATGACCCCAATATATACCAATAGGAAAAACTATATTGTTTAGTGGGCGTATGTAACCAAGAATGGGCCAAAATTGACTACAGCTACTTTTGGATAAAGGTAGTCCGTCTATTCCAATTACCACTTTAATTACATCAGTATCACCTATTTCAGTATAACAAAAATATTGTTTAATAGCAGAACCTAAACCAAAATGATGATAATAACCAGGATTAACGATTTTGAGATTTTGAGCATGTTCCAGGTTAGTTCTTGTTTTTAATATTGTTCGGGCATCTATTGGCATTTCTGAAAGGCCAGGTATACTTTTAAAAATTGGCAATAATCCATTTATAGCATTTTGCGGAATATTAAAATTAACTGCCCATTCAGCCAGTCTACATTTTACTTCTGAGCATAGATCTGCTGTAGGTACTCGAGTAGGGATTGGTAATTGATTAGAATGAGAAAAATTATCAGTATCATCTAGAATAGATGTTTCAGGAATATTATCCAATTGAATTGATATAGCTGGACATATTTCAGAAGTATTAGGTAACTCAACAGCAGTATTTTCATTTTGAATATTTATAAAAGCAGTGTTATTTTTGGCACAATTTTCATTGACATTTTCAGATTCATATAAAACCTCGTATAAAACGGAATCAAGCTCTTCTCGAATCCTACGCCTTTTGGTTCTATTACTTGACATACTAAAAATGTCTAAACAAATTGAACACATATATAATATTATTATACAACAGGAAACATGAAATAGGTATATTATCGTTAATGTTTATATTATAGTCATTAAATATGTTAATCAGACAAAAAATGTTAGTACCTAGTTGTATAATTCAATATTTTATACTTAGGTAGTTTAATTTTATTAAATTTGATTGAATGTTTATAGGTACCAGCTATGATTAAATCAATAATAAATTAGGGAAGAACCTAGTTAATATAATATATACCTCATATAATATTATTACCTATACATATTGAATATTTATATTCATACCTACCTCGTACATGTGAAATATAATTGTTGTTTAATTTATTATTAGATAAGTAATATAATACATAACCAAAACCTAAACATGAGGACCTCTGATTTGCCCACCTGCCCAGTTCATCCCTAATTGGGTAGGTATAATATTGTATTAATTTGAACTTAATGAAACCAGTTCCTATATTACACTATATTTGTTTAAATAACAAATAATAATACTCAATATTTTTACATTTTTTAACCACCAATTGCAAGAATTTTTATAAATTATATAATTATAGGTACATACTTCAAAAACACATAACTATTTTTTTAATTTATTTCGTAAGTACCTATAACAGCTTTATTACCTACCTATATGATATTATAGTTTTACCATATGTAAGCGCATATAAATCTCACAAATTTACAATTTTTAATGCACCTCAAGTTATTAAAACTGAAGCAAAATGTAAATATACCTATGTACTAAATATGTATTACTGCCATAGTGCCATTATTAGTACCTAGATATTAATCAAATATAAGGTATATATTATATATACAAATAATTAGTTTGTACATAGAGGTATATACAATATAGTATATAATATACTACTTATGATGTACTGACAATGAGAACGTACCTACACATTGAATAGATTCAATAAAAATATTACCAGCAGATACCAGCTATACCGTGTTAGACACAATTTCCATTTATATAATATATTTAAGTATTTTGATAATATGATTTAATTAATAACTAATACTTAAATAGCTTACCTGAATAGATTGAAGCGGATTAAAATAGCTCTGACGTTTGATGTAGGTAATAAACAATAAAATATTTAAATTAATTATTAATACGTTTGTTATGAACTTCACGTGTCACGTCTCACAGACAACAGTCATCTTACAACAGTTTATACTTTATTTTATTATTTCATGCCTTCATGGCAGAGCAAAAATATTGTACACATTTATATTATTACACCAGCTTACACACAGATTACAAAGTACAATGGAATATCTTATCATTAACGGATGGAAAAACCCAGCAAACGCATTGCAACTACGGAGTACGGACTCAGATAGAACCAAACCAATAGAACGGTCTAGAAATGTCGGTGGGCGAATGCGGGGTGACGGTGTGATGGCCCTCTCATGGTGTGGACTGTGGGGTAGGCTTGTGTGGGGGAAATATCGGCGAGTGCGTATGGCACTATGGCGTATCATAGTTTATAGGTCTATACTCTATGGTGAGTATCCTATCGAGCGATTACATAATATATTACGACTTACGAGTTATGATATTGGCGATTGAAAGTGATAAGATGTAACGGGGATGCTGTGTATCATTTATAATAAGTTATTTTACCAGTTCCCCGTTATAGATCCGCCCCCGCAGGCCAGATAATTGATAAGCTTTCAATCACCACTTATGAAGAATATCGGCATAGCGCTCAATACGAATTTGACTAAAATATTTCCCCCACACAACTCTACTCAAACACCTTAAACGCTGGTTATATTAAACGCTATTTCGGTATTCCAGTGTCCACTGGCAAGATTACTAGAATAATACTATCTTAGGTTTAGAACTTAGTCGATTGTCCACGGGTGGGTCAAATTGGCCGCGGACGTATTATATGGTATTATAGCTGTTCACGAACATAAATTGTAGATATATATACCTATATTTATTTATATAATATAAACTTATTGTGGAGAGTGCTCACGGCTCCGTCACCATGCGTACAGCGCGTAGGTATATACTGATTATATTACAAATAAAATATATAAATATATTATAATGGGAATAAAGGAAAGAACATACTGGTCATGTTGAAAGTGAAGATTGGATGGACAATAATTGTAATACTAATAATACTAATAATACTAATACTAATACTAATACTAATAATTATTATTAGTATTAGTATAAATAAGTAACATACACTTTATGATTATGTTTAATAGTATAATATAAGTAACGTACAACACTGGACTATATTATCTGTAACTAATATTATACATACACAACTACACACCGTATACGCTCTGTATGACGGCGTCCGTGTAAGTGGCCTTTACATACATTGAAAGGCCATATATATATATATATATACAATTTGAGGTCATATATCTTATATACCCGTATGGCGTATATATAGCTAGTATAACCAGTGTCTCTATTAAGTGGAATCGACTGTATTTTGATATTACATATTAGAAATATTTGTAAAAAAGGTGGGCAAGTGGGTGTCGCTCTGCTGTGCAGTAGGTTACAAGTGGGTCACTGTATAATGGATGGTATTAAATTTGAATTCAATGATATAATATCATTGTATAAGAAAAACGATTCTGAGCGGTGACGGTATGTCAGTCTATATGTACAAGACATATTATATACATATCTATGGTATTAAACAAAAAATTGACCTATAATAGGTACCTATAATAAATTCCAAACTAATCATATCACAATATCCATTAGATACTTATAACGCGTTATACATCAACAAAAACCGTGATACTATCATAGATATATAATAGTACACTTTAGAAGTTTCAAGTACCCACGAATAATATTATTCAATCACAACAAAATAACTAAAATCGTAATTCTTGGTTTAAATATGAAATTTTGTCTAAATTTGAAATTAAAATGTCTGTAAAAAATAAGTGTGTTTATATATTTTTTAGATTTTTTGGTTACAGTATGAATTATTTAAGAGAATATTTGTTTTAAATTTTCAACTCTATTAGTTATAAAAACTGAACATTTTATAATTTTTTAATTCCAACGATTGATAGTTTTCGAGATTTTGATAAATTTTGTCAAAATTCCAACTTTAAATGCTTATAAAAAAATCGTGCCTATGTATTTTTAATATTTTTCAACTGATAATGTAACAATATATCAGGAGCCTTGTATTAAATTTTTACACTTTTTGGCCCAACAGATAAAACTTTATTGATATTCATAGAAAAAAAAACTAAAAAAATTGAAAAATGAAAATATCCGTAAACAAAAAGAGTCAAAATATTTTCAAAATTTTATGGTGTATAGGAAATGCTAATACAAACATTCAGTGAAATTTTCATGTATCTATAGTTATTCGTTTATGAATAACAACAAAATAAGGAAATCGCTACATGAGAAATCGAGTGAACATCCAATGTTGTAAAAATTTGAATTTCAAACGCTCATAAAAATTTAATTTGACTGACCGGTAGAGATTTTTTTATTGATAAAGGTAGACAAACTTATGAGTAATCTTGTATTACATTTTCAAATCTTAGATTTAAAAAGAAAAATTTTTACGAATTCTTAACTCAAAATAATTTGCTAATTTTCGTGATTTTTCCATATTTTGTCAATTTTTGAACTTTAAATGCTTATAAAAAAAAATTGTGACTAAGGATTTTTAATATTTGTCATCTGCCTTTGAAACAATATATTAGGAGCCTTCTATTAAATTTTCAAGCTTTTGCAACCAACAAATAAAATTTTATTGATATTTTTAGAAAAAAAAATAAAAAAAAATGAAAAATGAAAATGTCCCTAAACTGTTCAAAATAAATCAAAATATTTTGAAAATGTTATCGTGTATAGAAAATGCAAATATAAACAACCAGTGAAAATTTCATGTATATACGTTCATTTGTTTTAGAGTTACACCAATAACCAAAATCGATTTTTTGGAAAACCAATTTTGCGTAAAAATTCCCGTTTTTCCTTAATTTTTATGTTGTTTTTCCCGGCGCTTGTGAAAACTACTGGGAAATTTAAAATTTTACCTCCCGAATGCACCAACTAGATTCACTTTCCTATCAGAAAAGCTACTGATGAAGAAAATCCAAGCACTTTTACTGTCCTAAAACGTGATGACAGACACAAAAATATAAATAAAAATATAAAAACATACATCATTGTAAAACCAATACATTCATCGCTCCGCTCAGAATCTAAAATAGTATATTATTATATATAATTATTATAATACCCAATAAGTGGCAAGTACTGCATTACTGCTTTAACGGATCTCGTGAGTCGTGGGAGCGGAAAATCTTGCAGGCGAGGCAGCTGTATCTCTTGCCTTTTCCGAGCGCACGCTTATGAATTTACAATAATAAACTGTTGTCATTGAACATATGAGGTATTCAAAATAAAAGGATATACCTATTATATATATCAGCTATTGCCTATTATATATATTATATATATAATAGCAGTCAACATTTGTGTACCGAATTAATAATAATATAGTATGATTCAGACATTCAGTAGTTATTTTGAAAATAATCTTATAAATGTATTCTAAATAAAACGATATTATGTTATTTTACTAATAATAATATTCTCGTATTGAAGTAATAACAATAAAATATTATTGTGTTATTACTTTAAAAATAATATTACAAATGTATTCTAAATAAAACAATACTATATTATTATATAGGTAATAATATTATCGTAATGAAGTAATAATAATATAGTATGATTGATTTTTTGAATTATTAATAATGTCATGTAAATAAAATAATACTATATTATTTTAATGATATTATTTCAAATATAACGATTTAATAATAATTTAGTATTATTATCATTACATTTTTGCTATCTGGGAAGTGAATATAATAATATAATATACAGAATTCAGTCAAAATACACTAACTTGATTTAATTTAAGAAGTGGGTGAAATTTATAATGAGTGGGTTATAACTTATAACATAATATACATATATCTTTACGTATAATAATTACAGCAGTAGGTACCACAACTACCCGAGGGTGGGGGTTGTTGATCACTGAGGCCCATAAACTGCAGGGGCCCCAGGCCCCAGCCTAACTAATATTTTACTATTTTCTTATTTGATAACAAATATCAAATTCACATTATTCTAATGTTTTTATGTATGAATACAATTTCACTGTCAGTATAGATATTTGATGTATTATTGAAATATTATTCTATAAGTACAGGATATTGCACGATAAATGTGTCAAACTTCTAGAGGTGTTTCTACACCTCAAATGGGACAAAGAAAGTCCTTATGACCATAATCGAGTTATCAATAATATGGGTGATAATTTCTATGTTTGTGTTTTTTTGGTTAAACGCAAGTTTGATTCATAATAATGCTCATATCTGCTATACCGTAGATACTACAATTAATTTGAATACATTGATGAAAAGCTTATAAAATTGAGATTAGGAAAACATATCTTACAAGGTTCCCACCTGATTTTTTGGGTAAAAAGAATAACACAAATGTTTTAAAACTTTAAAATGTCGAAATTTTAAAAAATTCAGTTTTATCTAACAACAATTATTTTTTAAGGTAGGGGTCATAAGGACTTTTTTTGTTCCATATGAGGTGTAGAAACACCTCTAAAAGTTTGACACATTTATTGTGCAACACCCTGTATAAAATAATGATGACATTTTTCCATATTTTACCAGGCAAATTAAAGGAGGATTATTAAACACAACAATTAAGAACCTCACTTTGTTGATAATTTTTTTCTTTAGTTTCTTAAAAAACTGCGATTTTCTTCAATTTGCCGATTACAAAACCAGAAAAAAAATCTTTTTCAAGTGAAGATATTATTTAGTACTACCTGCAAAGATATGAATTAGTTTAGCTTCATATAAGTATATTACTTAACTATTTTATTGATGTGTATACATATTTAAAATATATTTTATGTAAATAAATTACTATTGTAATCTTATAACTTATAAGTTATAAGTATTAATATTTTTATTTGTTTTTATGAATACTGAATATATTATTGAAGTTATGTCGCATTAAGATTTAACACATTATTTACATAATTTTGAATTTAATAGTATACAATTTGATAGGTACTCATCTTTGATATTCATATTACAGTATAAACAGAAAAAAAATACCTAAAATAAAAACACCAAATTTTTCTTTTTATCATTCATTTTTAGTACGCCCCCTAAATTCATAATACTTTAGACGCCCTATAACACTTGCCCCATTTGCCCCCCCCCCCCCTTGGGACGGCTATGTCTGACCCCCACATCACCCCTCTTGTATATACGCCTTGACGACTACATTATCTCGTTAAAATGAATAAATAAATTGTAAAACTAATTTTTATTTTACAAGATTTATAATATTTTATTGTATAATATATTGTAAATCCTAATCTCAATGGACTTAGCTGCCTGGGTTAAATTAAATACAAAATAACATACAAAATTTTTGTTCTATACATTGTTATGTTATCGTAATATATAGGTGTCCGTTGTGACTAGCGACTTTTGACCGCCAGCTGTAATTGTAATTATTTGTTATACAGAAATAGGCCGACGTCGCGACGATAACGACGATCACCAATACAAGGAAATACCTATGATATAATGGCGCGCATACCTGCACTTACCACAGTAAAATTATAGTACAATACACAATAACATACACTATAAT